>JAHQIW010007295.1:0-173621 GCA_019055375.1 Parelaphostrongylus tenuis
AGATAGGACGAGAATTCTAGCCTGATGAAGAGTCAAATTATCAGATTACTATTGCTTGAAAGCGAAGTCCATACAAACAATCGGAAGTAAACGTGCGGTGTATATCTATCAGCCATAGGCGCTCGAATACATTTACTACAGTGTCGGGGAATTTCGTTACTCGACATACGTGCTGATTAATTCTCATTCTATAGGTAGCTGGTATATCCCCTGCAAGGGATCGACTAACGGAAAGGTATCGTGCTACTGACGAGCTTGAAAAGGCGAATCACGTACATACACTGCGTAGGTGCCATACCAGACCTCATAAGGCTAAAAACATGTATCAGATTATCGGATTATAACTTTTTTGGAGCGAGGTCTATACAAAAAGTCTAGAGTAAAGGTACAGTAAAGCGTTTTCCAGACGGCAAATGAAGACAAGCACTATAAAGCATTTAACCATGCGAAAGTTAACAAAAATATTTAATTTGATGTAGCGAATGACTCAATATTCCAGCTCGTAGAACTCATCACTAATTCCGATTATTATTACAATTTAAAGGTAAGTACTTTTCTATTATCAAATAAGAATTCTTGAAGAGACAACTTTTGCTGGACAAAGTCTTCCTCCTGGGTTATTGCTAATCATTAGACAGCACAGAAATGTCAAAGTTACTTGTTGTTTAAAAAGACATGTTGCAGTACTGTGCAGAAAAAAAATTGTATTTACACGAGATCAAGTTATCGCTCATATATTCGATGCTCTCTTGGTGATATTTGTCCGTTTTGCAATTTTTTTTTGGCTTTTCGCGTTATAATTGCAGAAGAAACTTTGCTATGTTCTTTTACGAGCTTAGGCTTTCCATTTTGAACTTGTTGCCAGTTAAAACCGCTAATATCTTAGACTAAGCAGTCTAGGCCTATGCACAAAAGGCATACGGATGCATGGAGGGAATCTGGAATCATCAACGTTATATGTTAACCAGTAGAGCTTTTTTCAGCCCAAAGAAAAGTCCCACGTAAGAAGTAGAAATCACTCGCCACTTGTGAATCGCGCATCAATACGTAGTCGTTTCCACACCTTAGTCGATTAGCAATGCGTTAGTTCAGAAACTTCACAATATTTTTCAGCTCTAGCGCAATGAAAAAAGTTCATTGAAGGTTAAGCACATTGTATTAATCAACGAAATTTGTACCATCAAGTGATTACTAACAGCCTAAGAGAAAACCTCTTTCCTACAAGAAGTAGGCGTTTGTGAAACACAAACCTATTTTGTTTGTCTACAGCCGTTTTTAAGAGCTTTTTCAAAAGCAAATACATTTTCGAAATTCTGAGATTTGCGCTACCGAATTATTGAAATCATGGAGAGAGCTCTGCCCTGCGAAAAGGCACGATATTTAAAACACAACTATCGTTTCAAGTGTTTTCTCAAGACCACAGCTCAAATTTCAATATGCCAAATTCATTTTTGAGCCACGCATGTCATGTGGTATGTTGAAGTGGGCTGACTATAGAGCCCCATACACGAGTTTCGACTTTGCTGTCTCGTCGGTCGGGCAGTTACCCTTTCGCATTTTGCCAATCCTGTGCGGTGCTCCAGTCCGTACACTAAAAGATAGCGACGACGAACGTTTCACACTCTATGTCCGGTGAAATTATCACCGAACACAGACTATTGTACACTCGATTGCTTTTGGCGTAATTACTGTCTCTCTACGCGAGTTTTTCTTGAGATCACAGCCCAAATTTCAACATGTCTCGTAATTAATATTTGAGCCAACATGTCAACTGCCCGACTGATGAGACCGCAAGGTCGAAACACGTGTATCGTGTTCTAGAAGTCAGCTCATTTTAATAGACTACATGACATGCGCGGCTCAAAAATGATTATTTTGGCATATTTGAAACACAATTTTCCGACTACTAAAGCAGCTAAGAAAGGTGTTTTCGAAAATCAAGTACATTACGAGATTTCCTAATGCAAGCTTTCAAAAAATTACTAAAGGTCGGTGGTAATCGTTTGTCTAAGGAAAATTTGCTTTCGAAAACCTTGTCCTTCAACAAGAAAGTAAAGAAACATGCTCCTAAAAGTACTGCCATTAAGAATCCGCTTTGTCGCTTTTGTCGTAACATCGTGCATTGATTTATCACTAACAGAAAATTAGAGAAGTTTTTTCAGGATGTCAAAATTGAAGTGATGAGTATACTTGGTTCCTCCGAAATGCTGATGTAACCGTTTCAGAGGAGTTTAGGCAAACCGTATCTGAACATACACAATGCACTCTCCAACTTTAAACATACCAAAAATTTAACGTCAATACGCAGAGTAGTCAGAAAGGTTAGAAACTAAATGCCGACATCATCAATGATTGTTCAGTCACTGAAACTGATTTTCTTAGATAACTCCCCTTTTAGCCAAAGTTTATAGCTGTGCCCACTTCATTAGACATGTAAGAAAAGTTGACTGAAACTTTTTTTTGTCAGAATTATGATTGGGAGTTTGGATTTACCTATAAATCTACCCCGTCCAGCTATATTTCACATTATTTAAATTGCTATTTTGCTCCCCGAGTAAGCGTCTACTCCTAGTGCTCTCTTTTCGTTTACATAGTAATGACTTCTTTTTTATGTCGGGCTGTACAATAGCCCTACCAGACCCTGACAAGATGACTCAATAATAATGAAAGATCTATTGAGATTGAGCGTGTCTAACAAAGCACTCAAAATAAAGGTTGTAATGACTTTTGAAATATGGTATTCCGAACACTTCGCCGTGGCAAGGGTAAGGGGACATCTGATATCGATCTCTGCTTTGAGCTTTCCAGACAAGTTATCTTGAGCGATTGAAGATGAAACTAGTTTTATTTGAATTTTTTTCACGTAAATCCAACGTATTTCTCGCTCAACGACTTAGATAATTTGCTGCATTCCTTTTATGTAAAGTTGATGAGGAAGCTTTCATCAAGCTTTGACAGTAGGGTAACAGCAGAAGATAGATTAATAGAGGTTCTATCTTAGACATGAACACAATAGCAGACTTATCAATAGTCGCTTTTCATTGCTAATCCTCAGTGCGAATCACTTCTGCACTTTCTTGAGTTTGAGCGGTAGGCACTACACCAACCTATAGCATCCGGCTCAATCACAGTGTCGCATTAGAACCAATATTGATTTAGTTACCAATTATCAGCTTTAGGTGGGAACTAATTTTTGAGGAAAATGTTCCACTTTTTGGCATATAAGATATCAAAGGGTCAGAAATAGCTTGAAAGTTTTGAAGGTTCCATAGAGCAGTAATGCCGCACTTGTGCACATTACGTGCCATACCGTACAGAAGTCACGTGCAATGAGTTGATAAGCTATACATGTATTTTGCTCTATTTTGTATAAGGAGGTAGCAAGCAGCTTCCATAATCACTCGACGCATTTATATGAAATCAGTAGCATGAAGAGACTTCAACACACAATCTCTGTTAGGACACGCATTGCGTCGACCATCCAGAAACAACAGCGTTGAATGATTTGCAAAACTTCTGAACCTCCAACAAGAATCGAGCTCACTCTTTTCAGATGCACGTGCTAGCCAACTGCACTAACGAGAGCCGTTCTTCGTGGCACTAATATGTGCTTAATAAGACAAACCGTTGAAAGTTGTCTGCAGACAGATCGATATTTGGCATTGCAAAAAGAAAGTGTGAGGTCCAGAAGCTTCATATATCATTCAACATTATAGAATACATGTCCATAATTTCATATATCCAGGAACATTTTGTTTCAGCGAAACTGGGTGGAAAATGTTTTGAAAACTAGGGAAACATTAGGTATATGTATCACGCTACTATTTACTTGATGAATAGACATGAGGTTACTAATGGCAAAAATCCTCATATAAAATGTTCGCTGACGTTCCAGAGGTTCCACGTTTTTCGAAATTTGAAAAGGTACTTTTGAACGCAATTTACTTATACCTCTTCTGTCGACAGCTTTTTGTAGACCCGCTCAAAATGATGTAATCTGATAAAGACACAACGTGCTTTGAGCTGTTAGGTTTAATGCTATACAGGTGCCTGTTTCGTCCTATGGGGACTCATCAGTATCACCCTCGTCGATTCATGCGATCCCCTGAGGTTAAACAGGTCAAACAGGGCGAAATAGCTACTTGTATTGCACTAGACCTAACAGCTCAAAAGATGTTATATCCTCATCAACAATCTACGTAGTCTAATACTTTAGTAACCTTAGCGGAAGAAAAAATGAAATCCACCGATGTCGTTTACATAAATAATGACTAACTTCTTTTGCACACGGTTTTACGAAAAACAACCCTACCCTTTTGTCGATGTTACCAAGCAGTAATCGAACAATGCACCATTGAAGAAAATTCGATGCGGACGACAACGAAGGCTCGCAGCGGAAGGTCAAACGACTGTGAACAGTCGACTCGAATCAACGGTTTTGGAGAAGGGAAGGCATCAAAATGTCAATGGTACGAATTTTCTAACCTAATGGCAGTATTCATCGCTACATGCTCCGTTTTGTCCTTTAGATTTTCCAGTTGTCAATGGGCACCACGCGCGAGGTTCGCATGGGTCAGTAATGTGCTTGATTCAAATCAAAAGATCGTTCAGAAATATGGTGTAAGGTCACTCGCGATCAAAGTCGTCTCCATTTATAGTAATTAGAGATAATCCTGCGATTTGTTCTTTTTCAGAATCTTACACAGTGTTATATGCTGCTCAAAATCAATGGATGCCGTTTCGGCGACTTTGCTTTCCTCAGAGTTCAGATGAACTATGTCATACCATTCTAATTACTTAGCTAAAATTCCTACATTTGATAAAATCTAATTTAAACATCAGTCCAACGTCTACCTATCATATGAAACCCTCCCTTCGACTACATGTATGGAAACGACCACTGGTGTGTTGTCACGTATTAACAACGAATCATAATCAAACTAAGAATTCAATCTGTAATAACGTATTATGTCATTTTTGATGTTCAGGCACATAAATTGTTCCTTACTCTTCGACTGATCCCTGAACTCTGAGAATTTATGCAATAGTTCTTAGAGGTTTGCACACCGACTTTTCGACGCATCCCTCAAAACTAGCACCTCGTAGTCGTCACCGATATGCCTTCCCCACTATGCGAACCAAAGGAATACTTGTCGACTTTTCGACTTTCCATCTGACTGCTTTTTGCGTGGTAATTTAACTTTAACCCATTTCTACTGATTTCCTTTAGCCTAATGTTCCACTAATCGACGTCAGACCAATCATCAGTAGTGTAGGCGGGCCGAAAGTGTGATAAAATCATTGTTGACGTCTCATTTTGATGCAAGGTGCAATTATTCAAGTTTAACTAACCCATCTCTCACACCAAGAACATTTGTCACCTTCTAAGTTGTGCGCATTCAAACCGTACATGTGAATTTACTCGATGTTACTGCGTTTTGCACAAACGTTTTGAATACGTCACAATACAAGCCATTCACGAAGTGCTGATTGAATATCAAGATAAGATAGGTAGACGTGGCTGTCAATTTGATGGATCGCAACTCTTTCGAAAATGCCCTCGCTATTCTATCTCTAGGTGATCCGGAAGATGTTATGCACGAATATGTGGGATGGCGATAAGGAAAAACTCGAAACAAAGTTTTTCCAATGCATTTGAGTTCAAAATTGGAGTCCCAGATTTCTGGTCGTCCATCACTCTGCTAACAATTTGTAGATGATTGTTCTGTGAGAATCGGACCATAATCGGATGGCACAGCATCTGGATTATGGTTTGAATGCGGCAAGATCCCCAATCCCTCCAAATCATCAAGCTTTTCCTCAGTCTTCTTTATTGTATCAGGTGTGGCATTACCTTGTTGAAATAGCCGAGCATTCGGCGAACCAATGTCGGGTACTTTCTTCCACCACATCGTAGACTCGGTCCAGCTGCTCGCAATAGAAAATATTCTTAAAATATTCTTATGAATTTGCTATAACCAATACTGTGTGAAACAAACATGAAATATGAATTTTTCGCTGATCTTAGGAAAATTTTTCTTCAACTCTTTTATCTTCGCTCCAAAGTTTTTTAGATAAGTACGATAATTCGAAGAAAATCGGACGGAGGAGTGTCTCGTAATACGGATAATTTAGTGCCAACCCTGAGGCTATGTGCTCAAACCTGAGGTGCAAGTCAGTTTGACCATGCCAGACACTAAAGGAGGCGACCCCGTCGGCACGCTAGCCAATGTTTCATTGTATAGCATGTATTCCATAATCAGTCATATAAAGCATGTTTTTCACTTTTTCATATTTGTTCCAACTGTAATAGAATAAGACTTTGAATTTCCTAACTTTCGAACGAATTATCCACTACGATGAATCTAATTGTCTTCTAAAAACCAATGAAAATTTTCGTCATCGATTCACATACGCTGAAGAACTGTGAAATGTGATCAAGACAAAATGACTGACGTCGACCATAATAAAGAGAGCGAGTCGACCATAATAAAGAGAGCGAAGCAAACACTACTTCCAATTGCAATCTCACACCGGTCAGGCACGGTTTTCTAGAGGAAATGGTCCACTAGACCCTAACAATAAGAGCTATGATGACGAGTCACTTCACCGTTATCTCCATCCTGTTTCAGGCCCTTGTAAACGAGTTTTTCGCTTTTCCATTTCAGCAGTTTTTCGGCAGCTTGAGTTTTGAGAATTTCTACGTTATACTTAACCAGTCTCATCGCGCGCCTTAAACATCGCTTCAAAGATTCAATATGTCTGTGAGAATACTTAGAACTCCTTCGACACGTCAAAGCCGTACCAACCTCAAAAACATTTTCTCAGTATATATTGTACTTTACTCTGAAAAAAACGCCTCCTTATTGGATATGGCAGTGATAATAAAATTATGTCTGACATTCCTTCATTCTCCGCGCTGGATCACCCTTAGATCCTCAGTAATCATCTGATAGCTAGCATTCAGACGATCTCAATGGCATACTTGATTCTCAAAAAGAACTTTTTGGTGCGGTGTAGCATGCTAACCAAAATTGGCTTTCATGTTCGGCACGCAATCTTAGGTTCGGTATGCAGATGAGATTTCGAAATATTGGCACCAAGCACAGCGCTTTTGCAACTTAACGGCTATTCAATAGCATAAATCTGAGTACTTTCCCGTTAGGTGAGCGTAGCTTCGATCCGTTGTGAAAAAATATTTTTCGATCTTTCTTAGTGTTCAAATAATCGTTCGATAGCACAATTCAAAAAATTTAAATGTTTTTTTTTTCAAAAGCTGAGAAAGCTCCTATTGTGCTATTGTGCTGAAAAAGCGAGAATAAATTTTTGTTCCTTATTAATAGATTTCTCGCTGACCAAAGCATATCCTTTGAAGTTTTATTAACCAGCCGATAGATCAAATCTTAGGGATTCCAATAATTTATTTGGTTTTTATCCACGAATCCCACATTACGCTGCAGCAACCAAAAGAAGATTTGGTTCCGCAAAAAGTGGATCGCTTTAACTATCCTCTCTTTACTTCGATCTTACTTCGATCTATCGAAAAGTGGATCTTGGGGAAAACGAATTTTCGGTCAATTATAATGATTAAATCATCAATCGATAGCTTAAATCAAAAGAGATTCAATAGTGCATTTTTACTTCTAGAAAAAGACTGGTCATTGCGGTGAAAGAGCAAAAATAATATTTTGTTCCTCATTCAAAGAGTTCTCGCTGATCAGGGCCTCTCTCATATGATTCTCAAAACCAAGTGATAGATCAGTTTTTGAGGATTTCAATAACGGTTTTTGAACGGACTTCTTAGCGCCTCATAACAGCCAAAAGAAAATTGTGTTGCGCACTTAATGCTTTTTTTTCAGTTTTGCGAAGCCTAATCTTTTTTTGACTGCTACAGCTTGATATGAGGTTGATATTCGAAATTAAACAAATTGTTAGAATTCTTAAAATTTGATCTATCGATTAGTTACTAAAGCGCCAAAGAGAAATTTTCGGTCAGCGAAAAATCTTTGAAAGAGAAACAAGATAATATTTTTGCTCTCTCAGCGCAACAACAAAGTCTTTTCAAAAGTAGAATACATCATTCAAATTTTCTTGATTTAATCTATCGATTGATCATTTGAACATTGAAACTATTAGAGAAGTACGTTTTCCCAATGGGTTGAGTGAAGAGAGTATGGCTAAAATGATCCATTTTTTGCAAAGCCCAATTTCTTTTGGCTGTTACAGCGTAATGCCAGGTCCATCATAAAGATCAAATAAATTACTAGAATTTCAAAAATTTGGTCTATCGATTATTAAATGAAACTTGGAAGGAAAACCTCTGTTTAGCGAGAAATCTTTGAATGAGAAACAAAGTACTATTTCTGCTCCTCCGCAATGACAAAGCCATTTTGAAGTGGGAATACACCGTTCAAACTCTTTTGATTTAAGCTACCGAATAGTAATTTAATCGTCGAAAACAAGCGTGAAGCAATCTTTTTCTGGAGGGTTGAGTTTGCGCTTAGATAACGGAAAAGTACCCAAATTTGATAAGTATACAGCTATGTATTCGAGAACTTCGTTCTATCGTACTGCGTGGTTAAGCTTCATTTTCATATTACACTGCCTGATAAACTGGTTAATGAGCCCAAGCCTAAGGCAACACATGAAAATCATAGGATCGTGTGGAGGAAATCTTAGTATTAGAGTTATTCGTTTTATCAAGAGTTTTTTTATCGCGAAGCGAAGAAAAAAAGACTCAAAGTCGATAATAAAAAGCACACGCCGCAATTATCGCGAAAGAATGCGCTCTGATTACGAAACGTAACGTTTTTTAGCTGCTACTAGCGCACTAGAAATTCTTTTCTTAGTAGCAAGTGCACCACTGAAATGGCTGAAAGTTATGCTACAGAGTGACTACCCAAGCTTTGAAATGCAACCGCACACCCAGAGAATTCGTTTTCCCAAAGGGCCGAAACTGGAGCCGGATAGCGGAAAAGTACCAGGATAATTTCTCAAAAACCAAGCACACCATTGATATTCTTGAAATTCAAGCTATGAAATGACTATCGAAATTCTAGAAAAAAAAGAAAGCGCTCTTCCAGAAGGGACTGAAACCGGGTGGAGATAAAAAAGGGCCACTGAAACTTGTTGAAAAGGAATGCTACGTCGATGGTGAGAATTGATAATGAGATTCTCGAGATTTTAGACATATTTTTCATTATCTTTTGCCACTGCCATGTGAACTTGATGAAAGAAAACGTGATTTGTAAGTATGACCGGCGACTCTAATCACACTGTGTCGTCTCAAATAAAGAACTAAGGCCTTTCCTTCAAACACCCTCAAAATGGAGACAACGTTGTTTCTCCACATTTCTGCAATTGAAAGAGCAGAGAGCAGAGATAAATTTTATTCTCTCAAACGACATCGCTACTCACAGTTGCGGGTCTTAATGAAATAAAAAACAAGAGTTAATGAGAAGGTGATGGCGACAACAGTAAGTTGAACAATCAGTTAAGAAACTTTTGGCCAAGTATAACAGAAACTGGAAAGCAAAGCAAACTTATAAAAGCGTCATAGAACTTTTATTTTACTGAACTCGTTATTTTTTGTTGCTTCTATCGCTTGCATTTATGTTTATCCTTTTTCTCAAGTTAAGATTTTGGACTGCAATGCACATTAAGCATCAAAATGAGAGCGAAGTAAAATTGATGCTACCTGCATTTAAGTAATGAAAAAAAAACAGATTCGTCACTTTTCTCACCCTGAATTATGTATCAAAGCTTTTTCAATATCGACTCTAAGTCTTTATGAATTTGAATTGTTGGAGTAGGGTCAATACCTGGAAATGCCTCTGTGTAGAGAGAGAGACGAATGATTATGGAGTTGACTTCATTCTATGTTTTTAAGACACACGATTATATCAAAGGTCATTCGATGAATGCAACAATTTTGATAATGCTGTTAGAATGTCAGTACGTTATGGTCGCATGCGACGGGGCCGAGCGATAGTAGCAAGACATAATAAAATCGATGTCATCTTTATTGGCCTCAGTGGATTCTCTCATCATGACAGTTTTGGACTCGAATGCTTTATCTATTTATTATTTGCACGACCCGTCATCACAGTTTATTTTTATTGTGCGGATCCCAGAAATTCCAGCATTCGATTCGTTTTTCGTCTTCTTCTTGAATGACGTAGAATATTGGTCGAGCATGTCTCATTGCAGTCTCGAGGATAGTCTGGCTGTGGCGTTCCTTAGGGCGATCTTGTTGACTGCTGGATGCTCTACCTAGATCCATAAAATCACGGAAATTGTGAGCATTTTATGAGAGTTCTTAACCGCTTCTTCATTTCTAACCAATTCTTCAGCGATTGGGCAAGATTTGGGTGCAGTTAATGATGGACTAGAACGGAAAAATTTTTGAATGGTGAGTGGAAATTGTCTACAATGACGGACATGTTCTATTATAGATATGCGATCACTAATGAATTTGTGGAAAGAGAGTGAACTATAAGAAAGTGTCCTCTACAGAAGTTAAGCAGGGTACAGTGTTTCACAATAAGTAACTTTCATATAGGTCATGTCATCGCGAACGAGTTAATCCAAAAAATGAATGTGATTCTGCTGGTCCAGGTATCTCATTCAAAATATCAGAAGTGCTCAAGTAGTAAGATATTTTTAACATTTCAGTTTTGGGTAGAATTCAGTTATGAGGGGGCAAAAAAATCGATCTCATTTGCTGCAGAGGAACTTTTCATAGGAGTGTTAGTGATCATTCGAAAGCTGAGACTCAAGGTTACAGACCTGAGTCGTTGGTTTTTCAAAACGCCTTTATATATATATATATATATATATATATATATATATATATATCGCCGGACAGATTTCTTTCTTTGGACTACTGCATATTATAAGATAGTGTAGTACATTATAGTGCCAACGCTGTGCTTATATCTTGAAAAGACCGTTATTCTGAAACGCAGCACGTAAAATAAGTTGAATTCGATGTGTGAAAACGTACGATCTAAAGCCAATTCACGTCACGGTGAGTGTGGCGCACGTGACTGCTGACGCAATACTTCTTCACGCGCTCATGATGGGACCGTTCACTGGCCGTTGCAACCAGCGCCCACGTGATTTGCGTGAGACTCCGTTTCTCCCAAGTGGGAATTCGACTTTTTCCACTTGCATTGCCAGCCTATTCACCTGCTGCGTTTCAGAGGAACGGTCTTTTCAGGATATAAGCGCAGCGGTGGAACCAAATTCGATTATGTTATTGAATGTATGACTAATAGTCCAAAGAAAGAGCTCTGTTTAGCGAGAAATATGTGTGTGTGTGGTGTGTGTGTTGTGTGGTGCTGTGGTGTGTGTGTGTGTGTGTGTGTGTGTGGTGTGTGTGTGTGTGTGTGTGTGTGTGTGTGTGTGTGTGTGTGGTGTGTGTGTGTGTGTGTGTGTGTGTGAAGCCAAGAATTTCCTCCTGTAGTAATCTCAAAAAAAGTCTTTTTCAAAAAACGGCGACATGAGGCTGTAGCCCTGAGTCTCAGCCTTCGAATGGTTGCTAACACTCTTATGAAAATTCTTCTCCAGCGAATGAAATCAATTTTCCATTTGTCTCCTTGTAACTGGAAAGAACCAAGTTTTGCATCCAGAAGTGGTTAATATTCTGACAGATAAGTGAAAAATATCGCAGCTTTGTTTGCAACACTTTCTCTAAAAGTATTTTGTATGCACCAAATAGCAGTTTACTCCAAACTTATAGCCTATATATGTGAAGTATACTTTCAAATGGACTTCAACTAATTGAAGAGACTTGCCACGATAATGGGATCCCTGAGTACTGAAAAGATTTAAGTAGCATTACCTATACTTTTATATGATCTATGAAGGTTGACACATGTTTCGAGAATGTCAATCACATAATTACGGCCGAGAGAACGTCACATCTCGACCACATCAGGATTGCAAGACAAAGACCACACAGCAATTCCTCACAGTCAGTGTTTAACAAAAACCTTTTCAACCAAAATGTTCACTAATCGCTAATCTGACCGTCAATCAACTTTTAACTTATTGCAGCCTCATGCTTATTGCACAGAATGTGGTGATATTTTGAGAGAAGCATTAGATGCTACTTGACAAATAGTTAGAGTACTCTAAAGATCTGGTAGCAATATTGGCTATTACACCGGCTCACATTTTGGGTTACAAACTATTAGTAAGCCTTTTTTTCTTGTTGTAATAAAAAACGCTATTTACTTATATGTTTTTTACTACAAAATATTTTAATGATGGTTTATAAAACTTTGAAGACAGCGACTTTTGTACCCGAAAGCGTCATTTGCAGAAAATTACATTGCTAATTAATCAACCAGAGGTGATTGAAAATGCATGATTTTATTACCATTCAATTGCAAAATTTCTTGCAAACATTTTGGTTTACAGCTTACCTATACTCACTTAAAATGGAGCTGTCGTGGAAACAATTCGCTTGCTACCCATGCACGAATGGCGCGTATGGGGATAATGCTAGTGAAGCGGCGTGAACAATTAATGTAGCTTGCACAGAGCTTATCTTTATTTAAGTACAGGAAAATTGCGCACCAATATGTTCACAAGATATGAGCAATTGAACGATATCGAGGTCATTCATTCAAATGCAAAAATCTTATTCAAACCTAAACGGCACAAACTCTCAATTTTGTCGCATGATAACGCTCGGACTTCATGTTGCAAAACCGATCGAAAACGTCATGAAAGAGCTGAGGAAAAAGGTTTTCAGAAGGTTTTACCTTACCCGCCTTACTCTCCCGACATTGCACCATCAGATTGCTATTTGAAATTACCCAATTCGAACTGCAATTTAGTAAATTTGAAAAAGGCATTCTTTGAATACAAAAGTCGCCATCTTCAAAATCACATAAAAATCACCGTATAAAAATTTTATCTGTGAAAAATAAAGTTAGAGTATGAAGGTCTCTAAGATGATCAATCTCTGAGTGATGAGCCGTGTATTCGTCTACAATTTCAAATTCATTCGAGGTTATTGAGAGCATATCTGGCCTTTACAGTGAATCGCGGTGGTCTCCGCTGCATCGGTCAGTGCTGCTTATCTTCACAGACAAGTCTGCGACCAGTCCGGTACCAATCTACCAACTCCGAAGGAATGGACGGCTTGGTGAGCCGGGGAGCGAGATCGAACCGCTGACCTTGTGTGCGACGCCAAGCACCTTTACCATTGCATTACATGCACTATTATATATAAAAAAAATCATCTAAATGAGTAGCATTTTCGACGTGCTTTCAAAGAAGAAACAGCTGCATATCTTAAAGTTCCCTATTATTCCAGTAAAGAACGGTCATATCATCCTTGAACGCCTAATAACAAATAGTGGTATGTGCATCAGCTTGTAACTATCACTTATAGCCGTAGAACGATAGACCAAAGACTTCCTACAGTTCTGTTATGTTGACACCTAGGAGTTTATAGCTAGTGACCTGCTACCTAATATCCTCAAAAGTCGGAAAGTTCGCTGCGGAAGAAAAATCGTTGGCATTCTATTGGGCCAGCTACGCTGCTTGCTGGACGCTTGTTATGAGTTAAAATAGTGGTGCTGAACATCGTGCAACCATAACAATAGCGTAGTCGTTAATGATTTCAATTTCCCCTCAAATATATTGCATCGTTGACCGAATGTAATAGTCAATCAATTGCCAAACGGTCCGGTTATTGAAGCAAAAAGTATTCAACCTTTTGGCCGAGTTCGAGAGCAAAAATGAGAAACTTTATTCCAGATCGCATACGATCGTTATTCGAGAAATATCACACATAGCATATGTAATATATGAGCACATGATCATCCCATTTGTTGCAAGTCAGTGTAATTCACTTTGTTCTACTTCTTTCCAGCAAGGAATCCAAGCAAACCTCCAACCACTGCTCCTTGCAAAAGTCTCCTCCAAAAGCCTATAAATAATTGAAGAAATACGACAAAACGAAAAAAAAACGCTAGGTAGAAATCGATATACGTACCACGTCCTAGACCACCTCGGAAACCACCTCGCCTTTGTCGTTGATTGAAGGGAGTATAGGGATAATAGATGTAATAGTAGTATGCACCCGGAGGATAATATGGAGAACCACGACCGTAGACGCCTGTGCGGTAGAATTGAGCACTCAACAACATAAACAGAGTAAGAAGAACGAAGACACAGTTCATGTTTCTAATTGATGGACTGGTTGATCGGTGATTATGAGCGTTGGGAGAAAAGGAAGGTGGAGCTCCGTTCGCCAAACAAGAAATAAATGAATTCGTTTTATTCAGTGTTGCTGAAGAAAATTAATTAAACTTAGAGAACAGTTGAAGGCTTAATGTGTTTAAGACTTTGACGTACGAAAAATATTTAGTCATTTCAGAAAGTACATTTTTCTTGCTCTTTCACTTTTGCTATGTCGGCCTGTCACCTCTATCACCCGTAACTCCAATGATCAGCGAGTGGCATAAGCAACCTCAAGCGAAATTTCTATTTATATTGTCTCTCTCCGACATTGCACAATGAACACACAAAGCAACAAGCCATTATTCAAAGTAAACAATGAAGTTCTTCGTTTTTACACACATTATGTAGGAATGGACCGCTTATTTCACTGTGTCTGTGTGAATGCTTACTCCTAATTGGACTTCCGGATTGAGCGCTGTTCTCCGTTTCACTCTACTGACCATGATGAGCAGAGATCTTCCAACATATGCCACCCACCATAACACCTAGAAATTGCACCACCTTTGGTCTCAGTATTATTAATTATGTACTATGTAGTAGTATTATTAATTTTTTGTCTCATTTTGCATAGCTCATCTTCACATCTTATGTGCAATTCCTCGTCCTTTCTGCATTCGTTTTGCTTTCCAGCATTGATCAACGACAAAAGTCATTGAATAGTGAATCACTATCTACTGCCATATTCTCCTCCATTAAAAATAGGACCAAGTCAGTAACTATATTTGGCATGCCATAACACGTCTAGGCTCAAACAGAGGCAAAAATATCGAAACAGCAGCTATCATATTCGAAAACAAAGGCTACCAACCTCTTGTTATTTCAGAAAAGGAAAACTCTCCGAAAACTAATAATTTTAATTAAACAAACGCTTGTTTTAATCTACTCTTCAATTATGCGAAGCATTCACATAAACGGATTCGTTTTGCTGTAATTTTCTGGAGTGGTTGACCGAAAAATTCCAAAGGGTCTCCACCCGAGATGAATTTCGCTGAGATGTTATAAGGATTTGAGCGTCATGCAGCAAAAGCATATGTTGTGTAAAAACTGACAGCCCGCTTAGAGACTGCCCTAGCAGGGAGAATATGGGCTATGACGTTACAGCTGGATTGCCATCTTCACTTTCTCTGGTGATGTGAGATGCGAAACAGCGAGTTAAATGGAAGAAATGCTGTGATCAACATGACACGTGAGGACATTTATGTTGCATTTTCTTGATCGCCTTGATGGCTCCTCTTTAATGGTGGTGAATTTAAAGCATGCTTAGATCGGAGAGTTTGTTTTTAGAGATCTTACAACGTTATGTGCCAGCTAATATAATACCAATTTCTGCAAGAGATTTGCTGCGAAGGAGGATGATGATCACATACTTAGATACTTCGACGATTCCTTTTGACTGATTGTGCAAGTGCTAGCACAGTTTCTATTTGCTTCTCTTTCGCTTAGTTGTCGCCCATGGTGGTGGTTTATCTCGAGTATGGTGACGTATGTGATCACTCCACTCGGTGCCATTTTCATATGCGGGTGGTTGACGTTAAAGACAAACACGTCCGCCCATTGCAAAGGTGATCTTCCGAGGGGACGCTTGCAATCTCTTGGAGTCTACTCGAATGATAGTGAAGTGGTGGCAATAAATTAACATCAGCGTTCTATAAGGGAGCACCATTAAGTGACACTTTACATTCGAGTAATTCCAGCTTCACTTGACTTAACTTGATGCTACAACATACACCTACAGCGGAGTACGTCTATCGCTGGACCATCGAATTTCAACAGCTTGGCTTTGAAGATAAAAGAAACATTCATTTGTCAGACGAATAAAAGTCGTTGTCAATTTCGTATTAGCTTAACAGTTAGAGAAACTGTTCAATCTCCAAACGACTTTGCAAATTCCATATTTTGTTGTCCCCTCATTAGGATTTTTCAACTTTCCATGAACGCCTTTCTATCAACATTGTTACTGATCAAGTAATTCGCTACCCCTAATAAAAAAAAACACAGGATTCAAATAACAAGATCTACTCAATGCAATAGTGTGCAGCATTCCCAACGATTCTGCTTCCAAAGCTTGAAAATGTGAAACTGGCACTCAATCTACTCATAAAAATACTTTCGTAGACTCCCAAAGCATCAACTAGTTCGTAACCGCTTATGCGATCGTCAATGCAAAATGCAAAACTGCGTATTGCCTGACGAAGAAACGGCGGTTGATGAGTTTGAGTACGATATAGTTAATCTCTCTGAGCAATATAGACGCGGATACATTGGCAATATGACCAGACCACTATGCGTCCATTTGTAATAGCATGAAACTGGAATCTTGAAGGCAGATAGAACAATCCACAAAAGGCATGCGTAGAGCATACGCACATAGTGGAGAGGATCTTGAAAAGAAGTTACCGTCTCCTCACAGGAACAACAATATTGACGTAATAACGGATCGTCATCATCCGCAAGCCTCCAGAAAGGATGACTGTCATCAATATTACGAGGTATTGGTGCCAGTGTGCCACGTTCTCCCCAATATATCAAATCAACATCAAATGGAACCACAGGTATACGTGACTATAAGTTAGACGCGTTAAACTCTTGCAGCTTTTTGAATGAGGACCGAAATTCAAAAATGCATCGCAAGAAAGGGCACTTCGTGACTGAGCTTGTACTAGGCCTAAGGCTAATTTTTTCTAACCTGGGCTGAGCACATTCCGATCTTGTGCAAGGCTCTATGCGACTGATATCCAAATTTCCAACTATCATTTGTTTCTGGTGCATTCTAACGAGTTATTTAATGGTACTTCGTCATAAGAAAAAAAAGAAATTCCTGTGTGGGTTTGGTGCGGTTGACGCACCGAAATTGATAGGTTCAGTGGGTTTTTTATTGAAGCGATTGATATACCGATGGGGATGATTTGGTTGACAAATTGATCGAGCTGGCAACTTTGTGGTGGGCTTGGTGATCTTGATATGGCTGTTTGTGGATCGATTTGTGACTCGATCGATTAATTTTGGCCCCACGGGATTTAGATTGACGGTATTAACACGTGTAGTACATACCACTTTATAACGAACAACGGATAATAAATCGTACAAACGAATAGCCTGAAATTATAAACATTATATCTCATAATTGTGATTTGAGCCGACATGTCATGTGGTCTGTTAATGGCCTCTTGTACAGCCTGATTAGACGTGTATCGATTTTGACAGTCTCGTCACTCGTGCAGAACCTTTCGTCTTTGGTCAATACTCTCGGGAGTCCTACTCTTCCTACGAATAGGTAGGCGACGACAAACGATTTATATAGCCGCCGTCAAGTGAAAAATCACGAGATCGGCAATTTTCGACACTCAAAATGAAAGGTATGATATAAACATTATGATAATTATATTAACAGTATCGAACAATAGAATATACATCAATTGTGACACGATGCTACATGGCGATTACGTGACAGGAAGCAATGTCTTCTCACATAACACTTGTTATGATCTCAGAAAAGAGAGTCAGGAGTAACGATGAGCTCCACATGGTAATGATCGATCGTATAGAGCTACAGTATGACAAAGTCGCTTAACACATAGACCGCAATAGGAACAACAGTCTAGTCTAGGAGCAGCAAGCCGTCGCCTTGTATGACGAGGATAGGACTTTCAAAAGGAGATTCACGAGTGGTGACAATTTGGATAGGATAGCGAATGACTCAGTTGTAAGTCCCCGAATCGAAAGATCGGAATAGGCAAGAGAATAGAAGGGGGTGAACGAATCACACCAGACTAACGGGAAGACGTGAAGGCAATGGGTTCAGCGCTAAGTCATCATTTTCGAATTTTGCAAGTGCCGCCGTGTGCTGTAGCAGTACCGTGGGGCACGACTATTCTCTGTGGAGTGCGGATGTCTCATGTGGTCACCGTGAATGTTGCGCCGATGGGAGCACCCAGCAGTTTGTCGTAATTGAGGGCCAGGGGAACTATATACATAAGGGGAGGGGGTGATTGAATTTGGGACTGGGTGCTTAACTCTCGGCGGCGAGTCCCACATGATTCACTGTAAAGTCCCACGGCATGGTGGATACCTTCACCTCACCCAGCACAGACCGCATCTCGGTGATAACTTAGTACTCGACTCCGACAGTACAATAGTCTTAACAACAGCGATCTATCATTGACGAGTGCTAGAATGTCGTCGAATGTCTTCTCTGTAATATGACCGAAAGAACATAACCCGTACGTCGGTGCTATAGACTCTGAATGGACAAAGCTATAGACATGGCCATCACGGACCGAAAGGGTGTAAAATAGCAACGAAGCTGTGCGGGAGCTGCTATATTCATCACTGTATTTATCTGAACTGCATTCAAGAAATCGTAATGGGTCGGTAGAGCACAGAATCATTAGACTAATTTGCTGTTGTGGTCATGAAAATGTATGGCAAAGAAGATTGTTAGTGAGTTGGACCTTTCTGGGAGCTGAATGAGTCGAAACAACCAAATAGTCAATCATCACTGTATTTATTAAATCGTATTATCACTAGCGTCGTCTCTGCTCCATGGGAAAAGAGCGTAATTAGTTTTTCTAATGAAATATAGTAATACGAAAGATTTCTTGCAAGTTCGCTCTACTGCCAAGGATAAACGGGCACTACAGTGCCCATGTGTTCTTCTCACAATCCCCAACATCACCTCTGTTGTTGAAGGATGAAAACAAAACAACGACTCGTTATACTAAGAATTTCACAAAACTTTTTATCGAAGTGTACATCTACAGTTAACCATTAATCAATTTTTTATCTCCATTACTATCAAAATTCTATGGAATGTGCACAAAAGGAAACGGAAAAGATACAGTATGGTGCAAAAAATACCTCTAATGTTGAAAAAATATATCTACAATGAACAATCATAGCAGCACTTGCGACGCAGTAACATATCTATCATTCAAATCTATAGAGCAAAATGACACCTAGTGGTCTTAAGATGTTCGAAAATCATTCTATATTTTGAACATTCAGAAATCTAAGACCGACGAAAACATTTTTGTAACGTGCAGGGTGAACCACACTAATAGTCGCGTCCTCGTTGTGAGGTATTGTCAAGGATCAAACATTCACGCCATTACAGTTGTCAAGGAGTTAAATTTTTTTTTGAATACACTATAGAATTACTCGATCACGACAAATATTAGACTGTGAATCCTTCTTATTGGAACAAAAGTTTAGAACCACTATCTATGAAGTAAAAATATGTACTCAACTGTAGTGCTCATATACAATCCGTCTTGAATAATGATATTGGGTTATCTCATGATTTCGTTCACATCATTCTCTTATTCAGTTTCCTTTGTTTCAGATCGACTTACCGCTAAAACATTCTGGTTTGTTGAAGAACGTTCTAGTAGCTTGGGTAGAGACTTGAATACGGCTGTAATTCATCGCTCGCTGAAATGAAGTGGGATAATGCAATAGTGTCTTGGTGTGTATCTCATGCATTGACACCAGTTCACATTACATAAGCGACTCGCCACATTTGGGAAAGTTGTGCTGGACTACGGTGTCACATCTATCGTATAGTCTTGACAGCACTTTACCGGGTTGTCCTCGCTTCGCGCCCTGAGGCAGCGACTATGGGGAGGAAAAAACTTAGAGATCAAAGCTTGAATACAACAACACTGAAACCAAAATGCGAAAGAAACACTGCGACAGTTTAATGCATGAATCAGATGAAGCAGTTGAGTAGACAATCATTTTATTTCTCGTAAACTTGTCTGAATAACCTTGTTTCACCACTTCCCAAAAAGATAACCAGCTATTCCTCCAACCAGTGCTCCTTATGCAACTCTCCACCAAAAGCCTGTAAATAAATCAGAAATTTTCAATAAATTACTGAGTAGAAAATGGCACAGCCTACCATCTCGTTGTTGCTGTAGTTGCTGCGAATGTTGCCGAGGTTGTGGATGTGGTTGTGGTTGTTGCCGTGGCTGTAACTGGGGATGAAGCTGTGGCTGCTGCTGTGGTCGCTGCTGTTGGCGCAATTGTAGCTGTTACAGTGACTGAGGTTGTAATTAGGGCCATGGTTGTTGCCATGGTTGTGTTTGTTGCCGTGGATGCGGCTGTTGCCGTAATTGTGATTGTTGCAGTGGTCTTGATTGCTGTCGTGGTAGTGAATGCCGCCGTGGCTGTTGTCGGTGTCGTGGCGTTAGTTGCTGCCGTAGACGTGGTTGCTGTCGCAATAGTGGCTGCCACCGTAGTTGCATTTGTTGGTGATTAGTAGATATGTATCGATAGTAGAATGAAGAAGTGCTGAGATCTATGCCTTCGTAGTGCGCTTGAGCGATGTACAACAGGAACAGAGCGAGAAAGGCCAAAACGCGGTTCTCTTTCTGGCTCACTTTGTCAATAAGTGTTTTCGCTTGTAATTATGGCGTTAAGAAAAAATGGAAGGTCGAGTTCCGCTCGCTGAATGACAAGATGAATGGATCAGCTGTTTTGCTTCAATTTATGGAATGCTACTAAAAGCAATTTCCAACTCTTTATCAACCGCCTAACTTTTCTTTTCACTGACAGGTTACGATGAGAAGTATGCGAACATGAATGCAGAAATAGGAGCACAGCTTAGAGCGTAGTGCTATTTGCCATGGAGTCGAACCGCGCAGTGTCTTTTTGGCAACATGCTCCTGCATGATACCGTCGAGGCTTTGCTCTGCCTTTCTCTTAGTCGCGTTTTAATTTATTCGGTCGCTCTCATCCTTCACTCGTCAGTGAGATTGATTAAAAGATCCAAGCCATTACTGAACTCCGAGTAGGCCGAAAGTGTGGTGAAAATCACATTTCTGACTTTTTGCTTACTGCCTAACTTACATTACAGCGAGTAGGACAGGAAGTGAAGTGGAAATGCATCATAAATAGCCGTTTGTTTACGACAGACCAAATGCTTGTCGCAGTGCATATGTATCCTAAATTAACTTTCTGCCCGGCATTTTCTTATCATAGGCATTTGAGATTTGTCATTTCCACGGTGCTCCATGATTCGAGTCTATGCGACCACAAGCAATCAAATAGCGAGTACAACCAACTGCGGACCATCGTCTCGAATCGGTTCTAAACAAAAACACTTCTAAACATCGTCCGAATGAAAAAAAAACATGCATAGTCACTTGGGAAGGTATCCACTGACATTGCCGAGGTATTGATGAAAGCCGAGATTCGAAGACGAGTTTTGACTGCAGTAATAAGCTCAAACGATGTTGTCATAAAGAAAATCTCGCGCCATCCTTCAGTACACTTGATTCAGTTTGGTGGACTGCAAAGAGTTATATATATATATATATATATATATATGTATATACTTGATATAGGAAAAAAATGAGGAGAGCGAAACCTCCGAAATACCGGTGTATGACCCTGACTTACCACCTTCGGGTAAGGCTTCAAAGGTTCTTGAAAATAGATTATAAAACGGTTATTAATGACATCCAATTTGATTACTTGAGGCCCTGAAGAGTTCGATGATGCAAAACCTCAGCTCAACGAAGAAATCTGTTACAGAAATGTTGTGTGAACTTCCTCATTGATGGTTTCTGGAAACATGCCCCTCCTAGGCTCTTTCGTCGCATGAGAGGCAAGGCAGAAAGTAATAAGCCAGTACAGCCCTGTTAAATGTCTTTTAGTTTTTGCTTTGACATTTCATGACGTCACCGTTTCCAGTAAGTGTAGTTTAAGCGATGGGAACTGAAAACCGGTCTTCATTAGTTTTTCTCTGGTCAATAGAAAATGTTATTCTCTTAACAACTTAAATAATTTGTCCACCTTCTCTTGTGGGGAGCTGAAAAAAAAACAATTCTCAAATTACTGACAGTGGAGTAACAGTTAGGAAGAGGGCATTGGAGCCTCTATCTTAAAGATAGACACAATAGTATAATAATGTCTCTTTCATTGCCAATCCTACTCGTTTTGTTTGAATTCCTTATTGGAAGTTCTCAATATGATGCAGCTTGAGCAGTCCTCTGAACCATAACATTTGTTCGATCACAGAGTCACATAATCAATGCTAACTCAACAATTAGTATTTAGCTCAAAAGTCACAGACTGTTATCTTGACATCATCTATCTAATGCTTGTCTCACAACATTATAAAAGGGTTGAAAAAAAACTCAAGGAGCTTGGACGATTTTAAGGGATCATAATTGCAGTGTTGCGTACCTAATGAACGTTTAGTACAAGTGTCATGAGATGCTGAATCGTTAGCCGGTTTATCACTCTGATAGTTTACATCAAAGGAAAAGTGTAAGTAGAGCAGTGTCCTCAGTGGTGTAGTAGTGTGACTTGCCCCGGCATGGATGAAACGCGGAGTGGATTTGCGCCGAGAGTCGGTATTTGACAACCTTAGATTTTTAGATCCGCTAGTGATAAGGGGGGAGGGTGGGGGAATCTGTAGTTATTCCTCGACAGTTAGATATCACAGTAACAAAAAAGCACTTCGAGGATGCTTCATTTCATCAATCATCTTCTGAGCAGGAATTCAAGAAACAGCACCGTAAATCAAACGCTGATTGGTCAATACGGCGATAGCAGCAGGCTTGAGACTATTTTTAATTACACTTTAATATTCGCTTATTGATTTAACCTGTCTTGTGCTTTCTTAAGAATAAATAAGGTAATATCTAGTAATGATCTTACATCTAATGGTTAATCGATTTTTAAAGCAGTGCCCAGCTGTGTAAACTGACCAACGGATGATACAATCTATTTTCGATTTTAATGATATCCCAATTGGTCAAACATAATTCAGCCCATATTACGAACACCCAATTCTCTTGAATCGCTTACGTAACGTCGTTCAAGCAGCGTGTACGTGACCAAGTCATTCAGCATAACCGCCTTTTATACCAAAGTGTTCAATGACTCTACATTTCAAGTCACCCGTGAGCTTCTATAAAACGACCAGGAACGATAGACATGTATCGCTTGCCAATACAGCAGGTCATGGTTCTATTGAAAGGGTGCCTAAAACGCTAAGTCTCTAGTTGGTCCGGGAAGTATTTCGCACAGATTAGAGGGTTGACAATGCGGTAGCAACAGGCACCTAGTCTAGCTATTGCCTATGCCTAAAGTGAAAGCCTCAATAATTGTTTCCGGCCACTACTCCACTGTAGAAAGAAATGATTGTTTGCTTGTCTACTCAAGAAGAAATGGAGAGGTTGTTAGATTGATTTTCTTTTCAGGTTCTAGATTTAGACGGACAGTTAGAGTACACAAAGTTCACTTATTCGATACAAAAAGATATGGCATCCCTTCCTGAGCGTGCAAATTGATTCCGATAACGGTCAGATTAGGAAATGGTACCGTAATCCAAATAGCAAAATTCATTGCCTCTCTTTTCATGCACAGCGATTTATGAAAACATGTTCCAAACAGCCTCCAGTGTGTACACAACAAGGAGCACTGGGTAACACTTCTGGGAAAAAAAGGCTTGAGATATAGCCATTTCCAATGGTTATGAAATTTTACCTCCTCGGCATAGGTTCAAAAGGCATGACGCACCGCAAACGAAGATTTCAACGAACCCGATCATTCTCCCTTTTTTAATGAGAAAAGTACTGCTGTAAAACGCTGTTTGAAAGAGCAGGATGAGTAAAGTCGTGACGTTTTAGGAACACTTACACAACAGGGGATGAAATGGATTCGGAAGCACCACAAGGTACGCACAGGGCACAGATGCATAAGGAGGTGAAATTTAAAGTAGAAATAACCATCCTAGTACAGAAACGAAAAACCTCAGCGCAGAGATTCGCGAACGTTGTGGATTTATACTAGAATTCCATAAAGGATTGGAAAAGATGATTGCCTTGTTATCATGCTAGATTTCGCGCCTTATCTTGGGTAGATTTTTGCAAATCAGAGACAAACACATTCCTCGTCCCTAGAACACTAGGTGCGGCTAGTCCACGTATTGACTAATGGAATAGTAAGCAACAAAATACGGTAAGTATTCAACATAAGCTGATTACTATGTGCTTCAACTTCTACGTTTTCGTTCAGAAGTCATTTTATCTGGCTGTGAAAATGTCATCTGTGTGGATTGCATGTTAGTTTGGCTCTTCTAGGCTCTGACAAAAGCGAAACTGCCGAAACATTAACCACAGATACGAACTCCATTGTTTTGATGAACAGGATGCATTACGTGCCTATATGATTTCCTTCCGGTGATCTCTACTTGAATTATTCAGTGGAACACGTATGAAAAATCGATGAGTATGTTGAGAGTTGATTTATTGCTTGATGGGATTGAAATCTAGTTCTGGTCTTTTCAAAAGAGTAATGGAGGTGTTTGACTGGTTGCATTACAGGCAACATGACCTTTCCGAGCTCTGAAGAAGGCGAACTGCCGAAAAGTCAGCTGTTGAATAAAGATTAATGTAACACCTCGTGTTTGGCTTGAAGAAGAAAATTAGGAACTCTATTTCATTATCTTGAACAAATTAAATGTGTATTAATAATCTCGTGTTTTTGAAAAATAGAAAGTCAAGGAGTTTTTTCAGCCAATGCCAAGGATAATCGATAGTCGGTCTTACTCAGCATATAGTCAAGGATATTTCTATGATCGTTTTGATGAAGTGTAACAACATCAATACATAGGTACGCGTATTCCTACTATATTGTTGACATATTGAGCAACGTAGACAATACAGAAGAAATCCATTCAAGCCTGTTTTGGGCGTAGTGTATCTTCCTTCGCATACCAATAACCCTCTTCAACTGTTCATAATATTAATTTCAACGTTCATACTAATATGCGTATCTGTGCATCATACACTTTCTAAAATCTGAAACAGAAAGTTCTGTTTTTGCGATTTCATACCACTCATAATCAATCACGCATCAAAAGCGTCAACTAATTTTTCACAGGATGAATTGTACACTCGTAATTTCCATTCTTCTCGCGTTATTGACGGTCTCAACGAATGCTCAGTGGGGTTACTACGGCTCTCCGTACTACTCCGGCTACGGTGGTGGCTTTGGTGGTGGTCCTGGAGGTTTTGGATACGGGTACCGCCAAAGTATGTTGTGCTATATCGCTTCATTTGCAGAAGCACTTGTGTACTCAAATAACCTTTCTTTGAGATCCTGTGGTCGGAGCTGTCGATGGAGCAATTATAGGAGGATTAGTGGGAGCACTAGAGGGAAAGAAGAAGTAGAACCAACTGAGATCAATTATAGACACCTCGAAAAATTTAGGATACGTGTGTGCTTTGATTTCTTTTTGATAAATATCGACTTTAATGCGACCGATTTGATGAAGGTTTGATTTTTTTTCCTCACACTGAAGTACTCAGCGACTAACATTTATTTGCCGACGCTCCATCACAAAAGACTTGTTGACCGACGATGTGTTTAGTTTGACAAGTGAATTTAGTGACGATCAGATCTCAGCTATGATTCTACATATTCATAATTCTTTATTTCTATAACTCTTCTCGCATAGTTAAAAGAAATTGATAAGCAGAAAAACATATTAACGATATGGCAGCTCAACCAATCAAAAACATCCAATGGACAACAACGTGATGCTTTCTTGCGCACAACCTGCAAAAATATTTCCATGATTGAGGAAAAAATCTGAGCCTTCCGCAATCGTGATTTACAACAAATAGAAGCAATACTATCGTGACGAACGGAAAAAAGGTTGGCAGTACGGTAGCGATTAGCAGCAAGCCTTCATATGTGACGTGGAAGCTTCAAATATCAGTCGTGGTCCACTACTCTACTCTCAATGCACTATGATTGCTTTGTAATGTGTTACACACAAGAAGAGACAGCAAAATGTTTTCAAATAGAATAAACAGTTAGAGTATACCAAGTTGGACAAGAAGAACCTAAGTAGAAGTGGATTACACTTCAAGTGTTAATGTATATCTCCGGAAAGCTTCTTAATTGTGGAATGGTATGGAGAACTCAGCAATAAGCTAACCAGGACGCCAAGTTTTTCACTTCTTAGAATCAAAAAAAGTTTTTATTCGGAACAGGTAATGAGCAGCTACAAGTGTCTGCACAAAGGGAGAAGAGGAAAAGGAGTTGCCACACTTGGCACTGCAGATAGACATCTCAAATAATTCAAGGACGGATAGGCACTGAACTCGATAAAAAATCGAGGTGTCTACATAATGAAAACATTGGTATATCAAATTTAAATCGAAGATGCTTTGAAACATACCTTCCTAACATACGAAAAAGATGTCACCATCAAAAGATATCTGAAAAATTAGTCGAATTTTGAGGTTCGTAAACATTCCGCTCGATATCGCTTGCTAGCTGGTTCGGAGGCTTGTATTATGATACATATGAATCAGAGGACTGAAATATTTATCATCGTGGTAATGATAGAGACCGCACGAGTTCACTTAGAACATACCTTATCTCTGGTAAGGCACGCGGTGATGAATTTACAGGTGATACAGATGGCATGCTCTGCGTCACAAAAAGAAAACCTAAGATAGAACGAGAAGTTAGTAAAGCACTCCTTCAGGTGTTTGTAGGACAGAAAGGTACAACGATAAAGACTTTGAAGTGTTAGTGAGAACATAAAACCGCAGTCAAAAAGTTGGCAAGGAAAATCCGACTTATGGCACCACATATCATGAAATCTTTTGGACAAACTGTGTGAGTTCAAGAATGAATATGAGACTAGAGTGGCTAGACATTACAAATAATGTGTGATTTGTCTTTCATAGACATATTATCTGATTGAAACCCCTTAATCATGATGTGTAGCAATACACCGGCAGCTTTCGGGAGCGAAGAAGTAGAACGATGAGTTTTCTTCATTTGGATGATAATCAAACTGATTTTTGAAATAGGATTTTACCAGATATAGAGATGGCAATCAAATAATGAATTTCTGCATAGTACCAACTCTTTAGAGGGAAATAGCCTTGGCAAAAGTGAATGATCAATAACTGTATTATTCTACATTGTTGACCAAGAACAGCATATCCGTCCCTTGACTTCTTTCGAAGTGAAAAAAAGATGAATTTGCCCTTTCACCAATTCTCTTTTCTAAAATCTAGCACGCTACTTCGACGATGAAGAAGGAATACGTAGTGCATATAGGATAAGACCGGAGCACTTCAAAGATCTCCCGCCACTTCTCATGAACATACTGGCACGGCGCTTCATTCGTCACGTGTTAGACTGCAAGATCCTCAATCATTGAAAGGGCCAAGATAATACTCGTATCCAGAAGGGAGATCTTCACGGCATTGGCAGCTATCGTTCAATCGCCTTCTTCTCCGACGTCTTCGAACTGCTCACTCGAGTCTCCTGAACTGCGGTGACAGAACACTGGGCGAAGGACAGCCATGAGAACAAAGAGAGTCTTGAAAAAGTTTCAGTAATATAGATCGCTTCCGCACAGTAAGAAAACTTATCTGAGTTTCTCGAGAGTACACGAGTTT
This sequence comes from Parelaphostrongylus tenuis, assembly GCA_019055375.1. Classification (NCBI taxonomy): domain Eukaryota; kingdom Metazoa; phylum Nematoda; class Chromadorea; order Rhabditida; family Metastrongylidae; genus Parelaphostrongylus; species Parelaphostrongylus tenuis. The sequence goes on from JAHQIW010007295.1 coordinate 27,705, forward strand.
CGTGATATCGCTGTGTTTTAATCTTTGATTTGAGGAGAGTCTTCGATTTCGTTGAAGGAGAAGCAGTCATAGATGTTTTGGACAGTCACAGCATCCCTACTCAGTTCATAAGAATTTTTGCGAGCTAAATAAACGCAGTTCCTCTCTGTTATCGGGTAAGAAACATGCGGGGGAGCCTTTTTTTGCTGGACAAAGACTTTTCACTAAACCTTTAGTACAATCGAAAGCCTACATCTCGAAGAATTAAGACATGGCCATGTTTCTAAAAAGGCCTTCTTACAGCGCTGTGGCATGAAGTTATGCTTCACACGCGCTGCGAACTTAAATTGTTTTGCACTTATATATCCCTGCAAGACCGTTCCACTAAGTATTACTAACTATCAGAAAACATCAATTTTGCAAACTTCCAAAATGCATTTGACTTCCAAGAAGCCTTTTCTTCACAACGCTGTGCCAAAGAACAAAGAAATTAGTTTTACAGGCATGGCGCGTTATCGCGAAAATTTCCATTCTTTACTTTTTTTTCGTTTCGTAAATATTTCTGGCCTTTCTGTAGTGAAATTCTAGAAAAACGTCTTCATTGCTGCTATAAAGGCTCATGCTTTTCATTTCCATTTCATACTGCTAAGTAAGCCCGCTACTAAGCTGGAAGCTAACCTTAAGCCTAAGTATCCTAGATCTAAACACAGACACAACACAAAAGCATATGAACGTGCAGAGGAGATTTTCGAGTATTACATTTATGCATTTTATCTAAGTTACTGTCAAAGTAAAGAAAAATTTCAAATTTAGTAATGAATATCACATTTTAAATGTGAGTGAACCTACGCGGGCGGTCTATCAACTCTGCTATCGCTCCACAGCTACTCGAAAACCTTAGCTGAGAAGCAATGCGTGACGTGTTTGAGGCTTAGTCTTGTTTTCTGTGGTATATTGCAGTAGAACTGTTTATTTGAAAAACAAGTACATTGTTGGAATCACTGAAACTTACGCTGTCGATTGGTTACTTATAAACTAGAGGAAGTTCTCTATCTTGTGAGAAACAAAAAAAGATTCGTGATACAGCTCTGTAAAAAGGATTTCTTGAAAGACGAACAGATTTTTGGCTTTCCGAATTTGCGCTATTGCATGGTTTTTTGTAGTCTGATTGAAAAGCTTTGCCCTGTAAAAAAAAAACGCGTAATAGCGTGCAACTCGTACAATACACAATCTCGTTTTTACTGCTGCAACACCGTAAAGAGGTTTTCCCAAAAAAAATTCTCAAATTTTTCGAAAATTATGCTTGTGAATGGTGAGTAACAGTCTAATGAACATTTTTGTACAGCATATGAGGTCTTTCCAAAAGTCCCTGCAATATAAAAAAAGAACTGCTTTCACAATCAAAACAATGCCGTTTTACAACGATGTCACTATCAGTGTAAAAACAAAGGCTCAATGAGACTATACTATATTATCACGACTATTCAGTGACACGCGTCAAAACTTCGCACGAAAATTGGACTCTGGCGACAGTGGAGTGAAAATCAACTTCACAAATTACATTAGCTTCGTTTCGCTAATGACATCGCTCTTACAACATCAACCCTCAGCCAGGCACAACGATTGTTGACCAATTTCGACAACGCTCACGGAAAGATTGGTCACCGACTCAGTTTAGCGAAATTGATGTTCATGAGGAAGGTGTGAGTTTTTGATGCTCCATGCACGCTCATTGCAACGAATAGTTCCGATTGCTCCAGTTAACTTTATTCTAGCTTTGGATGCTGAATTGACGAACCTCCTAGTTTCAGAGTCGAGCAGGAGAAATCGAGCAGCTTGAGGAGCGTTCATGAGCATCGAGGATGTAGTGAAGAGAACGAATAACATCCAACTCTATGCCCACCTTTCAACTTAACGTTTATTCCTGCCATAACGTATGCAGCAGAAATCTTTTCGCTGCGTAAACAGGATTAAAGATTTTTTGGTGTTATGAACGGGGAGTCGAAAGGACGATCGATTTCAAGAGTATCCGTATGTCGCAAATGAGGAAAGGTTTCGAAGTTCTGCCCCACGTTAACGATCGAAAGTCACGGTTGTCGTTCCATGCTCCAGGCAGTCGAAAAAAAGTTTGCTGAACACGTGGTACGGTTTAAGCACAACCGACGGACAAGTTTCTTAGCTGATTAGATTTGTCGGGTTTCAAGTGTACTACAATGGCCGCCGACTCGGTGGTCCGTTTTTTGTTTTCACGAAAAGTCTAGAAGGAAGATATGATGTTGAACGCATATCCTGAAGAAAAGACGACCAATGGACTGCTCTTGCAAGCGATTATAAACAATTGGAACATTACTAGTATCCACTTAAGTCACTTGACGATCAACGTGGCGACAGTGTTTTCAGGTGGAGTATAAGAAGTCGAGGTGAACCAATGGCGGGCTAGTACTTGAATGAGTCAAATGGTTCTGAGGACTAAGTCATATTTTGCTGTTTTATATTAATATACACCTTTCCATATACACTGGCATTTTATGAGTTCGCGCCTTGGAGTGCATTCGTTTATGCAGACTGCATTCTGCATATCAAATCTAGAGAAACAATTAAGTTACTGGAAAGTGCACTAGAGGTTGCGACTTACATTTACTCAAAATGCACAGATTGCATATGCACTCTGACTTATAATAATTTTACGCTGATCGTCTTTATGTTTTCACTACGGATCGCGGCACTTATTATATTTGGTTCGTTATTTCGCTATGCTTGAGTATGAAAAGTGATTTTATTTTTAACATCATAGTGTAGTCAGCGCGTCATTTTGCGGAGGAGAAGCATTTTGGATTTCTTCAGCTATAAGCTAGAGATAATCGACGTTATTCTGGGTGAATTAAGTGAAGTTGGTCTTCACTTGAAGACATCGGTGAAAGACTCATAGAGGCGCTGAGATGTAGAAAAATTGTTTTATGTTTGATACGATTGAAATTTGAGTTTGATGAATCCTTTTATTTTGAGGGTGTTAGAGGAGCTTGACTAAATGCGTTATGGACAATATAATCTTCTCAGGCTTTGAAGGAGACTAAACCGTCAAAACATCGGCCGTATAAATAAATTTTGTTGTGACAAACAAGTGTTTCGCTTTTGAAAAAAAAGGCTGTGAACTGTGCTAAAAAAGCGATGACCACTATTTAATCACTTTAACTTTCAGAATTTTTCGAAGAACTGAGCCAATCACACTTCTAGTACTAGATTCTGTAGTCGCAAAGAAACAAGAAGTTTTCAAACTATGTAAGATGTAAAGACGGTGCACATCAAGTGGATTTGTCCTGGTTAACATCAGTTCTAGCTTAAATCAGAAAAACCAAGGCGTGATTCGATAAGATGCGAAAATACCATGCCAAAATTTAGACCAATAAGTATTGTCTTACTACTAGTCAGATAATCCACAAAAACGAAGGTTAAACCTATGTTATCGATCAAACATCTGTGCTATACTTCTGAGGTTCTGCAAAGTCTCCGTCATTCATTCACTTACTGTCATGTGTGAAATATTATTTCTAGGGCGGTCATTTGAGATTATATCTTTCCCGCCCTATATATCACGATTGGTCGCGCAGCGACGGAAACATTTGACGTCGGTTAGTTTTGATAACTTTTTACTCACGTTTTCCTTCCTTTTATGTAGTTAGAGAGGCATTCAGGAAGTTATGCCTTTACTTGCCCTTACTTTTCTTGTAACATAATTCAACCTTACTTTTCGCGCTGGATGACCACTAGCTAAAGGGTGACTTGAGGTGCACTGAATTTTGAAGCGCGATTCTACTACCTCCGCCTGTAAAAGTTCAGGAATACTCCAACAGAGCATTCTTCTTGAATCGCCTTGTGATCTTCCATTGTGGCATCACTGTAAGCATCTGATCATATAGTAAAAGTATAGTCTTCCTCTTGCCATTCTTTGAAGTGCCCTCATAGAAGGGTTGAAAAATACATACTCACAGTACATATGCATAGAGGTGAGTATGTCTCAGTGAGTAACACTTGACGTCAATCATAGGGTCGCATTGCAGTCACTATCTATCTAGTATCCATTAGTCAATAACGACTCAGCGCCGGACAATTCTTTTCTCCAAGACCAGCACATTGGCACGGGACTTGTCTGAGAATGTAAAGATTTAACTGATACAGCTGCAGGCCTGCACAAAATGCAATGTGGGCCTCAAACTTAGTCACCTCGACGATCTACAAATTTTGCTCCTGACCTCGACTCCTGATTATAAATTTGTGGCGTCTGTTGATTTTCGTTGATGTTGAAACAACCCTGCACAAAAGTAATAAAACTTTTGAATATCGCCTCCGTTTGAATGACACTACCGAAGAACTAACCGAAGCAGTAGAAGTTGATAAAGAATGTGTAATAGCGTATGTGCAATTCCTGCGCTAGGAGAGCAAATCTGAGTTTTACTGTGACACAATCGCGAATTTTTCTAATGTTAAGAACTCGTGGTCTTATCGTATCAGGATCCCATTTCTATTAAGGTGTCAACGGGCTGATAAAAGTGTTTTACTCATGGTGCGCGAAATATAGTCACTTAAATGGGTCAGTAGAGGTATGGCAGCGCAGTCGTCAAAATTAGAAATCATATGTCTAGAATTCTTAGTATAAGACTATTATGCAATTAACGAATCTTTCAGTGTTTATAAAATAGCAATGTTATGAGCACATAAGATCTTTTTGTATTCCAACTACGTGAGAAATGCATTTAAACGGTTTGTTATAGTGACACAGAGTACACAGATGCATTCTACTACTCCTTACAAGGTTATCTCAATCAATCTTACCACTACGAAAAGTCTTTGTGCTGGACTTCACTGTTTGAGTGCGACAGAGACGTCTCTGTTTTCTTTAAAATGACAACAGCTTCTAAATCCGAATTAAACTCGTCAAGAAAGAGGTATCTTGTAAATCATCAAATGATACTCCTAGGACAGGTATTCGTGGTTAAGCTGCAAATTTAGATTTGCACCGAAGGAGCTATTAGTTGCTTTCAAAGATTTCTCTGCTGATAAAAGTTTTTTTACAACAAAAGTTTTGCCACTGGTAAGGGCAAAAATTCACGAAATTCATAGAGCTCTGCAAATCGCACCTTAGCCGACCAGAAGTGCTCACTGAGTATGAAACCCAGTAATCTTTTGATCGCTACAAAGCTCGAAGAAGTCCTTTCCGAAAACCAAATATACCATTATAACGGGAAGGTTTTTCATATTATATCTATATCTGATATACATAAAAGCTAAATACAATGAGACTTTTATCTAGTGAGAAATTTTCGAATAAGGGCCAAATTTTTTTTGAGTGGTACGGGGCCAAAAATAAGCTATTTACGAAAGCAAATATGCCATTAAAATTTGCTTGATTTGAGCTATCTATAAACTAAGAAACGTTTTGCAAAAGCAAAAAATACGTTTTTACCGAAGGCCTCAAATGGCGCTGCATTTTCAAACATCTTTTTCCAAAATCCTACCGCATTTTTGAACGTCATATTTCACTACAAAATCAGATGACGCTGTTGTCAAATGTCTCAAATCAATATCAATTGGGCCTAAGCTTAGGCCTAAGTTTTGGTGCGGTAGGATTCTAGAAAAAATCCGCCTTATCTTACCGTCGCTGACACATTGTAGAGTGATCTTCGATAGAAATCGCATATTGGGAATGCAAAACACATCCTGCCAACATAAAGAGGTCAACATTGGTTTGCTTCCTGGACAAACGCCTTATTTGTTTTTTTCAGAAAAGCGTTAGTTTTTTGAAAGCTTGAATCTCAAGTGATTCAAAAAATGTTTTCATCCCCAAGATGATGGACTGACTACACTGTCATGGTAAAAATAAGATCACGTTTCACACTCAAGCATAGCGAAATAGCGAACCGATTATAACAAGTGCGGAGATCCGTAGTTAAAACATAAATACGAACAGCGCAAAATAAAATATAAATTAGAGTGCACATGCAACCTGTGCACTCTAAGTAACCACAGGTGACAACCTCTAGTGCACTTTTTAGTAACTTAATTGTTTCCTTAGATTTGATATGCACAACGCAGTCTGCATAAACGAGCGCACCCCAAGGCGCGGTCTCATAAAATGCTAGTGTATATGGAAAGGTGTACATTAATATAAAACAGCAAAATATGACTTAGTTCTCACAACCATTTGACTCATTCAAGTAGTAGCCGTCATTGGTTCACCTCGACTTCTTATTTTCCATCTGAAAACACTGTTGCCACGTTGATCGTCAAGTGACTTGAGTGTGCACTAGTAATATATCCATTCTTTACAATCGCTTGCAAGAGCGGTCCAGTGGTCGTCTCCGCTTCAGGAATGCGTTCAACATCATATCTTCTCTCTAGGCTTTCGAGATCGAATCGGACCATCGATTCAGCGGCTTCTGTGATACGTTAGACACTTGAGGAATCCAATCACCTAGGAAACTTGCCCGTCGGTTGCCGTAAACCGCATCAAGTGCTCACAATCCCTAACTTCGACGGCCTGGATTATGGAACGGTAACCATGGCTTTCGATTGTTAACGTGAGGCAGAACTTTGAAGGCGTTTCCTCGTTTGCGAGATAGGGATATCATGGTACCAGCCTTTCAACTGCTCGTTCATAACGCCAAAAATCTTTTATCTTGCTTACGCAGCGGAAAGATTTCTGATGCATACGTTAAGGCAGGAATAACCGTTAACTCGAAAGATGGGCATAGAGTTGCATGTTCTTCGTTCTCTTCACAACATCCTCAACGCTCATGAAAGCTCCTCGAGGCGATCGCTTTCTTCTGCTCAATTGTGATACTAGGAGGTACATCGTAATAGCATTCAGGGCTAGAATAAACTTACCTAAAGCATTCGGAGCTGTTCTTTTCGTTGAGCGTGCAGGGGGCATCGAATACTCACATGTTCCTCATAAACATCGTTCTCAATAAATATTGTGGGAGACCAATCTCTCCATAAGCGTTGTTGAAATCGGTCAAAAATCATTTCACGTGAAGGTTGATGTTATAAGAGCGATGTCGTTAGCAAAGCGAAGATGATGCGATTTGCGAAAGTTGATTTTCACTCCATTGTTGCCACAGCCCAATTATCGCGTTAATTTTTGAAGGGTATCACTAAATACTTTTAATAATATAGTATTGCCTCGTTCAACATTTATCTTTATGTAGATATTAGAATTGTTGTAGAATGGTAAGATTTCGGTTGTTGACCAGTTGGTTGGAAACCAGTTATTTTTTATCGGGCAGAAATTTTGGAGAGATCTCTTGTGCTTTAAAAGAGTTTTTATTAGACTGATAATAGCCATTGAAAAATGCAAATTTTGAGTAAAAAAAAAGATTGTGTATCGCACGAGCTGCGCGTTATCGCGCGTATTTTTTGCAGGGCGAAGCTTTCCACTCGGACTACATGAAATCATCCAGTATAGGAGACCTCCGAAAAACAAAAATCTGCTCAATATGTCTCATACTGTTATCTGAGCCAATTTGTCATTTGGTCTGTTATATAGGCTCTTGTATAGCCCGGTACTGTGCGTCTTTCAAAAAGCCCTTCTTATAGAGCTGTATCGAAAAAGATTTGTGATTCGCACAAGTGCATTTCTCGCAAAAATAGAGCTCTTTCCTGAGATAATAAGTAACCAATCTGCAGCGCAAGTTTCTGCAACTCCAACACTGTACTTGGTTTTTAGATAGCCAATTTTCAAATAGCCAGTTCTACTAGAATATACCACAGAAGATAAGATTGAGCCCCAAACATGTCGGGCATTGCTTGTCGCCTAGGGTGTCTAAGTACTGTGAATCGATGGCAGAGCTGAAAGAGCGCCCGCGCAGGCCCCATTCACATGTAAAATGTGATTTTCAGTACTGAATTTAAAATTTTTCTTTCCTTTGACAAGAATCTAGATAAAATGTGTGATTGTAATACTCGAAGATTTTGTCTGCACGTTCATATGCTTTTTGTGTTTGTTTAGGCCTAGGTTACTTGGGCTTAAGGTTAAGCTTAGGCTTGGTAGAGGGTTTACGTAGCAGTTTGTAGTGAAAATGAAAGCTCTAAGTCTTTATAGCGGCAGTAAATGTTTCTTCTAAAATTCCAATGCAGAAAGGCCAGAAATATTAACGAAACGAAGAGCAATTTTTCAAGTAAGTAATGGAAATTTTCGCGATAACGCACAATGCGTGTAAAAGAGATTTCATTTTTCTTTAGCACAGTGCTGTAAAGAAAAGACTTTTTTGAAAATCAAATGCATTTTTGAAGTGTCCAAATTTGACGTTTACTACTAGCTGGTAATAGTTTAGTGCAAGGCCTTTGTGTAGCGAAATATAAGCGCGAAACAATTTAAATTCGCAACGCGTGCGAAGTGTTATTTTAATCTAGTGCTACAGCGCTGTAGGAAGGTCTTTCTAGGAAACATAACTACTCTTTAATCCTTCGAGATGCAAGTTATTGATTGTACTGAAGGTCTAGTGGGAAGGTTTTGTCTTGTAAAAAGGCTCTTCTATAAGTTTTATGCCCGATAACAGAGAAGAACTGCGAGACTTTTATATAGCTCGCAAAAATTGTGGTGCTGTTCTAGTATGGGGGGCCTTCGGTGAAAATGTATTTTTGCTGTTATCTGACAAATGGATGACTATCTGATAGCTTAAATCAAATAAACCTCAAAGGAATATTTTATTTCTTATATTGCTTGATTTTAACACCGTACCAGTCAATATGAGATTTTGCTTCACATTTGAAGAATTCTCTCCCGATAAAAGTGTTTTTATAAAGAAATTTGATCGCTGGATAGAGTAAATCTTTCCGATTGAGAAAATGTGTTTTCTCTTTAGAAAGGACTAATAAGAGCTCTGTAATTCGCACAAGAAGAGTAGGTTTGAAAGGTCTGAGTGTGAAACCCAGTGCTCTTCCGGTCGTTACAAAGCTCGAAGAAGTCCTTTACGTAAGCAGATTATACCATTATAATTGGAAAGACTTCCTCTATCTTTCACTTTAAAGTATATTAAGACAAAACTTTTATTCAGTGAGAAATCTTCGAATGAGGAACAAAATCTTATTTTGACTGGTGCGGCGCCATAAATAAGCTATTTGAGAAACTAAACATTCCATTGGAATTCACTTGATGTGAGCTATCGATAAACTACAGAAACGCTTTGCAAAAGCAAAAAATACGTTTTCACCGAAGGCCTCAAGTGGTGCCGCCATTATAGAACAGTATCAAAATCCTTTTGGAATGACTGGACTCATCTGGATGCTGTGACTGTCCAGAACTTCTATAACTGCTTCTCCTTCAACAAAATCGAAGACTCGCCTCAAATCGAAGAAAGTGAAACAAAGCGATTTCACGTAACTCGTGTACTCGCGAAAAGCTCAGATGAGTTTTCTTACGTATGGAAGCGATATATAATACTAAACCTTTTTCAAGACTCTATTTGTTCTCATGGCTGTCCTTTGCCTAATGTTCTGTCACCGCAATTCAGGGGACTCGAGTGAGTAGTCTGAAGACGTCGGGGAAAAGGTGATTGGACGATAGCTGCCAATGCCGTGAAGATCTCCCTTCTGAATACGACTATTATCTTGGCGCCTTTTTAATGATCAAGGATCTTGCAGTCTGACACGTGACGATCGAAGCGTCGTGCCAGTGCGTTTCATAAGAAGTGGCGGGAGATCTCTAAAGTGCTCCGTTCTTATCTTATAGTGGACTATGTATTCCTTTTTCATCATCGAAATAGCGTGCTAGATTTCGCAGGAGAGAACCGCTGGAAAGGCATATTCATCTTCTTTTACTTCAAAAGACGTCAAAAGGACGGATCTGTTGTTCTTAGCCAACAATGTCTAATAATATAGTCATTGCACATATCACTTTTGTCCAGTCTATCGCCCTCTAAAGAGTTGGTACTATGTCAAAACTTATTATTTATTTGCCACTTTTATATCCAATGAAATCCTATTTCAAAAATCAGCTTGATTATCAACCAGATAAAGAAAACTTATCGTTCAACTTCTTTCATCCGGAAAGCTGCCGGCATATTGCCACATATCACAATTAAGGGTTTCCAGTCAGAGTAGTATGTCTATCCAAGATAAAACACCACATTATTTGCGTGCCTGCTACTCTAGCCTATGTTCATTCCTGAACTCTCACATTTTGTCTGAAATACTTCAACGATATGTGGTGCCATACCTCGGATTTCCTTGCCAACGTTTTTGACTGTTGTTCTATGCCCTCACTATCACTTCAAAGTTTTCATTGCTGTACCGTTCTGTCCTAGAAACACCTGGAAAAGTGATTGTCTAGCTTTACGTTCCATCTTAGGTATTCTTTTTGCGACACAATGAATGCCACCTGTATCGCCTGTATATTCATCACCACGTGTCTTACTAGAGATATGGTATGTTGTAGGTAAACTCGTACGTTCCCTATCTTTACCATGAAGAAATCCTTTGATGCTCCACCTAATATGTACTATATTATAAGTCTCGGAACCAGCTAGCGACGTCATGTTGAGCGGAATTTTTAGGAATTTTGAAATTTTTCAGGCCACTTTTTTTCAGATAATTTTTGATCGTGACATCTACATCGTTCGTTAGGAAGGTATGTTTCAAGGTATCTTCCAATTTCAACTTGATATGCCATTGTTTTTACGATGGAGACACCTCAGTTTTTGATCTTGGTTTAGTACCTATTTGTCCTAAAGTATTTGAGATGTCCATCTGTCGTACCAAGTGTAGCGATTCCTTTTCATCTTCTCCTTTTGTGCAGACACTTGTAGCTGCTCATCACATGCTCCGAACAAAAGTTTTTTTCGGGTCTAGAAAGCGAAAAAGGAATAGCGTTTTGGTTAGCTCATTCCTTACTTCTCCTAACAATCCACAATTATGAAGCTTTCGAAAAGATATATTTGAACACTCAAAAGTATTGCCCACTTCTCCCTAGGTTTTTCCCCTTCAAACTTAGTATACTTTGATTGCTTATTCCATTTCAAAACAATTGTCCTTCTCTCCTTGTGTAAAGCATGTAAAGCGTGCAGTCATAGTGTATCAACAGTGGAGTAAGGGACTACGACTGAGATTTGAAGCTTGCACGTCACATATGAGGACAATAACAAAAGCTTCTTACTAGTCGCTAGAGTATTGCCAGCATTTGCACTTTTCAGGTTCATCACGATAGTACTGCTTAAACTTGTTGCGAATCACGTTTTCAGAAGAATCAGACTTTTTCTCTGATCGTGGAAATATTTTCGCAGATTGTCCGCAAGGAAACATCACGATGTTGCCCGTCGAATTTTGTGACTGGCTGACCTGCGATATCGCTAATATGGATTTCTGCCTACCAATTTCTTTCAGAAAATACGATAAAAGTTATAGAAGGGAAGCATTATGATTGATGCAAAGCTATAGCTAAAATCTAGTCGTCACCTATATTCATTAGTTGTCAAACCAATCACATCGTCGGTCAACATGTCGTTTGTGTTGGAGCGTCGGCATATAACTGTTAGTCACTGAGTACTTTAGTGCGAGAGAAAAATAGAAACTTTATCAAATCGCTCACATTTTACTCGATATTCAGCAAAAAATGGGGCACACATATGTTTCTAAAATTTCTAAATTTGTTTCTAACGTTTCCGGTTAGGGTTATGGAGGTTTTCGCTCAGTGGATTGGCGGATCAACATGATCTTTTACGCTCAGAAGGCAACCCGCCGCAACGTTAACCACCTCGAATATTGTATATTCTACCTGCGGTACTAACTGTGCTGCTGTATGCTTCGCTATTATTCAACAAATAATATTAATAACACCTCGGAACGGCTAAACAGAAGAAAATACTCATTTATTCTAAGATTTTAGCGGTGGTTATAGTGATCCCACTTGTCTACTTCTTCTTTCCCTCTAATGCTCCCACTAATCCTCCTATAATTGCTCCATCTACAGCTCCAACCAAAGGATCTGAAGGAAAGGTTATTTGAGTACACAAGTGCTTCTGCAAATGAACCGATATAGCACAACATACTTTGACGGTACCCATATCCAAAACCTCCAGGACCACCACCAAAGCCACCGCCGTAGCCAGGGTAGTACGGAGAGCCGTAGTAGCCCCACTGAGCATTCGTTGAGACGGTCAATGACGACAGAAGAATGGAAATTACAAGTATACAATTCATCCTGTAAGAAATTAGTGGCTTTCACTTTTGATGCGTTAATGATTATGAATATTATGAAGTCGGAGAAAGTGAAACTTTTCAAAACATCTTGGAAAGTGTACGATGCACAAATACACATATTAATGTGAACGTTGAAATTAATATTATGGACAGTTCAAGAGGGTTATTTGTATTTGAAGGAAGATACACTACGCCCAAAACAGGCCTGAATGGATTTCTTCTATACAGTCTACGTTGCTCGCACTCAATATGTCAACATGGTAGGAATACTCGTACGTATATATTGATGTTGTTACACTAATGATGTGTAAATATACTGATCTTCATGTTTTTGTCTATTTTGAGTCATCTCAACTTTCGTCACCTTAGAAGTGGTTCCAAACGGAAATGATGTGAAGTTCAGTCCGCTGGAAGAAAGGAGAGAATCATCACAGTCAGATATTGTGTTTCTATGATTCAAATTAAATTTAGTGAATAGTTTCACCTAATATCTAATTCGTGAATTACTAAACTTAAGCACATGAAAGCTATCACGAATTTCTGAAACTGAAAAGGGCTCGGAAATTACCAGTGTATAGATTCCAAAGTATCTATTAACATATTTGTGTTACATAAAGAAACAATTATCACACACAACAAAGCATATGACATCTTCGAGATCTAGGAGAGTTTACACCGATAGCGAAAATTAGATGTGCCAGTTATAAAATGAGAATAAACGACAGGTGGACGAACAGAGTTTCAAAGCCTACTCCACAAGGTTACAAACGTCCTCAAGAGCGACCACCACTCAGTGAATGAACTTGTAACTAATTTTAATCAGCTCCACTCTGTAGACAACATTCTTCCTGATATAACAAATGTTGTCCGCCTTTACTCACGTGTAAATCACCGATTTATATTGTCACACTGATTCATGGATTCTGCTTTCGTAAGTTTTGTGTTTGCGCCTCGAAAGACGGTTGAACTTTCGATGCACCTTAGATATTGTTTACCATTAATATATATAACCACGCTCGTGACTGTCAGAAGTCGGACTGACTTCTACTTGTACTTTTGAATTAGTCACGTAACTGATCTTATTTTGGTATTTGATCTCTTCACGTGAATTTACAGTGAAATTATGTCCTATGATTTTAATCTGGAATCTCCAATCTATGCTTCAACTGTGTTTTACTATAACCACAGATTAACGAAGCGAATGTGAGCAGTCGAAAATTATAGCTAGGCTTCCGTTTGATATTACCCTCGACTACTATTCCGTTGTATCTTCTCTTTGATGTTCCTATCAATTCCTGTTTTGCTGATACTGTAGTGATTATGAAGATAAATGGAAATCCAAATACGAGAATTTCGATACAGGAGCAACTGATAGAAGTCCCATGTGGCCGAATCAACTCAAACTGCACAAGCTCTCCTTACCTTTGCTGCAACTCACGCATGCAAATCTTTTACACACCACGGTATGAGACTTTGACCGATCGCCTTGCTCAAATCAAAGCATTATCATGGGCAAAGATCTCGACGCGAATGAAAAATGTGATGTGCTCCATACAGTTCGTGAAGACGAGTTGTCCAAGTATCCAAATACTATAGTGTAGTTCAAGGGCACAGTAGCGATGTAGTAAGATTGTCCCTGATTATTGAGTCAATACTGCGAGCTCGGTGGAAATTTCTTTTTTTTCTGCTAGACGACGACAAATAAAGTAACAGTCGATTTCTTTCGCTGGACAAAGATTCTCCATTACACTTTCAGTTATCATTTGAAAGCCTAAAAAATCTTTGGCTACTGCGCTACTTAACCGTTTTTTATAAAAAGTCTTTCTATAAAATGTGATGTGGAAAATCTTCAGCAAAAGGAGAACACTTGTGTTTTATACGCACATATAAAGACTCATCTATCAAATAATATCTATTTCACCTTACGATGCGGCCTCTTTACCTGAGTAATTCAATGTTATGCACATAATTATAGCACAAATGTCGACCGGCATGTGAGTCGAGCAATCGCATGCGTATTTGAAGATTTTCCCATATTCATTTGTTGAGTAGTATTCAACCGTTAAGTGGGCGTTCTTGTGTCCGTGATACTTGGATGTGAGCTGCCTATTTCTGTTTTTTAGACTCGTTTTTCACCTGTAAAGCAGAACGCTCAACTATGAACTCGTATGACATCACTACTTTCCGTTGTGCAATTGGTACAAGCTGGTGGATTGAGTCAGCGCTACAGATCTTACGCAATGATCATGGTTTGTATATAATTTTATGTTGTGTATACATTATTATACGCTCTTATCTGCATTATAATTATTAGTATGATGGTGTAATTACTCAAGTTCGAGTTGAACAGCTCACTCAAGCTGGTGGTTTGACCGGGCTGGTCTTAATTTAACAGTTTGTTCAAGGTTTTTTCACAGGATATAACTCCTTACTCAGATTCTAAGTAGCTGTTCGATAGCGTAAGGTTCAACGATTCCAAAGCTGTTCTCATTTTTGAAGAGCCGTTTCTCTACACTGTAACATGGAAAATAATCTCAACTCGCACACGTGGACATGTGCTTTTTAGCTAATTCACAAGGGAGGAGGGGTGCAGAGAAGTCCATCCGAGGTTTGAACACCTCAATCGGTCAATGGTACCGGCACCTTGCACATGTCAAGCACAATTTTTGTTATTCAATCGAAAATCTCTTCTCCTCTTTAAAAAACTCTACACCAAACATATAATTGTGATACCACAAGATTTCCGCTAGACGATCATATGCATTTCGAGCTTCCAGCGTAGCAATAGCAAACATTTCGCCGCCATTCTGGAACATATTCCGTTTTTCCTCACAGCGCTGCAAAAAGGTGTTTTCAAAAAAGGGCTACTTAGTGCAGTAGCCAGAAATTGAGCTTTCGAATGATTACTAGCACTCTTATGATATTTCTTATCCAACGAGAGGATCGTTTCTTCATTTATCGCCGTCTAACAGAAAAGAACGAAAATTTTGCTAGAATAACATTTCAGAATCTTTTTCTTCTCGAGAGCCAATTATTAGAATCGACTGTGCAGTTATTCTTCCTTGTTATTGGCTTTCGTCTTCATCAGACACGAGAATTGACACGGAACCGGTATAACAAAAATATTTTTTACCGGAAAGAAAGAGTGCGGGTCTTGATGCTTCCTATTCCAATGAGTGAAGTTTGTTTGGTACAAAGATACGCGACTTTGAAACTACGGTTGGAATCTGCCGCCAATAATTAAGCATTCTTTTTTTTTGTTTAAATCCACAGTAAGAACGAAAAAATCTGGACAGCACATTTGAATCAGCGGTTCTGAAGCAGACGAAGGTGCCAAAACCTTAACCTACTAATTTTTCTCTTTATCAACTTGTGATATTACCTCAACAGGAAAAAGCAGGTTGGCAATGGCAAGGAAGAAGCAAGCGTTTCAGTTGTTACAGTTACATATAGCCTTCGCACTATTTTCAGTGCAGAATAATTATCAACTCGAAGTAGAATTTCTTGATTTTGTACAGTTTATTACACGGGACTTTTCAACTTGGGCACGGAGAACAACTCACGCCTGTGTTATGATTGTTTATAGGAACAATAGCAGCGCTGTATAAGCAGTCTGACATAATTATAGTTCAGCGAACAGGTAGGAAGTTAGGTGTATATGCAATACAGAAACACTGAAATACGGGAACACCTAAAACACGAAGAACACGAATTATGACCCTTGGCTCACTTACATACGGCAGCTGTTTGATGGAGCACTGAACCAAGGGATAAGGCCAAGCCGTATGGTTGACAATGTACATCCACAATGGATTTAGGCGTATAAACAATTGAAAAAAAAAGTTCAGAGCGCAAAAGCTAAATCAGACGCTTAGATGAGAAAGCAACAAAACACTTTGTACCGAAAGTTAATTTGAAAGCGATGTTATCGCATCTAAATTAGCGTACATTATAAGTTCATGAGAAATCATGTGCCAGCTGCACCGAATATTTGAGAAGATTCAAATGAGATGATATAGACACACGACAACCACAGGTAAGTAGTCAATGTAGTGAACTCACAGCAATATAGATTTAGAAATTTTTAGAAATCAATTACTATAAGAAGGTCTGTTTCCAAAATGCGTATAGTAAGAGTATAAAAATTTTGATCTTGTTTACAACCACATCAGTGAAACGTTTCTGTCTAATATTTCATAAGCAGACACATTTTGAAGCAGTACAACTTTTTATATCACTGCTTGTAGCAGTAATATGACAGTATAAATTATTAAAGCTATTGACAGCTATAAATTGTCATATCTCCTTTGTGAAATGCTGAAATGTAAAGTTAAATGGATAGGAGATGTTTTTTATAAAGTTGCTCACACTGCCAACAACATTTTTCATAACCATGCTCTTTCTTGTTAGAGTCATTGAAGATAGAACATCTCAGATTGAGAATTATTCTACTGCGAGCAGTCGCCACCAGAACGACGAAAGGTGGTGAAATCAGTACTGGCAGCAAAATCTAGGGTACTTTTTCTAATCGTCAATTGGTCACAAGAGCAAAAACGGTGCCATATTGTCTAAAAAATTCGCAACCTTCTTTTCCTGAGTCATTTTTTTCGGGTCCAACGTCTTCATGAGGTGAGTGTCCATTCCACGATACAGTTTTAGTCAACATGCTCAATAGAAGCACCATTATACAAGCAAAAACGTCTGAAGGGCAGCTAAAGGGGCGTCTCTTACTTTCTACAAAGACGGGGCTCTTCATTATCTCAAAATTGTCTTGGATTTAACGATGGTGTTGTTTATTCAATGGTTTCTCTACTGCGCTGTGACATAAAAAAATCATATTTTACAATCAGGCATTTTCCTTTGGACAGATTTTTTTCCTTAAACTTTTAGTAATCATTCGATGGCTTAAATGCCGGCGATTAAAGTGGTATACTCGTTTTTCAAGAAACTTCTCAGCGCAGTGTAGCAGCCAAGAGAAATTTGAACTCCACATTCGGCGCGCATTCTTTACTCCGGTATGTTGGTGGGAATTCGCAACATTAGCATCAATCCATCGCGCTTTTGCAGCAACGGAACCCAATGCTCCTGTGGCCGCTATAGCGCACTAAGCAGTCATTTTCAAAATCAAGTGCAAGTCTAAAATCGTCGAAAATTAAGCTATCGAACTCCTTGGGAGTCCTAGAGAAAAGCTTTGTACTGTGAAAAATGCTGGGGAGTAAAACATATCTTTATTCTTACTGTCAAACGCATCAAAAAGTTCTATTCGAAAACCGAGTGATCATTGAATTCTCTAGATTTAAGCTATCTTATCGTTACTGAAAATTCAAAGAAGCGAAAAGTTGAAATGTTTAAAGAGCATCATTCCGAAATCAAATTACACTTGAAAAAATATAAAAAATAATCTGAAATAAGGTCCCTTTTGAAGATTTCCCAATTTTGCAATTCTGATCTGTCAAAATGTGAAGGACAGGTTTGCCTTCCCCTCTAACCCAATAGGAACCTTTCAATGCGATTGTTTTGAGATCCCGAAAAAAATCGACTTGACTGGTGCTCAGCGACAATTATAAAGACGAAGTTTTTGAGCAGTAACGTAATCTATACGCAAAATCTGAAAACATGTGAATGGTGGATGTGTGAAAACGAATTGAACTGAAAACGAGCTGTGATCCGCATATTATAGGACGCCTGGTTATGTGATCGAAATATAATAGTATTAGCGAAGTATCACATCCATTTATGTTTAACGCCTTGAATATATATTCACGATTTTCTACCGCCTTTCTAGGAAATCTGCATATATCACTTGTTAGCCACTATAGAGAAAATCAAAGACGCTCAATCATTACTGCAATGCCACTTGTTTAGTCGGATGTGATACAACCAAGGTATGGAAATTTTCAGTTCAGTCAGTCTGGTGATTGATTTCTTGACGGTTATCGGCGCAACGATGGCTGGCAATCTGAACTGGTGGTGTTACACGGATAAATTTGAAGAAACGACAGGCGGATGCTTCTAGGAAATGCATATATTGCCTTATGTTCATAAATGATTCATCTTTTGCATATCCTATATAGTGGTACGGCAGAAATAATTTTACCTAAAACTCTGATATTAAGGTAAAAAAAGTCTATATTTTGGTAAGTACGTAATACAATGTCTAAGGAGGATTTTCATGAATCTTTCGTTCTAATTCAGTAAAAGCAAATTTCTAGGAACTTGATGATATCACCATATTTATGAGACTGCGCGACCTCTAGTGTCACTCAACTTATGCACTAGAATATATGAAAGTCATGAAGTAGAAGTGAATTGCTAAACACATTTGACAGCAAACTCTGTAATTAAAATAAACGTAGACATTCGCTTTATCTTATCTGCAGTTTACCAATTGTTTTACTATGAAGGACAATTCCATACGTCGATCTACGGCATTAATTAACCAACCCACCTCGAGCACGCCAAGTTTAAAAGCGGATTTAGACCGCAATACTTTATATAGCACAAATTTATCACAAACATAGTCCACAGCGAATCCGGCAAGATATAGCGTGGTAGTGCCAGAAAATAATCAGGCTGCTCAATACTGGAAATAAAATTCCTGCGTGAATTATCACTTGAAGGTCGATTTTTAGAATTCATCTGAAAAGAGTAAAAATTTTGCATGCCTGTTTGGTTTGTACAATAACTTTCGCTAGCCTAGGGTATAAACATTTATTGATTTCCTCTCTCCAGACAGAACTGATACCAGTCCCCATGACCCCAAGTCGATGCAGAGCTTGGCTTACGATAAATGCCAAATAAAGAGTACAACTATGTACTACAAAGCACCACTAATTACCATGCTACACAACTCAGAGTGTTATGATACTGTTTGCTTTATTTTCGTGCCAGATCTTCGGGAGTGTTTTCAACCATTCTATTGGGTTTTATTAAACATTCATTCATGGCAGCAGTTCGGCACAAGCGCGTTTCGGCGTTTTCGCCATCATCGGTACCGTTTTTTTGGCCACTGGACCCTTATCATAGAATCATTCGCCGAAGAATGAACTGCCGTTGAGAAAAATCATGCCCGACGGCCTACCTACAATCAGTGCTTTGCTGCTTTTACGTGCAATATGACACCTTTATTAATTGACAGTTTCTTAGAAGCTCTTGAAGACATTCATGGATAATCTTTGAAAGTGCTCCATTTTCTTAGTTGACATGAACTGACCTCATATTTTGTGCTATTTCATCGAACATCATCACCTCTAATCACTGCGCATCTCGCATCCCAAAATCAAAGAGTAGAATGAAAAGAATAAAAAGGTTCGCATCATTCATAATATAACAAACTCTCAGTATAGTTCAAGCGATTGCTATGTTGATTATGATGGGACGAAATGAAGAACAGGAAGAATCAAACTGGATTCGCGATAAACATAGGAACCTTTTGTTTCAGTGTACTCCCATATCCACCTAAATCGTTTCAAACACACATTTGTATTTTTCACTACTTCGTCCAAAATTATACCGTGGAGCTACTTACAGGCAAAAAGAAATGGAGGAAAGAATTTTGTGATCTTGAAAAGTGCCTAAAATTGTTACCCGCCTAAATCGTAAATGAATGCTAGAAAGGTCATCTGAGATACCCAAAATGCAAAAGAACACGTAAACGGCAGCAATATGCCAGCCTCAAATTGTTTCGTTACAGAAACGTTTTATTTATCTCCATTTCTATTTTTATAGCTCCGTTACTTTTCTCAACGAGGCGGCATGTTACTAGATTGTTCGGAAATTAACAGGTTTCAGCTAGCACCTTCAAAGTGGCATCGCTTATTTCTTGACAAACGTTGTCAGTTCAAGTGTAAGCAACTAAATTTTGCACGTGTGTTGAAAAAAACCTTTAGTCATTACGTTTGCTGAAAGCGATGCAGCTTTTGAGGGGATGGGATTGTTGAAGGCAGGTTCAGTGTAGACTTGCTCGAAAGCATTTCTCTTACTTTGATTGATCTCTGGAAATGATGACCGAAAGGCAAGTGGTTTAGAAATGCACAAAGCTGGGCTCCGTATCCTGTAGTTATCCTTTCGCACAGTCGAAAGTGTACCGCATTGCCAGTCATTATTGACGCGTGGAAAAGTCCAACTTCTGAAAAGCAATTTGGGTCATAGAGGTATAACTCTCTTAGAAGTTTGAATCGTGATGTTCAACGCACTTATCCTTCGCAATCACTTCACTCGCATTTGAAATTCTGTGATCGATCGACCACCAAGTACCTTTATCTTATTCTGGTGCAATTTCGGTTTTGGAAAGTGCTACGGGCTTCCGACGACTCCCAATCACCGAGACGGTGGTCTCTTGTTCTCTCAAGGGATTCATAGCTCGTCGAATATCACAGCGTAGGTAAAATCTAACTCGCTTTAGTTGAGCCAAAAAAGGACGTCAATGTCTTGAATCAATAATTCCTCTCATTTCCATCCAATCCTTGCGAAACTCATTTCTTAATCTTCGCGGTCTTTTAAACTGTCCACATATGCTCTATAATACATAGTGCGTAAAAAGTTCTCTAAATTTTACATTTTGTTAAATTTAGCACTGAGCTGTTTTTTTTTTGCAGATGTTGACAATTTATCGAATTTTTCGTTCAATTTTGTTTAAAATCAATCTGTTCTATTTATCATCTATTTTAAAGCGTGTTCAAGTTGTGGATAGTATAAATAAACTTATCGCAGTAGGTGAGTTGAGTAAGACGGGAATGAATTGCACGAAATTTGTTATAATCGGTTGGTTTCAAAACAGCTAGTGTCTCAAAAGCCATGAAAAATTTTTTTTTCTAGAGATTTGAGAGATTGAGCACCGTTTTCGAGAAGGTCATCCAAATACCTTCTATTTCGGAAAACTCTCAGAAGGTCCGTCACTAAGTCCAACGAAACCCCATGCGTTCAATGCACAAAATGACTCGGAAAGCTTTGGATCAGCGAACGGAGCGTCCAAAACATTATTAACAATTAACTCAAACTGCGCAACTAGGAGATCGCTCGTGTTCATTATTTGGATAGAAAAAATGAAAGAAAAACGGCTTTCAAAGACTCGCCGGCTAAATCGTTTGATAGCTGGAGCTCGTTTGTCGAAGTTGCTAATTACGGATCAAGAGAAAATCACGGTCAAACCGCCCTGCAATCGCCAGAATCAAAGTTACATTTTTAAAAAGGGTTAGCAGAATTCCGCAATAGGAAAAACCATATTTTGCAGTCATTTCCAAGCCTTTGTGATGGTGCGGGCCGACATTTATGCCTCCGTAAAAACGTCAATGGTCTTCATTAACGGAAACGTCAAAATCAGCGTTGCCAGTCAACACCAGTAAGTTTCACTGAGTGTACAAGAGCCTTCGGGTACTTAACATTTTGGCGACAATGGATTTACACTTCAGCAGGACTAAGTCTTGAGCATTCGGTCCTTTCAGCTACTTTCAACTGTCGAGAGCAGTTTACAGGCTTTTGGGGCAAGGACATTTGGCCGTCAAACTCGCCGGATCTCAGCACACAATGGATTAGTCCGTGTGGTCCATACAGAAGGGTCTCGGCTACTCGCTTCACTAGCGTAGACGCACTCAAAGCGCCTTTTACACACTCTTGGGACAAGATCGCGGTGGAAACGTGTGCAAGTATCGTTGAAAATTTTGGAAAAGAGTTCGTAAATGTATAGAGACCAAAGAAGGCAATTTTGGAAGTTTTGTACAACCTTTTTTCTGTAATGCTATAACTCGTGGTTTAGCAAAAGCAATTATTTTTTAGTTGAATGAATTCATTTGCTTATACATTATTTTTGGAACTACATTAATCCGTCTTAACAGTGAATTTTTACGGTGCAGATTTCAGTACTTCTAGCGCTCGATTTGTTTTTCCTGCTCTTCTTGAGTGACGTAGAGTATTGGTTGAGCATGCCTCCCTGGAATCTCGAGGATAGCTTGGCTGTGGCGTTCCATAAGGCGTTATTGATGATTGCAGGCGAGGGTTGGAAGTGTAGCTCGGTTTCACGCGCGCCGGGACGAGCATCACAACCTTTCGGTCACGGCGCTCCGAAAAATACTGTAACTACGTAAATGTGATCCCACGTAAATCTGGTTTATATGACGTGTTTTTCGAGACGTACAGATGCTTTAAGCAGTTTTTTTTATCTTCTAAACAAATCGCATAGAAAATTACCCATCCTTCTGATTAATGCTTTATTATCCAGAAGAAAGGGCCTTTAGTTACGCTATCGACCGGACGACTTCATATTTTCGGCATTTCTGGACTTGCTGGCTTTTTAACCACGGACAATAATTTTCCAATACCTATAGGTTTTGAGAGGCTATAATTATGAAAGGACCATAGAAAGCATCTCATGAATGGTATGCACTTTCCAAGCTATTCTATCAGATCGATATATTTCAGTAGGGTAAGGAAGGAAATGACTTTTTCAGATCACACAACATTGTTGGATATTTAGTCAAAACTTCACGTTACTACAAGAAACGTGACACTTTCCTAAGAGAAACTTGAACAGAAGAAAACTTTTTTCATTAGGTTGGTGCAGGCGTTTCTGAGATTTATGCATTGCCAAAAATACCATTCGATATTGAAATATGATTTCAAATAAGTGTGGTTATGTTATATATTGATTGATTGCGTAATTCTTTTCGATAAAAAATTTGAGCGCTTCTCTCATCTAAGTCTACAATGGATCGCTTTGTAACAGAGACAACTCGCAGCGACAACAACGCATTTGCCTCACGAAATGTTAACGAACATACAGTGCAGTGGTGATTCAAAAAGTTTCGTAAGGGTAACGAGAGCCTCAAAGACGCCGAAAGTGGCCGGCTGGCATGGGAAAGTGACAACGACGAGTCGAGAACGGTGACCAAAGCTGGCTCTCCTAGACCACACAGGATGTCGCAGAGGAACTCGACGCTGACATTCTACGGTCACTTGAAATTTAGAGTAAATCGAAAAGTTCGAAAAGGTTGGCGTGATTAATCGCGATTTGATTACAGCCCGCTAACAGCCTGACGTCGCATAACCAACGCTTCAAAAGTTCAACGAAATGGATAATATATTCTCATCGCGAAAACGCTTGCATTTCTCATTGACAAATATGGTTGTTTGTAATCGTTCCTATTTTAATTAGTAAAAATTTTGTTTAAGCCTAATTATCACCTGTATCACCTGTCGTCACGCTGATCGTCGAGCGACTCGAGCGAGTACCAGCAACACTTCCATTTTTCCTTATCGTGCAAGAGTGACCCACTGGGTCCTCCTAGCTCTAAGGATTCGCTGAGCATTATATTACTTCTATCGCTTTCGTGAAGAATCCGGACCAGAACCTAATTAAAATGTTAAAAAATCAGGGTTTGAAACCACAATTGCTTTTGCATTAATTTGATGAAATTGAAAGGTTGACTTTGAAAGACCGCCCTCGGCATGCTGAATGACAGATAAAAATTGAGGAGAAGAATATCCAGCCGGCTTGCGCAGTTTAGATCCTTCGAATTTTTCTCATCTTCGTAATCCAGAAGAATTTACAACGATAGCAAACACAGGCGGTACGGCCATATAGTAAAAAGATCAGATGACAGGCTGGTGAAACGAACTGCAAAGTAGACTACACGTGAATATATTCGCCCCCGAAGACGGCTACCTACACTTTGAGTGGACGTGTTCGTTAAAAGAGTCAATCAGCTGAACATTCAGCGACCGATAATTTACAGGTTACGATATGAAAGTCGTGTCAGCCGCCTTGCTCGAATTAAGCCACCATCATGGACAATCTCGAGAAGGAGTGGAAAATGTGCTGGGATTCACATAATCTGTGTAGATGGACCGTCCAAGTATCCAAGTAAGTCAGAATATATTAAAGAGTAATTTTTATCAAGAGTCTTCGCGAGGCTGGCATTTCTCCCGAGGAAGCGTTGAGGAGATCTCAAACAATCCTTTGTCTCCTGATAGACTGCAACACTAGTATCTCCGCTAAATCTCAGACACAACTGTTTGATATCAAATCTTCTCTAAGTTTTGGAACGAGAACAATAAAAAAGAAAGTTATCAACTAGAAGTAATAAAAGATGCTTAACAACATTATTCAAAGATGCGCCATCAGCCTGCCAACATTTCTGCTATCTCTCAAACGAAGAATTAATATCGCACTCATAGGCTGATCATCCTTGGATTCGAACAAGGTTATCAATCCTCGACTTGAATGGCTGATCTCTAAAAACTTCACCTTGCTCAGAAAGTGTTCGAGCGACCGAAAGAGGTGATAACCACACGGCGACAAGTCAGGACTGTACGGGGGATGATCCAAAATCTCTCAGTTCACTCTAGTCAACTTCCTCTGCGTCAATTTGACGACATACAGCATTGTATTGTTTTGAAACAAGACGAGATTGCCGTGACGTCGACTTGACTGGGGTCGACTACAACCGTCGAGATGCTTATAACAACGCTTAGCGTTTATCATCTCTCCGGCTGACAACAATTCTTTATGGATCGACTCGTCCGAACCCAGGAAATGATTAGCATAACGGCCTCTCCATCATCTTTGCAAAAACATCCGGAGCGCTGCTGTCCCTTCAAGATGATGTCACAGGCGCGATACTCTACAACGAACCGAAACGCTGTTCTCCTGGACATAGATCCTTGAGCCTTTGCACAGTTAACATTTTCGAACGGGGTCTGAACATCACAGTCCAACTTGAAAATGAATTTGGTGCTTATTGCTCTACTTCCCAAACTTAGGCCCAGGGACAGCGACAATTTTTTGATGATTAGAGGACTTAAGACAATATGAGCGCCACAGTAATGTAGAAAAGACTTCACTCTATCGCGAATGGTTAGGAAGGGCATTCATGCCATTACTTAATTCAGATGATTACGGTTGGCTGCCCAACTAAAATATAACTGTCAGCGTTTGGAACTATTATGCAATTTGTACACTGTGTTCATGACTGTTGTTTCCACTTTTTAGATATATCGTTCCAATTTTTGTACCTAATCAAAAGGGAAGATTTTTTTTTTACTATTGACACTTTGACACTTTACTGATCGTCTACACAGTTCTTCTTTTTTCATTGTGCGAATCACAGAACTTCTAGCAATCAATTCTTTTCTTGTCTCCTTTTTGAACGTCATAGAATATTGGTTGAGCACGTCTCATTGCAATCTCCAGGACAGCTTGGCTGTGACGTTTCATAGGGCGCTCGTTGTTGACTGCCACGGCGAACATCACAACCACTCGGCCACGACGCCTCTTTTCACTGTTATCATGT
This sequence comes from Parelaphostrongylus tenuis, assembly GCA_019055375.1. NCBI lineage: Eukaryota > Metazoa > Nematoda > Chromadorea > Rhabditida > Metastrongylidae > Parelaphostrongylus > Parelaphostrongylus tenuis. The sequence goes on from JAHQIW010007295.1 coordinate 53,162, forward strand.
GGTAAAATTCTATGAGAAGAAAACAAAATTTTGACTTTTAAAACTTTTTGGCTCGCTAAAAATAGCGTTTTGATCAATTTATGACTAAAAATTTAATATTGTTATCCTCACTCTTCACTATCGAGCTACACTTTGCATTCACAGTTGATCGAAAATATATCCAGACGACAAAGATGTGATTAAAGTTTTTTCTCAATTTCGGCTGGAATTTTTAGATTATTATTGGAAATCTGTTGAAAAACTAATAAGCCTATAAAGAGTGGAATAAGAAGTTACTAGGTTGGAAAGAAAGTTTCCATCGTTTGATAAAATATTCAAAATTCATGCATATATTCAGGCAACCAACAACAGCAACTATTCTTCAAGATACAGGCCATCATTATCCACCACTTTTTGCCATCGGTCCGCTTGGTATCGGATCTGATCGAAGTACCACTCCTTCGGCTTTGAAATAAAGAACCTCTTGACATGCTTTTACAACTTCATCAGAAGATTCAAATAGACGACCTTCCAAAAAGTGTTGCATTGATCGGAAAAGGCCGTAATCAGATGGAGCAACGTCTGTACTATAGGGTGGATGCGATATAATCTCTTTGTCCAATTTTCCAAGGCTTCCCTTGGTCTTTTTGGCTGTGTGTGATTTTACATTGTCTTGCTGGAAGAAAGCGTGATTTTTCAATTCAATACAACAGTTCTATTCTGCGCATATACAGATAAGTCATATATCAATAGATGCACAAGAAGTAGACCTCTCAAATGATATGAAAATTACAGACGATTCATGCGAAAAAGCGACATTCCAATCCAAACTATGGAAATTTTCTTTCCAACCTATTAATCCATCGGTCAGGCGCGCCGAACGAGTCGCATTGCACATATGCTAGAGGCATTGATGAATGAAAACGTGGGTTGTAAGTAATGAGGGTATCACGTCGTCTTCAATCAAGGGTTTTAACTGATATACTTTACGCATGAACGTCAGACAGGTGCCGGTAAAGGAATGTGTATTCTATGCACGGTGCGGCAAAGATCTGCAAAAGCAAAGTGCCAATTTTTCTTTTGTTATGTTTAGTAGTGATATGATATTTTTTTATTGATGCTGACAAATTCATTGAAATCCCTGTTCAATTTTGGTCTACTGTCTGCTTTATTTATTTGTGTGTTTTCAACTGTACATAAGTTATGGATCATCAAAATTAACGAATTGCAGTAGTTGAGCTGCGCAAAATGCTCGCATATGTTTTCACCGTAATTTCGTCTCAAGAGCTTGTCAAAGCCGTTTTGAGCACATCTACGCTAATGTAGCAATTAGCAGAGACTTTCTCCACCAATATGAACCACACGGCGTAGTCCACTGGATTGAGATAAAGCGAATTTGTTGGTCAGTTTTCTCTGCTCCAAAAGCGTGGGCAGTGCTCTTGACAGATGACAATCACTTAACGGACCGAATGTGCAAGAGCTCAGTCCTGTCGAAACGTGAATCAGTCGGAGTCAAAACGTTGAGTATTCCAAGACTCATGTACGCTTCGTGAAATTTACCAGTGATAGCTGGTAGTGGTGATTTTGACGTTTCTTTTAATTGAGACCAACTACGATTTCCGGTGGCATGAATGGCGGCCCAGACTATTACAGAGGCCGGAAAATGACTGTGGCCTACTGTTTTTCTTATTGCCGACATCTACTGACCCTTCTTGAGGAATTGACGTCAATTATGGGGATTGTGGAGTGGTTCCGCTTCGACACGCGCTTGGGCGAACACGGCGAAAACGTGTGCGCGCATTTTGTGTAACTCAGCTACTGCGGAACTTTGATTTTTACGATCCATAGCTTGAGCATAACTGAGAATAGATAATTCAGTAAAACATATTCTAGACCAAAATTTGACAAAGAATTCAATAAAATTATCAGACATAGTAGAAAAAAGTATTATATAAATGGCAAAATTAAGAGAATGGAAATTGACAGATCTTTTTTTGCACCCTGTTCACTGAGAAACTGCTACAAATACTTGGGCCTTTGACCATAATTAAGTAATTTGTTAAGCGACCGTCATCATCAGATCAGAAGTAGCATGTAATGCACTGATGGTAATAGAAACTTATCGCTGAGTACTTGAGTGGAAAACAAAATAGAAACTTTATCACGTAAGTCACATTTGAATCATTATTCAGAGAAAAAATTTAGGTACATATGTGTTCTAGAATTTTCGTGTTGTTTATCACTGGTCCCCACTCCGTTTTACTTCTTCTTTCCTAGTGAACGTACTAATCCTCCTATGATATTTCCAACAAGGGGATCTAAAGAAACTTCACGTAAATATACGAATAACCTTACGAATAATAGCTATAACATAACGTACTTTGAAGAATACCTCCTAAGCCGCCACCGGGACCTCCACCGAAACCGCCACCTGGACCACCACCAAAGCCACCACGACCGCCGCCGAAGCCTCCACCGGGACCGCCACCAAAGCCTGCTCCGGGACCACCACCGAAACCCCTTCCGGGACCGCCACCGAAGCCTCCTCCGGGACCGCCACCGCGGCCGCCACCGAAACCGCCTCCGGGACCGCCACCGAAGCCTCCTCCGGGACCGCCACCGCGACCGCCACCGAAGCCGCCTCCGGGGCCGCCACCGAAGCCGCCTCCGGGACCGCCACTGAAGCCGCCTCCGGGACCGCCACTGAAGCCGCCTCCGGGACCGCCACCGAAGCCGCCTCCGGGACCGCCACCGAAGCCGCCACCAGGACCACCACCCCACTGGGCGTCCGCTAATGCGGTCAATGACGCGAAAAGAATTAGGAGAACGAGTAGGTGGTTCATCCTTGAAAAATCAACGAATCGGCACTCGCTATGTGTCAATGACATTGAGAACTATGACAGCCAATGGAATGACAAGGAAAACTGACGAAAATTGAAGATTGCACAATGTGAAAAAACAGTTCACGTCAAAAAAAGAACTAGCTGTATTAGAATTGTTCATTTGAGTACGTCATAACAACTTGATATTTGGGAAAACAGATCGAAATTTGGAATGTTTATTTATACAAACAACATATGCATTGCAAATCTATACGCTGAAATCAATATTGTCAAAAATTGATGCATTTTCTTTCGCATCCACTAAAACTAAACGCGTCAGAACAGGCTCAAATGAAAGTTTTCTCATACTGTTCACATTGCTTCCTCTATACCAGCATGTCAACAAATCAATAGGAATACTCGTCTGTACACATTGGTGTTGTAACACTGTTGTTGAGCTTATACGCTGACCTTCATGTTTTCGTAACAACTTGAAAGACCGACTTTCTTGAAAAGGTTGGCAATGGGGCAAAGACTAGCACCCAGCTTAGCCATCGCTTTCATGTCAAAAGTGGAACCTCCAGTTCTCCATCGGGGTCCAATACTCTGCTGTCGCTATATAGACGACTGTTTCATCATCTGCTCTACACAAGAGGAGATGGATAAGTATTTCGAAATCCTGAACGGACAGTCAGAGTTTATTAAGTTGACGCGAGAACAACGAAACTCAGAGAGCTGGCTTCCCTTCTTGAACGTTCAAGTTCAACTTAATGAAAGTGGCTATAGCACAAAATGGTATCGCAAGCCTAGTAACAAAACCATCTTGGTACATTACCTTTCTTCCCATCCCTCACACACTAAAAAGGCACTTATCCGAAATATGTATCGAACAGCTGTAAGTGTTTGTACGGGAGAAGATAAAAGAAGGGAATCACTAGACTTAGCGCGAAAAATAGCCATTTCTAATGGGTACAAAGAAAAAACAAAAACTAACGTTAGGCCCAAAAGGAGCGAAAACCCTCGCAATGGGAACGACAGGGCGCCACACCTAAACAATAAGGTACCTCTTAAACTACCTTTCATAACAGACGAAGTCAGTACCGCTATTAGAAAGTGTCTGAAAAACAGTGGTCTAGAAGATTCTGTAGGAATTGTAGAAATTCCGCCTAAAACACTGCTTCGTCAATTAGTTCGAAACCGCTTGTATGACCGTCTATGTAATACAAAGGACTGCGTTATTTGTCCCAACGGTAGAGACGGCGATTGCATGAGCGTAGGTACAATATACCTAATCTCTTGTAAGACATGTGGTGGTGAATATATTGGCGAAACAGGCAGACCACTTCACATCCGCATTGAAGAACACCTAAACGGAAAAACAAATGAAGACTCAAGTAAACTTCTAGGTACGCACAGGATAAAAAGACACAACAATGACGACTTCGAGGTAGTAGTCAAAATCCTGAAACACGAATCCTAGGCACAAAGCATCGGCGCGAAAGACCCTTGAAGCTTTTTGGATAAATTCCAAAAACCCGCAAATGAACAAAAAGGGAGAGTGCCTTAACATAACCAACCATATGGCACCTTATCTCAGATTAATTTTCTAGCATGGGTCCCAGCTGACACCTATACATAATTTGACCTAGTGACATGGGAGCGGGTTTATACGTCACCCTGGCGCTAACAACATAGGTAGTCCCTGGATTAGATGGTAGGGTCAGTGGTTCTCCCTGAATCGATTGTCGCTTACAATGCCTTAAATTTTCAAAATAATTTTTTTTTCTTTCCTTATTATATAGTCATATAAATAAAGCTACAACGAATAATACGTTGAGGCTTTGAAGAAGGCGTATTTGCGGAAACGTCAGCCACAAGCAATCTCGGAAACCCATCGACCCGAAAGAAGAACAGTCGATTGAGAAAAGATACCAACCCCGTGAAGTTTTAAATAAAGATTAGTTTTCTAAGCTTTTCTTCTCATTTTCAAAGCTTCATGTTTTCTTCTTATCTGGGTCGTCTCACTCACACCACCGCAGAAGATATTTGAAAAGATAAAGGATAACTTTGAAAACGCTAATGAAAATCTGAATTTTTGACTCATCAGTGCTCATATGATCATTATTTTCTGTTTCAAAAGGTAAATCTACTCGCTGCTGTTGGCGATTGAGTCATAGATTATCAAATACTTTCTTTCATCTTGATTGTTCTTCTTTTCTCAGTATGTGCTATCAGATAAGCTAGATTAGTACCATTTGATTAAAGGTTACATTGGAGATAACTCTCGTCAGAAAAAAAAATCAAGGTGAAAGAAAATATTCTCTAATTTATGACTCAATCGTCGATCCCAACAAGTGAGTAGATTTACTTTTTGAAACAGAAATTAATGATCATATCGGCATTGCAAAGTCAAAAGTTCAGCTTTTCACTAGCATTTTCAAAGCAGTCCTTTACCGTTCAAATTACCTCCTACGGTGGCGCAGTTGAGACGACCAGATAAGACGAAAACATGAAGGTCAGCATATTAGCTCAACAACAGTATTACACATAATGATCTTATCTACATAGCACATAATGAAACCTATATCAGATTACATATGTGATAGCCATCAGTTCTATTGAAGAGAAGGCAGCAGAATAGTCAACAGGATAGCTGATCAGAATCAAAGACTGAGTTCGATCCTGGATAGCCGATTGTGACATGGATTCAGCGAGCGTTCTACGTCTAGTTCTAGCATGTCAACATCCACTCGTCCTATAGTAACTGCCAGATTGTTTGCTAATGATGATAAGTAAACATTTCTGGTGATGCACTTTCATAAAACGTAGTACCCTAATCCAGTCTTCTCAAAGTTATTTGCGGGTTGTATAGAACGTCCAAGAGGAATTTGAGTGTAATTGTCTATCTCCTTACTTCCGCTTATATCTCTTATCTACTTTCAGCATTGTACACTTCGCACGGCAATGAAGTTCGAATACTATAAAGACATCAATATGACGAAATTGTTCTTGAATTACTTGATTTTTTGAGTCATTGGATAGCTCGTTTTCACTAGTCATGCGGCCGCTAGCGCGATTTCAATTCGCTTCTCCCGCTAGCTTCGGGTATGGTCAAAAATTGCCTCTACCCTTGAGCTTGGTGTTGTTCGTATGGCCTGCAAAATATTTAAATATGTTATCAGGAAACGTTCTTACTGGTTTAGATGATTATGCGAATCCAAAAAAAGGAACGAGGTAGAAAATGTTGTACGGGTTAGATAAAGATAACTAGCAAAGATTGTACAGTTTCTATTCTCAACCAACAAATTGAATTGATATTCAAACTCGTCAAATCTTGATCCCGCCATACCAGTACCTTAGCAAAAAATAAGCAAAAGACGTTACCGGCCAATTTGAAAAAACTTGTTTAGTGTATTGTTAAGTATGACACCACGAAGTGCCATAATATCCAAAAGTATTATGTAATTTGCAAAGATTTAACTATAATGCGAAAATATTATCCTATCTAATCGCTCTGAAGCACTGTGTCAGCCTAATGTTTGCCCATTCAAGACAAGAAATTCGTAGATATTTTTTCGATTCATCAAACCACTAGTGCTAGCAAATTAAATTTGTGACACAAATACATGCGGCATGAAGAAAAATAAGAGTTTCTCTAGCGGCGATTAATAGAGTCGCTTAGCTAGCCCAAATTTCTTATTCCTTTCAGCGCTTTTTTTGTTACAAAATCTTGTTGTCTACAACTTTTTCGTCTTCGCAATTCACTGTGCAGATGCCAACTCTTCTCGCACTCAGTTGTTTCTTTGCATTCTTCCTCTATGAAGGTCTTCCATTACTTCATGCGCTGATTTTTACGGCTGCTTGAAGATTGTGACTTTCTTATGACTGTTATGGATTGCTAACCGAGACCTTGCTGCCTGCAATGTCAGAGGTAACTCTGACGAAAACGTTCAGCTGTCTGTTTGCAATCGGGTGCTGAGAGGAGATCGAACTAGCGCCTTGTTTGTCATCTTGTTCTTGATTGACCGCTTTACCAACAACAAAACGCAATCAATACACCGATCACTTGGCGCTTGAAAGAAAGCCATTCATCTGTAGCACGTCACCTTGATTTTCGTCTCTTGACTGCATGTTCTTCCTGCTTTAGCATTGTCGTATTTTAGTTCTTATTGGATATTGTCTAAACTACAGCAGTAAATTTGCATCTTGCCATCTAAACGCATCTAAATGGACAAAAATATGTCAACATCTAATCTGTACAAAATCATGTGGCCGAGTGGAGTTCTCTACTGGAACTGTGCCCGCTTCAAAGAAATACAATGTAACGGCGAAGAACGAGAGTTTGTAGACGACGAATTATAATAGCTGTGACTCTGAAAAAGGCAAATACGCCAAAGTTGCAGTGAAATAATTCTTTTAACAAATTCGCGTTGGCTAGAAAGTATAGAAAAAGCACCTGTGTAGCTTTTGCATTAGGAAGCCTCATTTCTCGAGCCTGAGCCTCTATACTTGAAAACTCAGCTGACCATTTTATTATGGAATATCACAATTATGTGTGCTTTCAAAGATTACCTTCGTGGTGAACACTGTTGTGTTGTTGTCATTTACAAAGGTTGTCGTTATTGAATTCCGGTTTTGAGTGATCAACTAGATGAGTCGTGCAATAGCAAGCAGTTCTTATGGCAATGTTGATGTAATAAAAGACAAATAGCCGATAGGACTATGTACATTAAACATTCTTAGGAATTTTCTACAGTTATCCAGCTAAAAAAGACTGTCAACCATACATCTAACTGCTCATCGTTCTTTGGTTTATTCTCTAACCTGTTCTTGTTTTCATAGTTCTATTACTGTTTTCATTTTATAAATCTGTCGGCGCATCACTCCCAGACGAATATCATTATATCGAGTAGAAACAATTGTAATTCACGCACTTTGGCCAGCAAAAAAAGTGTTACTCTCTTTGTTTGAAATTTCGCAGCCTCTAAAACTGTGACGTAGCTGAAGCGCTTCTGCCTGGCCATGGTTTCTGAAGCATTTCTCGTACACGAAACTGTCGAGATTCTTACAAAAGTAGCGACCATTGAGAAGGTGGTGTGGGGAATATAGTGAGCGAGGTAGAGTAGTTCAGTTACGTAAGGTTCTATACGCAGCGTTAATAGTACATCGCACTGCTGCGCATTATTATGCGAAGCATTGACCATTTTTTGAAGAAGCTCTTCTGTGAGTGTCAATTGCAGCTCTGCATACGCTTAATGGGACCTCGTGATCATTGCCTTCTGTAGCAGAGAACAACCACAATCTTCCTAGGTTTCTAAAGTCGAATTTACCAGAACTAAAGATCTGAAAATCAACGTTGCATTGGGAGCTCGCCAACACTTTTTTGCTCTCATAGTTCACAATTGTATCGAGCCGTCTAGCCAAACTACGTGCAACTGTCCAGACTTGTACGTTCGTCGGAACTGCTAATTGATATTGATTTTTCAACATTTAAAATGTATTTAGAACGTCAATAGCACCATATTTTTGTACTAGATTGAGAAGAAAGTTCTTCAAAATCCACGAAATTTAAAATTTTATGTTTGTTTCGTGCAGTACCATGGGAATAACTCGGGAATATTTCCATAAGAAACTCCTGTGGCAGCGTTAGTTATAGTGTATCAAATTTTAATTGTAAGTACCCGATATTGATTCATCGAAAGCGCGCTGTTTCAGCAAATGCCAAACCTTACACCACAAAGAAGACCAAGGGAAACTTTGATGAATCTGAGGGAGTCGAGGCCCTGCCGCATCCAGCTTACAATCCAAATGCTGCGCCATCCGATTATGGAACATTTCCTGCTTGGACGCCGATTCGAGACATCTGATCAGTCAAAGAGAAATATCAGGAGTTCTTTGATTTAAAGCTGGAGATTGCAGATCGCTAAATATTGTGCGTGATGATGGTCTTCATTTTGAAGAACGATCGTTGTTGTTTTAATAGAATTTATGTACAAACTTTGATTTTTCAGACAGTGTCAAGAAACTTTTTCATCAGCCTCATAGCAAAGGTGCATAAAATGTTCTCTCTACGATAATAGTGTAAAGAACGACTGAAGATCGAAACTGCACTGAAGCACTGTAACAAAATTGAAAAAAATGAAATTGCATAGCCAACATTAATTTTCAAATGATCTGATGCATTGCTGTATTCAAGCCAAACCACAGCCGTCCTCAAGCATTCGCAGTTGCAGAGTCATTATTTTTTCGTTTCAAAATGGCGATCGACTGACTACTTTAGAAAGCAAGGAGAACTCCCTAACGCTGCTGCCTCAAAGGATGACCGCGATCAAGCACATCAGAATTCCACTGGGGAGAGAACACGAAAAGAATTCACTTTTGTTTATATAGTGTCTTTCGCATTCATTGCCATTGGAACTTCTGATTTTCCTCCAGTTTTTTTTTTCAGAGATGAAATGAATGATTATAAGAGCGGCTCGATAAAGCCTTGATCACTCATGGAGCACAAAGCTATGTTTTGTAAGTACCCGCACTGCTTTGAAAGAGTGGCATCGATGATTTTTCATGCTAACATAGCGAAAACTGTACCTCATTATAAAACATCGGTAAACAAGTACGGCAAAAGAGACGTTAGTGCATGCCACTCTCCAGTGGAAATCTTTGTGATACTCGATCACTAAAAAAATATTACTCTCTGTCAACGGACTAAAGTCGTTCTCCTGAAGGTTTTTTGCGAAATATCAATGATAGAAAATAGTTCTTGCGGATCACATTTGATTCATCAGCTGTAGTGAGTAAACTACTGACCGAATACAGATACGCCGCAATTGGTATTGTGAGTGCTCAGTCCTACGTTAAAAGCTCGATAAGCCAAACTATATATATGGTACAAGGAGCTAGAAATAATTTCAAAAAATTGGATTTCATTTTCTGACTATGAAAGAGCTTCAGATACGGTTGTGGTTGAGCGTTCGAGTACGGATAGACTGCTAAACTCGTAAGGCATGCCATGTTGCCTAAATCACGAGTGATTGAAGTGGCGATCTGATTCTAAAATGTTCACACACTCTTATACGAACCCAATATAGAAGACATGTTGATGTAGATAGAAAGATTATGGTACGACGTCATCGGCTTTTTTGAATCGTGAAGACACGGCCCTTTTACGTTTCTATACCACCGCAGAAGAGGTGTTCCGCGGCACATGCGATGGCAGAGGAGGCGGTAGTCTAAGAGGTCTTGATCAAAATCGGCTAACCGTCTTCTTTGTTTACGCAAAGACATTAAGCAGTGACGAAGGAAATATTGAAGAGGTACAAAGGTTCTGCTGAAAAGACCATGAAATGTTCAAGGAAATTTCTCAAGCCGGAGACCACTGATTTTAACACATAAATTGGACCTGTAAGAACTTCCAAAGGATGTCAAACAAAGACTATCGGCTTAGAATGGAGTACGCAAGGCGAAACGGTGCTTGATTGTATCACGGGAGACATACTTCGCTCATATTAGATTCAGTGCGGGTGGTCTACATATTTAGTGACAACAAAACATCAAAACGACTTTGAAGAAGGCAAGACTGCCGAAAAGTTAGAAAACTGTAATATTTATTATACTGTTAACACTGCATTCAAGAAATCGTCTTTCAACAACCTCGATGTCGAGTTCAATCGACAATCAGATCATTAACTCACATTCTAAAAGCCCTCCTTCCAACGGTGGGCATGGGAATCTCTCAATGAAGAGAACCATAACGTATAGGCAACATCCGGATTGGTCAAAAGTTCTACCTAATCAATTTCGGTGTTGTTCTACAATTGTACACGGGATGAAACCATCTCCTCCTCCACACGTTATCGCATTTTTTTTTGGAGGGGAGGGGTGGGGGGGGGGGGGGGGGGGGGGGTTGCGTAATCTAAATTATTACTCATTTGCATTGCACGATGTATGAATTAATCCATAGTCAAATATTCTTTTCATATGATATATGTAAATTTCTTCTTCTACATACTGCGACTTACCACCGTAGATCCACCCATGGTACCAATCCCTCGCATTTTCATTTATTCGAATCTCCATCATCCTTGGTTTTTATAAGAATAGAGGCTGATCATTATCCACAAATCAGTTCTGATCAAATGATGGTATTATTTTGGCAAATGTTACAAGACTTGCTACGAGGCGAGTGCAACGAGCTGATTGCTCAGTGCAATTTCGAACCGATGAGAATATTTTTTTGCGAACGTTCGATAATCCGTAAATACTATTCCCCTTATGGTAACCCAGTTCTTTGGGACCAAGGCCTTCTGCCCATTTCTCCCGACCTTTGGTGGTTATTTGGTACCTCAAATCTCGACGTATTTAAGATTAAATTTCACACTCGACGCGCCTTCTTTGCTCGGCTAGGGTTCGAACAAACTCATTCTCCAGACTTTTGGTAGCTAATTGATAGCATGATTGCAAATGGTTCCGAAGTTAAGTTTGAAAGGAATTTGAAAAAATTTTTTCACAAAACACTGTAAGATCGAGAAAGAGATCATGTTTCACACTTCTAGGCTTGAACTTCGGCATCATAACAACTTTATTTGGTAATATAAAATTTAAAAAAATATAAAGCCATTCCCATGAAATGAAAGACCAAAATTCTACAAAATAACGCTACGAAAGCACTAAAGTTGAGAAATTTCTAAAATAAATAACGAAGATCGCTCGCTTTCGAGGCGATTTTGAGATCGTGTGAGCAGCACGATTAGACATGAGACAATACGCTTGGAAGGTGAAACATAATTTTATTTTGTTTCTACTATGACGCATTAGGCAGACTTTTCATGAAAGTAAGTGTGGCCTGAAAACTATCGTTTTTTCGAGCAGAGAACGATTACTCAAAGTCTACGATAAAAGCTCTATTGGCGAAGGACGCGCCGAATGTGAAACTTGTTTTTATCTTTGCTGGTACAATACACTAAAAAAGGCTTTTCAAAAAGCAAGCTCTATTTTGAAACAGCCGAGATTGAAGCTATCAAGCTCTAAGGTAAAGTACAAAAGCTTTGCTTTTAAAGGGTTGTAAAATGGGTTAGGATAAAAGGATGAAGCTCTCGGCGTTGATCAGTCCCTGAGGGATACGCCATGCATTCGTCTTCAATTTTTTTTTTATTTCGTTTGAGGTGATTGAATGCATATCTGGCCTTCACAATGATTCGCGGAGGTCTCCCACTGGATCGAGTCAGTGCTGTTTATCCTTTCAGACAAGTCTGAGACCAGTCTGGTACCATTTCACCGACTCCGTAGCGATGCATGGCTTGGTGAGCCATGAGCGCGAGATAGAAACCATTGACCTCGTGTGCGACGTAGAGCGCCGCTAACCATTGCGCCACATGCGCTCCTTTGAGATGAGTTGAGATAAAGAAATAGTACGCATGTTCCCAAAGATGTTTTTCGCTGATATCGTCTAAATGCTTTTAGGTGTGATACTATTGGTAATTTTTTTGCTGCTTATTACACCAAGCAAACCATGTCTGCCTAGTGAACTTATCTGAGGGAGTGCCAGCACCCACTTGATAAATCAGTTGAGGACCATTACTCATTATACAAGACATGTATGCATTTGATTAATGTAGAGCGCGCTTGATGAAGCCAAATGAATGATGCATCTCTTAGGGATCTATCATCACCAACAACTTTATCGCTGTAATCTAGAAAAGATGTTGTATTGCTTTAACATCACTCCAGAAACGGATCACAAAGATGTAAAGCTTTACGACATCATACCAGAAAAGGACCAACAGGTGACGATTCTTTTGCTCAGATATAAATGAACGTGGACCAATTAACGACACCAACCTCTCATTAGAAAAAGGTTTTGATGATTACAACGCGACATACAAACTGAATGTCTCACAATTTGGAGAAATTCCTCCGTTAGGAAGTCTGCTTCTATGTATAGAAACTCAAGCATAAAGATAACCTCGAAGATGCTGAAGTAAGAGAAAACTCACTCTCAGTGAGCTCCAAGCCTACACTGAGTTAAGACAGCTTAAAGTGGAAGTTGAAACACTCAAAAAAAACTGCAAGCTCAAAGGACTCAAAGTGTTGGAAAAGATCGAGATGTTTGTATGAAGTTCATGTACACATTTCCTACTTTTGCATCACTGTTTTGTCAAGGATAAGTTAGCTCTCATCCACGTGACAATTTCTCAGCTCATCTGCCTCTGAATTTTATAAAAACCAATTTGACTAGCATCCAACAGTCTTCATGCAAAGAGGAATATGTGAAGTGCAGCTGAGTTCAGGTGCAGGAATTAAAAACATTCGCGATTATGGATGCGTAAAACGAATAGAATTAAAGACGCGTTATGATCCGCTCAATATAAGATGCTAGATTGTGTGACTGAAGTAAAAAAGTGTCAGTGTATTATCGAAGTTTTTTAACGAAACGCGAAACTTCAGTAACATGCCCACAATCATCTACTATACATTTAAAAATTCAAAAATTATCGCATATTATCCACCAAATAGAATATCATAAAGGTCCAGTTACTGTCTTTGTACAGGTAGCTTTTAGATGATAATGTCGGTAGAGAAATGTCAACTTAAAACTGCTCTGGACATACGAATACGAAACTGTACATTTGATATATTAGTGCTCAGTATGTTTTTCTTGACGGTTATCGGCGCAACGATGATGGTCTGATCTGGTAACGTCAAGCGGATGAACTGAAGAAACGAGTGGCGGATGCTCCTGGAAAATGCATATATTGTGTTTTGGTCATATTTGAGCATGACAAAAAGAACTTAACAGAAATGTATTCAGTATTAAGCAGAAAATTCGTCATGCCAGGTTCCAGAAATGTTAATCTTCACTACGGGGACATTACCAATATAGGCCTGCCTTTATTACCATACAATTGTGACTAAAAAACCTCTATCAAGAAAGTAGGGTTTTGAATCGTATATCAGTCCGAAAATTCTTGCTATCATTCAACGATTGCCTTACGGAACGTTCCAATTCGACTACCTCTGAGACTGCAAAAAAAGTAACCTTGACCGCTACTCCACGTCATTCGTAAAGAAGTCAAAGTTCGGCACATTTCTGTTATCTCCACCCATGTTCAGCTCATTGGCATTCACGCTTCTTTGCTATTCTTCAGAGTTTTGGTAGTCATTCAATAGTTCAGATCTGAAGATTAATTTTCAATAGCGTATTTTTGTTCTGAAAAGGCCCTTCCGTCGTGCTGTAGCAACAAAAAACAATATTAAGTTCCGCACTTGAGCATGTTTCGCTGGACAAAACTATTCCCTTTGGCTTTCATTAATCACTCGATAACAAATCTGGATGATTTTTATAGTGCACTTTGGTTTGTTGAAAAAGCTTAATAGCAGTCAAAAATTCGGTTTCACATTCGGCGTGTAATTTGTTACGATGTATGAATGGGCTTTCACAATATTGGCTCCACTCCTCCTTGCTTTCGCAAAATAACGGTTTTTTGATATTTGAATTTTTTGATGATTCTGAAGTTGAGTGCGCAGAAACTTTGTTCTACTGTTCTATACGTTTAGGCTTTCAATTTCTATGTTATGTTGCTAATTCAATCTGCCATTAAGGCTAAGCTCAAACTTAAACAGCCTATAACTGAGCAGGCCAATCATATATATATATATATATATATATATATATATATAAACATATGATGTTATAAAAAAAGGTTTTTTTGGATTCGAGGTCATATGCTTTACTCGGAAGTTTCAAATCGGAGAGCATCTTGAATTCACCAACAATAATCGCACACCACAAAATGCGTGCTGATTGAGAAATTCAACGTTCCTTTGGCTGCTATAGCATCTTGAGGCAATCTCTTAAACAACATCAGCACCGCGCTCGTGAAACTCGCCATTCTCAGTACCTAAATAGAACTTGTCAAACTTGACGCAAATGTTCCATGTATCGGAACTTCTTCTTGCTCAGGAAATGCTCCAACGCGTGAAAGAGATGACATCTAAACTGCGACATGTCAGGACTGCACCGACGACGATCAGCAACTCCCACTCTAGTTCGGTCAATTTTCTCTCTACCAATCTGGCGATATGCATCCTTGCGTTGTTTTGAGGCAGGATGAGATCGCGGGGACGTCGACGTGACAGAGCCCAATTGCAGCCAGAGTTCAGGTACTCACATTAGCTCATGACACTGATCGTCTCTTCGGTTGACAGCAAGTCCCAGTGAAACGGCCCGGTTCGGTCTTAAAAGATGACGAGCATGACGACCTTTTGACCAACTGCGCGTGGACATCCAGAGCGTAGCCTTTTCTTCAACTTGGTATTGTCGGCGTAAAACTCAGTAAGGAAGCGAAAGCTGTTTGCTTAGACGCATATCTTGAAGCTTTTGTACGACTGATGTTCTCGAAGGCGGTCTGCGTATTGCGCCCCAAGTGGCACTAGTTACGCAGCAAAGTGCGATAAAGGCTCGTTGGGCGGCCATGGTGCGGCAAATGTGGACAAACTTGGTACCAAAACAAAACGCAGAAATAACCGCACCAAGCGGTTTTGATTTGTTGCCTCACAGTCGGCAGAAATGTGTTTAGGCTGATGGCGCGCTTTTTGAATAGTATTCATGAGCAACTTTAATTACTTCTGGCTAATAAAATTGTTTTTTACTGTACAGTGTCAAAATTTAGGAGATAACCTATAATTTCGTTGCTACAGTGCAAGAGAAAGGTGTTTTCACGAAAAAGGGCCTCTTAAAAATTTTTTTTACTTATTCTATTGAAAAAACCGCTAGTCTAAGTAAAAGCAAGGGCATGAATGGCAAAGGCTGAAAAGGGTGGAGATAACAGAAATGTGCCCAAAATTTTAAGCAGCAGTCGAGACAGCACGGATATGTCCTTAGTACTTTGGGAACAATGTGGGATAATGAATGCAACAAAACAAATCGAATTCAAGGAATGCTGTAATTGGCACAGTAAAATGTGATACGAGGTCGTGTAAAAAAGGAATCCTTAAACTATCTTTCATATTATGCACGATAATTCATAAAGACTATGAAGTATAATTATATAGCTGAGCAAAAATTGACGGCAAACTCTTTGATCAGGAGATATTACCAACTTTCGTAGTTTCGTCTGCAGTTCAAATTGTCACAACTGTGAAGAACATTTGCACGTCAATCTATGGTAGCAAACTATTTACCTCGAGCACGCTAAGCATAGAAGTGGATTAAGTCCGCAGCACACTATATAGTACAAATTTATCGCGAAAACTGTCCCACATCGAATCCGGTAAGAAATAATCGTGCCAATGCCAGCAAATAATCAGAAAAGTCAGTACCAGGAAAGAAATTGCCGCTTGAACGATCACTTGAAGTTCGATCTTTTGAATAGAATTCAATCCTTGTTTCATCTAAAAAATAAGTTTAGAAAAACCAAGTGCTTATCTGCTTTTAACAATGACTTGCACTATCCCATCACTGCAAAAGTCCAATAGTTTTGCCCTTTCAGACAAAACTAGTACCAACTGTCGTGTTGCTCTTTGTTGGAGCACTGTTACTGTCATTGTTACTACAGCAATTAGTATTAAAATTCCATAGCAGGTCAGGAAATGGTTGATTCTTTTTCTTGAATCCAGAGACGACTGTGTTGAAGTATATCCACATCTTTGCAACTATCAATAGTTCTCAGATTCAATTCGACGAGATATTGCCTTGCGAACAGGATTCTTTTGTGATGAGAGCGATTTCCGCCCACTCCCGACCTATCAGTGACAAACCAGCGATCGAGGCGCTGAATACCATCAGCATATGAAAAAAGTTACCCTTCAATCATACCATTTCAAGGCCTTTTTGCTCAAAATATTAATATAGTGTTGATGCCCGCCACTACCAGCAGCTTATTTTGGTCATAAACCTGTGAAGCTTCTCATCATCCAGTTCACAGTTTGTCGTATTCGGATTCAAACTAGTTATGCTGAACTCTCAGATAGGGGCGATGGATGTATAAAACGAAATTTTTCTCAAATGTCTAAACTGTTTGATACGGCTCTATCTACTTAAGAAAACACAGTTCTGCTAATAATGCTCAGACTTTCTGCTAATAACCCATAAATACTCTAATGTAGCTTGGGTATCCAGCAAAGTCTCAGCTGCACACCAATGTCAAAGAGTCAGTGAAAGCAGTGTTCTGGTCTCTTATTTGGCGATAGATTTTCTGAAAAGAATCCCACTCAGCTAAAGTTGTTCCCGCTCTCTAGTGCATTTCTCGCCACTTCGTATCCAGGTAGATAATATTAAGTCCTTTGCAAACACAACTTTAATTTGTAGTTCAATTCTCTTTGGTGAGTCGCAGTTTTTTTACATGTAATCTCTGTTACATTATTGGTTGCATATTCAGAGCCAATCATATAAGATTGTTTCTATTTAACTGCCTTTTTTGTGGGGTGGTATGATGCTATTGATATATACCCAGTGTTACAGAGTGATGTGCAGAACTTTAGCGTCCAGGCGGAACTAGAACCCGTACCTCACTATTTCCGGGAATGCGTGCCTGGCGCTAAAGTTTTGCACATCATTCTGTAACACTAGGTATATATCAATAACATCATACCACCGCAAAAAATCGGTTAAATAAAAACAATCTCATCTGATTTATAATACCCAATATCTGTCAGCGTGACTGGGTTCAGTGTCGAGACCTACTACCCGGGCCAGGCCGTTGACGGCTGGCGGCTGAGAAATAGATGCGCTGTAACGTAGAAAGAGCGATGTGCAAAGTGGCCCACAGTAGTGCAACGGATAGAGCACGCATTCCGGAAAGAGTGATGTGTTGGTTCTAGTCCCGCCTGGCGCTAAAATTTTTCACATCACTCTGTAACATTGGGTATATATCAAAGCCGATCATATAGTAGTCATGACAAAGATTTGATAATACTTTCATTCCATTCTATTACTTCTTTACTATTTTTCGCATGGACTCACCGCATGAGTTGCTTTTCATCATATTACACCACCACCTTCCAGTAGCTGCGTGTCCCGCACCCGAAGTCACTTATTAGAATGAGAACAAAAAATTCTCTTACCACTCGTGAGGAAACAAACCCTATATATAGTTACAGCGATTGCCATGTAGACTATGAAGGTAGATGAAAGGAAGAACATGGAAGCTACGAATTCAATACGCGACAGTACATGGGAGCCTTCTGAATTGGTGTACGCCCATATCCACCTAAATTGTTTCAAATGCATCCTTCAAATTTCTTTACTATTTCGTCTATGTTTTCATTACGCAGCTACTCATATTTTTGAAAAGTCGAAAAAGCAGCTAAAAATTTCAGGATTATAAAGAGTTTCATATATATCCAGGAGAACTGAGTGCTAGTCAAGAATACGACCTCAAACGGGAGTTGAACCTGCGTTTCATCCCTAGCGGAGACGCGTGCTATCACTACACCATCGAGGTACGATAGCGTCACCACTCATTCTTCAATATCTTTATGATAGCTGTCAGCCACTAACCTTTAACAGGTTTGGTCGGGTATGCGACTTGGCTTCATAAACCCATTTGAGCTAACAGCCATTGTGATAAGTAATAATCGAAATTCCTATTGATTTATTGCCTTTTTCGCAATGTTATGATGTCTCATATATATTTAAGAGAACTGTATGATGAGCAAAAATACGACCTCAGACGGCAGTCGAACCCGCGTTTCATCCGTACCGGGACGCGTATTACTACTACACTACCAAGGTACATTCATACCACCACTTATCACAAAGAATCTTAAATTTTTTACCTGTCCGGATCGTAAAGGATTGCTGAGAAAGTCATTTGAGATATCCAAAACGTAAAACAATACATAAACGATAGCATTATACCACACTAAAATTGTTCGTTAGAAAATAGCTTTTTTACACATATCTCTTTGATTTTATCGGTCTACCAATATTTTCAAGGGCCGGCATATTATTAAGTGCTGAAAATCAGCGACCTTCTACAAAGAGGCACCTCTCTTTTTGAAACAATATCTCCAATGTAAGTATGAACATTCAGATTGTGCACATTTTTGTCAATAGTGGAAGGACGGCTATTCAATACGTCTGCTATAAACTTGACACCTCTCGAGGTGATGAAATTGTTGAAGACGGATTCAGTGTAAACTTGGTTTCTGAAGCATTTGTGTATTATATTCTCAAGATCCTTAAAAACTGTGGCCGAAAGGAGAGTGCCTTGAGAGTATGGTGCTTGAGGCAATGTTTCAGTCCCGTAGTTTCATTTCTGCAGGGTGGATACTGTATCGAATATTGTGCATTACTGAGGAGCTGTTTTTGTACTAGTTTGCACCGCTTCCTAAGAAGCCTTCAACTCATTGTTGTCACTAATGGAAGGACGCCTATAACCTCCCTAATCTGTAAATGCATTTCTCATAGGGAAATCATCAATATCTGCATTGTAATATAAATTTGTCAACAATTCCTTGCTCTCATGCCCCACTAGTGATTGAGCTATTAGGCTGGACTACGTACCGACTTGTTGTGAATTTACTTCTGCTAATCTAACATTTGAAATTTATTTTGAGATAATTTACATTGCAAATGGATTATTACTAATGAGTTTTTTGCAATATGCAATATCACGAAACAACAAAAAATTCAAAACATCCCCAAGAAATTGAAATTACATATCCGACATTGAATTTTGAGCAATTCAATATATTTCTTAGCTTTTTTCTCTTTATTCTTCTTTTTTGGGATAGTTCAAAATGTTCATTGCTAGGTTTTAGAAACTCGGTGCCATGGATCATTTTTGTTCCACCAGCCGAGATCCATCAACTGAGAAGTGGTGATGACACAGTGTCATTGAACACTGTGCCGTCACTACATACGCCTCCCTCCTTGCTACAATGCGGGGCTTAAAGTGGGGCGTGGGTCACTGACGAGAAGGGCGAGACCTCCGAAACACCGGTGTGTATCTCTGGCGTACCAACCTCGCTTAGGCTTCAAGCATTCTTTTCTTTGAAATTACTTTGCATGTTTATTGCGAGGTTTTAGAAGCAGTCGATGCCTAAGAAATGTCGTCGTAATCCTTCTTTTGCTCTAAAAGATAGGCGACATTCTAAATGGTAGGAACGAGCTAACAGTGCTGCCGTAGTGTTCAAAAAAATTTCGTTTCAAGCACTTTTGGAATTTCAGTGAGCAAAGAATGTGACAGATGTCGCTTTTCTATTAACTATTACCTACCTTCATTGCTAATGAGAAATCAGATTTGGCGTCGGCTACTCTTCGGATAATTAATAGACGATATAGAGATATCGTGAACGATAAAGAAAGAAGCCCCAACAATGATGAGTTTGTAGTGGCTCCTACAATCTACAAAGTTTTGTAGTAACAAAAATATTCTTAGTCATCTGAAACATCCCTAAAAACAAGATGAGATAGGGACGAATTGTGAAACATAGTCATGAAATCCAGTTGTAAATGAAATAAGAACTACCTGATCTGATGACGTCATCACACACACATTTCTTGAAATTCACAGAAAATGAATTAATGAAATGAGTAAGTAGCCTTTTTCTTAGAAAATATTTCCTTTGGCGACTCTTTGTCAAAATCGAATTTCATTAAGATGTCAAACATAGAGTCGAGATCGCGAACCCGATTAAGATATGGTAGATGAGTGTTTATACTTGGCCATATAGTGAGAATTCCACCATACGTGTTACAGATCAGTTGAATACTGTCCAAAATTCCAACATAAAACATTAACCGACAGGTTTTGAGCTTGCGGAATTCGTAATTTCTCCATAAAGCCTGAGAAAAAGTGCAAAAAAGCCAGTTTGTTATCATTTCAGAAAGTCATGGATTGAAGTCACACGTGCCATAAACTGCGTAAAAAGTCAATTAACAAACACAAACACTTACAATGTTGAAAACTGTGTAGACGAATAGTAGCAGAAGTGGAAGAATAGTATACACAATGCCAACGATGAGTGTACTAATCATTTATAGCACCGTTTCCCTCGATTTCTACGATATCAAAACCATTCTCCTCGAGAGTTTGAAATGCAATAAATTATTTGATCATTCCTGCTCAACTCAAGGACAACTGGGAAAACAACTCGAAAAATTACACGGAAGACATAAGCGAGACGAGTGAATTTTGTCTCATTTTTCACAAGCAAAACGCGCAAATCATTACGGAAATTTTAGTGGGAGAAAGATAGCATTTCTACCAGGAGATGGCCTTTATCAGCAAATTTCATGACAGTTGTTATGAAACTTAAAGAACCAAAAAAGATAATAGACTACGCATTAGATTTATACAGATTGCAAGGCTTTTGACTGTAGTGTTTTCTGCGCTTTGTCAAACTTGAGAATCTTTTGATAAGGGAAATTCGTGCTGCATCAGGTTGATAACCGTACAAGACTTTAGTAGTGATTAGAGATACCATGCAACAATGACACACGTGTTTACTGGTATCACTTCAAACTCCTCATTTGGAAAAATAATCCCAGAATTGTCTGGAAGGGCAGAAATATACATCTGATGTATCAACAGACTTTAATCATCACACAGACAAATAACGAGTTTAGTAATCTCTGAATATCAAGAAGAAAGGTAAGAACATTGCATCATCCTAAAAGATGAATTTGACTCGGAGCATAGTTAAATAAAAATAACAAAGTCTAATCTCTTAGAGGCATATCTGTTCCATGTAAGATATCCTCGTTAGAATGTATTTACTAGAAAGACAATTTGTGCTCTCATCGATGCCGAATAATGGTTAGAAAAGACTCGCAAATAATCGGATTGTATTATGAGCTCTAATTCCTGAACGAGTCATACCAGATCAAGAACAAACATTTGTCAGAAGACAAGGCTTACACTCGAAGTACCATACCTGTCGTCTTTCATGGACAGGTAAAGCCCGGTGAGTGTGAGATTGTGTCTGAAATGGTCTCTCCCGACAGAGTACGAAGCAAATACTGCGATATGATACTTCAAATCTTACCCTGAACTTCCTTGTTTTTCTGGCTGAGTAAACTTACACGCAGAGCATAACATCTTGCAAAATCTAGAACTGCGCCGTCGGGAATTCGGTACTCTTCTTCCTCAATCAGTATTGCAGTGTGTCGTGCAAGAGATCAGTTATGCTAAGCTCTTACAAAGGACTCTTACAACCACACCTCTGCCGTTAGCACAAACTACGATGTTCTGTTTTACACAGATACTCATACAGACATTCCCGACCCTGTGGATGACGAAAAGTACTAGGCGAACTTTCTTCAGTGTTTGAATTTCTCTCTGTTTTGTATGCCTCAAAAGCTGTACTCATTTAGTGTGTTACAAAATGCAGACTTACGGAGACTTTTCCATTTGACTTGGGATAACATCACTTATGTTGGCTTATAGGTTTGAAGCTTCTTATAAACCATACTCCACCATCGATTGTTTCGTGTATATTGCAGAATAGTATGTCTTACCAGGAGTGGTTACGAAGTTTTAGAGGAACTGCAAGTCTGTAATAAATTGTTGGCTTCTCAACATCTGAATGTTTGAAGTTACCAGTGTGAGCATAGTAATTTTTGCGAGTTCCAATCCGGTCTGGAGCAAAAGTTTTGACATCTATCTACATCACTGGATATATCTGTGACATTATACCATCGCTAACAGCAAAATAGAAAGAATTTGATATGATAATTTCGAACAAATTGATTGTTACATGACTGCAATACTTGGCCATTCATTAGATAGAATGATAGAATACAAATGAGAATAACCGTGTTGTATAAATAAGCGGATTGTATTCTGCTCTTTAATTCTACAGAGGCCACCTTGGAATGTATCTAGGAGACTTCAGATTTCCCCAGTGCTTTTCTCTTTTGTATTCGTAGCATTGTTTAGCAGACGAGCTCAAATTGAAATGCTTCAATGATAACGAAAATGAGTGGTGAAAATTGTGAAGTTATCAATGTTGAACGCAGATGACCATTGGACAATAATAACTCTAATAATCTCTCCATGACCTATATTTCTCCGATGTAACTGCTCTCCAATAGCGGCTTGATGTTCAAATATTCATTTAGAAAGATTAAATGGTGCACAAAAAATCAACCTCAGGCAGGAGCTGAACCCATAATCCGTCCGTCAGGTCGAATTTTTGCGTATAACTATCTTCTCATATGAATATCCCAACATCACACAACAGCGCGAAAGCACTTGAATTAGAGATTACACATATTAAAAAGCTGTCAGTTCAACTGCATTCAATGACTAAATGCGCTTTCCAGAAGGAGCCCCTTATGGATTGGTTGCTGACAGCAAGATAGTTCATATCAAAAAAAGAGTGGTCGCAAAGTGGTAGCGCCTTGGTAGTTTAATGGCAACGCGCACTGCCGGTAAGGGTGAAACACGAGTTCAATGTTTTACTCAGATTGAGATTTTGCGTATCACTCGACCATCTTACATGAAAATCTCATGTTTGATTGCACTGATTCAAAACGTTTATTCATGGCAATATCGAAAGATCAAAGAGGATTCACCCAATCATTACTACACCTGTGAGACGAAGCCGTGCTACATGTTGCAAGATTCTGTCAAGATGGATGGCTCAAGCATGAAGCATATAAAAGGCTTTTAACGAATTAAGTTATCAGAGAGTAGTGATTATAGAAAATACGTAAAAGCTTTTTGTGATTCAAAGATTAGAAATTGTTCTGAAACTCCAAGCTTTCTTTACCATCTACTGGAATTGAGAAAAAATGGGGACATTGATATACGATCAAGTACTTTCTGACTCCACACATTATCAGTAGAGGATTATGATAGCTTCAGTACAATATCGTGATGTGTGACAAACACATTTTTTTAGTTGTGATGGTAATATTACATCAAGAAATATTGTCAGTAGAAAAAATCTTATCATTTGCAATATACCTCATAATTGATATTTAAGTCAAAATACCATGTGGCCTTTTATGGGCTCTTGTATGTGTGTTTCATGTGTTTCGGCCTTGGGGAGTTGTTAGTCGGGCAGGTCCTTTCGTCTTTAGCCAATCTTCTCGAGGGCCCCTACATCCTCCTATGAAGTGGCAGGCGACGGAATATCATTAACACAATTGCCGTTAAGTAAAAAAACCACAAGATTCTTTGAGATAATCAATTCCTACAGCTATTTTCGAGTCATGCATGTGCCCTATAATGGACTCTTATACAGTGCAATACAAGTGTTGCGGTTTTCCACACCCTCGCCGGTTACACAGTTCCTCTCGGCATGGCCTCTTGGGAGGAAACCCTATCCCTTTATCTAAAGGAGACGCAGGCGTGCTATTAACACGCGACATTAAGTGAAAATGTCACTGAATGGGCAGTTTTGCACGCTCGATTGCTCTTGGCTGGTATTGTCAAATATGTCATAACCTTCGTTTCGAGTATTTCTTTATACCACACTCAAATTTCAATATGCCTGACAGTTATAGGCTAAGACGAAAGGCACTGTGCAGCTGGTGAGGGTGTGCAAGCCCGAAACACGTATATTGCACTGTATGAGTAATCGCTCATAACAGAGCACCTTTCTGGCTCAAAAACAACTATCAGGTTTACTGAAATTTGAGCGTGGTCCAAAGAAACACTCGAAGCGAAAGGCATGATATTTCGCTATAGAATCATTACATCATATCATCTCTCACTTGCTATATTATCACAGCATTACCTCCTGAAGATTAGGGTGAAACAAATGAATTAGTTACTCCTTTATCTCTTATTAACATCAAAATCTGCAGTATAGGAGTGGAAAATCGACTTCTCTTCAACTTCGACATTACCACATCACAGTGCCTTTCTTGATTAAGCGAAAAGCACAAAGTTGATAAAAGACTTATTTCTTTGGATAACAAATCAACGAGTTTCGTCTTCTTCAGAGCCGGTGTTACACAATCGTTGGTCCTCTATGCTGTCTTCATAGCCGTTGTAAACAGTTTTTTATTCACAGGAGCATCAGCTCAAATGAGAATCTGATGCGGCAATGTCCCTTTCATGCACTATTATTGTTGATGATACAGATCTCCGCTCATAATATCATGTTCTTCACGAGCAATTCATTTTGCGGCGGCCGGTATATTATTCGCTTGCACTCAACGTTGTACCAACTAAAGAACCCACCTTCCTTTGACTTCAGTAATATTAGATAATCACATATTCTTTTTTGATTGAGCGAAAAGCGCAATGTTGGAGAAAGGCTTATTTATTTGGCCGGCGTTTCGTCTTCTTCAGACTCGATTTGATCGAACCGATATCCCACAGTCGCTCGTTCTCTTTGTGACCTTCTCAGTATCAAGAACAACGATCCTGTATGAAGAAAAAAAGCACTGTCCGGTGAAGTTCTCTGTTAGGCGGTGCTTTTCCAAAGAGGATTCGATTCGAACGACAATGATGGCTACAACGAGGACGAACGGCTGTGGATCACTGGCCCCGAAGAAGAAGAAAAGCATCAAAATGGCAGCAGAATTACTTGGTCTTTTAACAGTACCTCTACTCTCGACTGTTTATTTAGAATATGTTTGAGCTTCTCATGACGTCTATTACGGCGCTTATAGAGTACTAGACAGCTGCTGTTTCGTCCTTCCAAGCTCAACAGTAGCGCAGTGCCTTCCGCTTTAGTCGATCTCCGTGGTAATATGAACTTACGTATATAGGTATCAATACCGAATAGAAGATAGCCGTAAGTCAGGTGACAAAATCCCCCGACATTGCAGTGACTACAGTGGAACGCTTGTGGCTAATAAAATGAATTATACCTCTAATCTCGACCGTTTACGTAGACCTCGCTTAATACAGTAATAATTTGACAACATGAGAACATGTTTGAGCTTGTCATAAGGTCTGGTACGGCATTTATACAGCACTAGAAAGCTGCTGCTTCTGAATGGGGCTGAACTGAAAGGCATTGTGCTACTGATGAGCTTGGAATTGCAAGACAGCAGTTGTCTTGTTTTGTACAAGTGCTGTAGTTACCAGACCTGATAATAGACTCAAATATGTTATCGTGTTAACAGATTATATTCGAAAAGTTTCGGGTTACTCTCTTCATCAGGGAAGATTATGCGACAAACGATTTAGTGTGGGATATTGAACATCGTGCAGAGATACGAGTTGAGTTTAACACACTTAAACATAGCAAATGTGTTTTGATGTATATCTGGTTTATTTAAAATCTGTGCCGAATGTACGGATCTTTGAGATAGTATTTTTTTATTTCCAGATATTTTTTTATTTCCGGACAAATATGATAGCAGTTTATGGAACACAAATGATCGCTTCTTCACTATCCAGGAGACGAGATAAAGTGCGACGAACCTATCGTTCGAGAAGTAAACACATCGTTGGAAGATTGGATTATGCTTCATTCGCACAATTCAGGTAATAGTGTGATATAGAAGACCCTATTTAATGTTGTATGTGGTGTTAAAATAAAAGTAACATCTGCCGCTTGCTACGGGGCATAATTTCTAGCATTTGTGGGCGTGTTAGTTTCCCGAGAGCATTATAATGTCCCGGTAACAAGAGTCTTTGGAAAGCCGCGAATATGATAGGCTTGTAAAAAACACTTATAGATGGTATGCATACTATTCTCTACAGTATTACTGGGATGAATCATAGAGAATTTGTTGTCTACACTCGAAACGGCTTTGCATCATATGCTGGGTGTATTCTATGTTTTGCACCTATATTTTCTACAATATCCGCGACTTTTTATTCCTATTGCAAGGAAAATGACAGCAAATTTCATGTCACATTATCAAACAACAAAAATTCTTGGTAAATTTATTTGTGTACTCCTAAGTGCAGCAAAACTTAGGACCATTTCTGGTTGACGTTTACAACGGCGTATCTGTTTATTAAACTATCGAACGACTATTATATGGAGTCAAACCAGCTGCTTGGGGCACTGCATACGGGAATAATAAATCTACATTTTCCGTAGTCTGTCAATTATTATGCATAAGTTTTTGAGTGATATCGAAGCCTGCACATGTAAATTGTGATTAGATCCTTTTCAGAGGCAAACATTACCAACTTGCTAGGGTATTAAAATCATACCTGGATCAGCAGCTAAGGAAGCGGATCTAAACGGCGTTGGGTTCGAGTCCGATGGAAAAATTAGTGACAATTTCATAAATTGATCTGATCTTTTAGCACCAATATCGAATTAGCTGCAAAAGTGCTGAAAATAGCCCAATGCTCTATTAAAGGATAACTAATAAAGCTCTCAGCTACGATCATTCCATGAAGATTGTACGCCATCATTCGAGTTTATTAGGCATCGTTATAAGTGATTGGATGAATATTTGGTTTTACAAGAACCAGAGGTGGCCAACAGGTCTATGAAGTCAGTGTTGTTTTGCTGTCAAACGAATGTCGTTCTAATCTGCAGTCACTGAGGAGATGGAAGACGTGGTGAGGCTATGTCTCAGGATCGAACGAAAGCCTCGTGAGTGTCGCAGGCCACCTCTAACCACTGCTCCAGGAGAGCCACCTTGGTAGAGCTAAGTTAAGCTCATTTAGTTGAGTGTTAGCAAATGTGTGTAAAATTCTGCAACTATCTGAAAAAATCTAAGGAAAATGGAATTTTTCACCGACTAGGAAAACACTTGTCATAGTTAAACTGGACCGAATCACGCAGAGGTATCGCTGCAGGCACTGTTATCAAAACGCATCTAAGTGCCACTAGTGAATAGAAGCTCATAGTCACTGTTCTCTTCATGACAATTTCACTACAAGGTGGAAATCTCTTAAAATTTATAAACTTTTGTATCACTCCCAATTCTTATTTCCCGTCCTGAGGTGGCTAGCCAAGTCCTGAATATCGAACAAGCCAATTTTTCAACAACACCACTTGACATTTCTGATTATACTGAAATGTATTATATTACCTGTGTACGGTTCCGAATTCACGTATAAATGTGCTTATTTATTGAGACGTTGCTTGAGAAACTCACTAGTTAGATGTTCCGAGCAGTATTTGTAATATCAGATTTCGCTCTCAGGTATCACTCGGTCAGGGTCAATCAAGCCCATTATCTCTCGAGGACGACAGACCTGTTGAAAAAATCTCCTCTGACTAATCAGCAGCACCATGCTATGAGAATCTAGGTAAACATAGACAGAGTCAAGCCATTTTGAAGCACATAGGTAAAATTGGAGTCTTCTCAAAGGTTTGGTCAAAGGAAACGAATGTGATGGCGAAAGTGCTATATGATGCGCAACACGTGTGATAGAGTCATTACGGCACTATTGTTGAATAGTCACAGAAGGAATTGTAACATGTGCGATCAACATTTGTAATATAAAGCTTCGCATTGCCCACCAAAATTTTTCGTAACAGTTACAGAGAGCTACCCTTTTTTGGACAGTCCGAAATCCTCCTTAAGCATTGTCAGTCAAAGATTTTGACTGACTAGCATAACCGCATTGAATTATAGTGGTTATTAGACATGATTTTTTTTCAAAAATGCGTGATGTGCTGTTGGAAGAGGAGTCATTCTGATATTCACAAACTACTGCAAGAAGTCAGTCTTTTTTAATTCAGTCACTCTGTCAAGCGGTTGACATCATCAGACCAAAAGTCGGGTGCGATGAGCCGTCAGTAATGATTACAAATCGTTGAGTACTCTGTTGCAGAATAATAGAAACTTTATTATACTGATCATATTTATTCAATGGAAAACTCAAGTGCGCATGCATCTTAAGAATTCGTGCAACAATGATCCAACTCCGCTCTAGTTCCTCCTTTCTTTCAGAGCTTCTCCTGATCCTCCTACAATTGAAGTTAGGATGAAAACAAGAGTGATGTTACAAATGGAGTGCCCAAAGACAACGTACTTTTAACATCTTCATAAGCGGAATCTCCGCTGCGACCGTAACGGAAACCGCCTCCGGGACCGCCACCAAATCCACCACCAGGGGCCGCCACCGAAACCGCCACCACGGCCCGCCTCCGAATCCGCCACCGGGACCTCCACCGAAGCCGCCACCGGGACCGCCACCAAAGCCGCCACCGGGACCGCCACCAAAGCCGCCACCGAATCCTCCGCCGGGACCGCCACCGAATCCTCCGCCGGGACCGCCACCCCATTGAGCGTCCGTTGAAACTGTCAATAATGTGACAAGAACGAGAATAACTAGTAGACAGCTCATTCTAAAAAATCAGTGTCAATGGCAATGAGAGCTATTATACTGGCGAAAGAAAAAAAAGCTTGGGAAAATTTTCGAAGTCAAGGAAAAACAGCTTACGTCAATATAAAATAGCGTAATAGAGTTCCTTATTCAAACACAGCGAAAAAATCTGATAATGCAAGACAGAATTGGCATTTTAAGAACTCTTTGGGAAAGAAATAAAAAGTGATAATGCACATGATCAGATAACTATAGACTTTTGGTGAGTTTCTTCGTACTCACTAGAAGACGCACTGAGCCAAAACAGGCTTGGACAAATTTCTCTCATACTGCACACATTGTTTGTTATACCAAACATGTCATTAATATAGTAGGAATACTCGTGCGTACACACCGCTGTTGTAATAGTGATGTTGTGCTAATATGCTGTTCTCCATGTTTTCGTCTATTCTGAACCAACTTCGTTTTTGACACCATAGAAGAGGATGCGAATGATAAAGCTTCAGAGTAGCTCAGTTTGTTGAAAATGCAAGCGAGCATTTGTACCATTAGACAATCTGCAATATCAATAACTTCCTCAGTGCCAAAGTGATTAATATCTTCTACTTCAAATAGAAATCTACTCAGTTGTCGCGGTCAATACCTAATTCATAGATTATTCAAATACTTTTCGCATACTGACCCTATATAGCGGGGATTATCTCCAATTTAAGCTTTTCACAGTTGTTACAAGTCTAAATTCTTTGCATAGCCCATACTGAAGAAGGCAACTGATCAAAATGTTTTTTGTCATTGTATCCATTACAGAAAAGACAGCAGAAGATAGTAAACGGAATGAGTGGTTAAATCGTCAGAAACTGAGTACTATCTTGATCACTTGGCCTTATTAGCCATGTTCCTTAAACGATTTTCCTTAGTCCCAGCGTTCTAGCAGTCCACTCGTCGAGCAAGGCCTCTTCAGATTGCTTTCCATCGTAAAAAATATGCAATTGTAGTTCAGCTTATCATGCTTGGTGTCGTCATCATAAGCTCACTGAAGACTTTTTCACATTGTTCGAACATTCCATCCACAGTTAGAGCGAAATTCTCCAACTCTCACATGTTTTGATTCTTCGACACCGATATACTTTGCACAGCAATGAAATCAGGTTTCTCTTTCACCGTTTTTCTCATGCTGGCCCATAGTCGAATTCCGTTTCGATCATAAGGCTGTTCACTTTGTGCGCGGCTTACATGAACACATTATTAAGAAAGTCGTTTTTCGCTTTTTGTATTTTTGTATTATCGGGCAGGGATCTTCGAAAAGTTTCTCTTACTTAACAGCCAATTTCACTACACTACCAGATATTTTTTCAGAAGCCTACATTCCAAAAAGTTCAGAGATGCTTGCCTTTTTATGAAAATTTTTCCAGTGCATAGCAGTGAAAATGAAATTCTTTTTCAACAGTGGAAGAGAGGAAGCGGTAGAACAGAGTACGATAAATAATAAACAGCCTAGATATTCTAAATTTCATGTGTACTTAGATTTTCCCTTACTTTGTGGCAATTTCAATACGACCAATGTAATAAAGCTTTCATTGCTTTTGGACATGATCCACCACAACGGGAATGATTTAGATTTCTTTTTCATCACTTTTCTTCTCGTGCTAGAGTAAAGTCGAATTCCACCTTGATCATAAGGTTGTTCACATTGCCCGTCAGCACAAAAACATATTATCAGGAAAGCTCCTTTCCGGTTTTGACATTTTTGTGTTATCGGACAGTGATCTTCATAAAAGTCTTCTATTACAAAAATCTTCCATAGACTATTAGTAATGTTCAGGAACCTAAATTTCAAAAAAAACTTAAAACTTGTTTGCTTTTTCAGAAAACTTTCCTTATAGTGCTGTAACACTAGAAATAATATTCTGATCACATGCGTCAGTCTTTATAGCGCTTTAATCTGGTTGGACGAAGCTGTTAACAATCATTAGATAAAGTGAGTCTCGCAAATTGTGAAAGTGCAGATGGTTCTGAGGAACGCGTCCTTACAGCACTGTAGCAAAGAAAATAGATTTGCTATCAGACAAGCGTATTTCTCCCCTATTTCTCCGTAGCTTTTCCTTCAAATTTCTAACTGTTGCTCTATTGAAAATGTACTTGGCTTATTGAAAGCATTTTGCAGCAGTGTAGCAGAAGAAGAATCATGTTTTACTCACAACGGGCGTTATCATGCTGATTATCGCTTTTTGTTTGAGAATTCTTTTCCGTTTCGTAGAGATGCCCAAGTTTTTTAAATTGTAATTTTAAAATAAACTTTGTTTCATCGTTTTGTGTGGACTTATGCTCCTCATTTTCATTTGATTTTGTCTAAAAGGCCCACTAATAAGCCTAATCAGCCAAGCCTATGTACGAAGAGCATATTCATATTTAGGTGGAATTTTTCAATATCGGAGTTGTCGTATATTTTATCAAAGAAGTTTTTCAAGCGAAATAAATCTTGAATTGAGGAACATCGCACTCCACATGTGAATCGCGCTTGCATGATCGATGAGCGGAGTATCGATCCACGAAACTCAAACACTTTAGCCGACAAGCACTGGGAGAAGTGTTTAAACTCAAAATTACTCTTGCTGCTAATTGCACTACATTGGGTTTTTTCAGAAAACATCATAATCTGGTTATGTTGCTGACACTTACTTTGTTTAATGATTAAACAATCTAAGAGAAGAGGTCTAGACCAGCAAAAGAATATTCGTGTGTAAAACATACGCTAGTACGGCGCTATACGAAAACCCTTGAAAAAGCAAATATTTTTGGAATTTTCAAGATTTTCAACATCGGCTGAATGTGAGTAGTCCAAGTGACGATATCTATCCTGCAAAATAATGCACAAAGAGAGCAAAATATAATTTCATTTCTCCAGTACCAGCGGTGTAAGGAAGCTTGTAGACAGAAAATACTATTTCAAATTTTCCGAAAATTGAGCTTTCAAATCATTACTGAAAGCCAAGTGAGATTCTTTTGTCCAGCACAAAATTCTTTATTAAATCAACAGAAATGCTCATCTGTTGTAAAATGTTTACACAGTAAGGATATGCATATTTTGAGCCATAGGTCTAGTGCTATATAGGCGCCTATTTCGTCCTATTGGGACTCATCAGTACATGTGTTTACACAGTCTAATGGCATATAGCATTTCAAAAGTTCTTTTATGGGACCATGTGGTATTATCAGATTTTTTGAGAGGCTCACAACATTCTTTCAGATTATAGTGAGTTTTTGAACGAAGTCTCAAGAATGTCGATTGAAAGGTCATGAGTGTTTAGTAATCTCTTAATCAGGTACCAAACTGAAATTGCCTTTTGACCCCAATAATTCTTGCACTGCACCAAATCCCCATGCTAATAAGAATAAAACGGAAGACGTTACTGTTCCCAATCTAGTCGAGTTTTATGCTACAGAAAGCCATTAACTATTGCAAAAAGTGCTACCCAATATGCCAAAATTTAAACTGAAAAAAGAGTTCCTCTTCTAAGCCACCTTTCTCTAATATTCTGTCCACCAACTATTTACCTGATCCAACAAAAAAAATCGCATCATCGTATCGCTTTCAAATTACTACCGTTGGTTAATCTATGTTCATAAGAGACAAAATGCGGAAATTCATGGAAATAATGGGAGCCTCTCCAGCTTTGGCTGAGGAAGTTAGTTTGGAAGTCTCGATTTGCCTTTCATTTTACCGGCTATTTTGTATAAGCTTCTTTTTATGGAATTACGAATTCAAAACAAATAGTTGCTTTACATCACAAATTAGGAACCTTTGGTTCTTCATCAATAAAGTGTCGTCGACGGAACGCGATGATTAATAACCTAACCAATCAACGGCTGAAGAAAAGCGTGATTTTTTGATAAATCATCTTGGTTTTCACCTCTTCATCGCGATTATTTTCTACTCTAACGTTATTCTGATTTGCTCCTATTAAAACAATTTCTTGATTAGACTGCACAAAATTGTACGGCCTTGTGAGGTTCTCCACTTGAACGGCGCTCTGCCCGGTGGATTCCGCTCAAAGTATCGGCGAAGAAGGAGCGCTTGTATGCGGTGGATTAGAATGACCGCGGTTTTGCAGAAAACAAATGTGCCAAACCTTCAATCAAATGAAACTTTTTATTCACAAATCCGTGTTGGCCGAATTTTTTGAGAATGAGGCTCAAATTGCGCTCCTTATAGTTTAGGAGACTCCGTAAATCCTAGTACATATAGCCTAGAAAACTTCCATTTTTTGAGCCTTACATTACATTTATAGGTGGAAAAACTCAGCAGGCCATTTGGTATATTGATTATCACTATTATGTGTCGAAGTGCCATAGAAAATATCTTCGCACTGAATATTGCTGTGTTGTTGTCAACTACAAAAGTTGTCTTTGATAAATTCCGGTTCCAAATTGTTGTCTTAGCGAAACATGCAGCATATCGATAGGTGTTATTGCATTGTTGATAGATAGGCGACAAACAAGCCGGAAGGAATATGTCCATCATACACCCCTAATAGGTTTCGAAAAAAATGCTCAATCAATATAAAATATTCAGTATTACATACCTGGTTTGCCATACCAGGTCTCCTCACTCAATTCACTTTCCCATCTTTTCTAACTTTCAATGATCACATTCAAGTTTAGCACATCATATAAGGCTGCACGGAAATATGGCAAGGTTCGACTAAGATTTTCAAGCAACACAGCTCACCTAAAGATATGCTTCACTATTTCAAATCGAATCGGACGAAATTTACACGCCTTTATCAACGAAGACATAATTCCTTTTGATCGAAAGGCGATCTCGAAGCTGTATTGAAATTGAAGGTAATGGCTTCGGCTTAGCTTCTAGTAGGTGTCGCGCAAGGAAACATGTCGAGAAGAAAGTAGTGGACAATTGGCGAGCAGTTTGGCAATTATGGTAAACGAGGCAGAGTTTCTTGATTTAATATCGAAGTTTGTGGTTTATTTTTTGCCGCACGATATTACAGAGCATTGCTGCGTATTTTGGCTGCGCATAAATGATCACATCATGGAGATCACTGTGAGATAAAGTCGACCAGGCTCCTCATAAATTCAGTTAGGTTGCTGGGGTATTTCTCCATGATGGTTGCTCCACCCACGATCTAGGAGCCGTGGGGAATCATCAGCTGTAGTCGCTAAACGACACAAACTTTATTCTAGTGAAATTTCACTTCTGATAAGCGTTGCGGAGCGAAGTCTATTTTCTAAGGTACGCAGCAACTTTTAATGCGAAACTGTTTTCTTATAGTGTCAGCAGCGCTATGAAAAACTGAGTTATGAAGTTTACAGATAATGTCAGGTTCAAAAATTAGAGATTCCTAATCAAAATATTATACGAACTTTTATTCAATCGCTTATCTAAACCATTTAACTAACACGGATTTTTTGAGGGTAGTTCTAGTTGGTTCGAGTTCTGACACTTATGTCTTCATAATATAATTCGTCGTGTTCAAGCCGTGTTTCCTTACAATTGCTGCTAGTGGCTTTCACTGGAACCGTGCACCGATTATATGGAGAACCTCATCAAGTCTTGCAATTTTATGAAGGACATTTGTTACAATATTCCTATTTATTCTGACACTCTCAGACGGAAAAAAGATAGCCAAGTATTTAATTCAACCCATATTTTGATGCAAGTGAATTACAATACTGTTAAAGTAGAAAAGACTAGCGATTAAGAGGTGAAGATCAAGATGAGTCGTTATAGATGAACACTTGCCTCTCCACCTTTGCTTGGTCAGACGCTGAGAGGCTGGGGTGCTTCCCTAGTCAGCTGTCGTAGGATAATTTCGCTATCAAACCACTAGTGAAGGCAAGTTAAATTGATTGAAAGATTGATAATGGAATCATATATGTGGAAAAATCTGAGAACTTTTCCAGCGTTGGCCACGAGAGTCAGTCAGAAGTTCTCGACTTCAGTTTTTAATTTACCTCAGCAACAAACTTTAGCATATTACACAGATTTACATATTTGTAGTACCAAATATACTGATAAAAATTACTGATTGATAACTTGTTCAAAGTGGGAGGTAATGAGACGAGAAGTGCCCCCAGGAGCAGTGACACTCATTGCGGGGTTGATCCCCCTTTCCCACCCTCTCAACATTCTCTGGCAAATACCGACCACGTCGAACCCGGACTGTCTATTCCCCAGATTGAACAGAAATCTGCCACACTAGTATTCTACATCGTTCATGAAAACACGAAGGCAAATGTTAGATGTACTGAGAAGTGTTTGCACAATAAAATGTGAAGACGAGTAGTAAAGAAACTTTAGAGAATGTCACGTCTTGTGTCCTATATTCACTGCGATAGTAGTTTGGCAGAGCATAGTAATTATTGAATTTGAGAAGCATTTTCAATTTGTCTTGCCGTAAAGTTACTATACAATCACTCTTAAGCAAGCACCTTTTTTGACAATATGTTACCATTTTGTGAGCCATGCGGCTCTATGCTCGAGGCAAAATTCGTCATGGGCGACGCTATCGCGAAAATAGAATGAAAAAATGTCAGTGACCTTATAACAAGTGAAAGTTAACTACCCAAATAACCAAGGATTTGAGAAACCAAAAAAAAAAACTTTGTCATGCCGTCGACATTTGACTATCAGAATCTTATTACCCTGCGAAAAATGTCATTGTAGAGAAATACGGAAACTGTAAGCTAAAGCATGAAGCTGGACGACTTTACTCTAGCTTTGCATAAAAGGTTGGTAAAATCTGAAGATTCGTGAAAATGGTGATAACTTATTCTGATTAGCTTACGCGAGATTGATAAATTAGTCGTAGTATATCGACTGACGTTTCGACAACTCGCCTACTTCAGAGCGTGGGCGTAGGTAGTATTAGTCTATTTGATCATTTGGAGGATTTTATTTATATGCTACCTAGGTCAGGTTAAAAATCAAATTAAAAAAGGGCACGAGATGGTGGACGCATTCTACCTTCCAGTTCATTTCGTAGTTTTTGACGCTTATCCAAATGCCTCAAGAGTTTTGCGTGTGGATGTTTTCGATTCCTGTGCTAGGACTGTGACATGTGACAGGATTGTCACATCAGAATCTTTTTTGTTGTGTTTTTGTGCCTTATGTAAACCTCAAGGTTTCGTTTTGTCTATTTTAGATCTGCTATCTAGACGTTCTCTTATGCGGATGGATTTCATCCGGAATGACGAATGCGTCACCATCGCACGAGATCTCGCGCCCTTTCTTCGTTTGATCCTCTAACCTGACCTAAGCAGCATATATATAAGATTCTCCAAATCACTCAAATAGACTAAAACTATCCACGCCTAGGCTCTGGAGAAGGCGGGTCGCCAAATCGTCAGCCGAAAAAACTACGACTTGTTTACCAACCTCGCGTCAGCTAAGTAAGATAAGTTTTCTCGGTTTTTATATATCAATTAATTATGCCGAGGTTTATAGAAAGACGAGTTTTTGAAGTTTGATGAGTAATTTTGGCAAGGTTTGAATGAAGGAATCTGATTTATCAGAGTAGACCAAAAAGAAAGCTCGTTCATCAATGTTGGCAACATTCTGTGGCCACTACACGGTGAATGATGTTAGAAGGTTTGAACCAAAAGGCGAACCCCTGAAAAATATATGCGCGGAATTCGACGAACTCTTGCAAAGTAATTCGAATTCTTTTTTTTGTTTGACCGCTTGTAGCAGAAATATGATGTTTTAATTACTCATTGATGTAGAGTGATGTCCAAAGTTTTAGCGTCGGTTGTGACTAGAACCCGCACCTCACTCTTTTCCGAAGCGCATGCTCTATCCGTTACAGTACTGACGCCCATTTTGCACACTACTCTACGCTACAACGCATCTATCTGTCAGCCGTTAGCCGTTAACGTCTTCCAAGTACTTTCACTATGATGTTGTCGTGATCCCCGGAAGAAGTTGTGGAGATGCTTGAAGAGGTGGTGTGGGAGCGAGGTCCGGTAAAGATGAAGGACGGACAAATTTCATAGCCCTATTCGTCCAGAGTGAATTATACCGGCAGTAGACCGCCACACAGTGGCCATAACTTTTTTCAAATAAAATTTTGCCTTTCCAAAGTTCTTCGAAGCTTCTTTTCGGTCCAACCACTGAGCTGATCGTCATCGGTTATCATTTGATATTACTTTTCGTTGCGCATCACAATCCGTTGAGAATTGGTTTGTTGTTGCTCCGCAGAAAAAGATGAACCTGTAATTTTTTTTTTTGATTTTCGGTTAGTCCACGAAGCGTCCACTTAGGTGAAGGTGAAGGGTTTTTCCACCTTCCACCTTTGCTTCAAATGGCAAACGAACGAAGAATGGTCGCCATTGATTCTCATAACACCATTTTGCCACGTTTTTAAGAGAATCAGCTCTAATAATGCTCCCAAGTAGTCGTTCTCAACTTCCATGACTGGACACTGCATTCCTCATGCTCACGATTCTCGTCTCCTTCACGGAACATCCTGAACACATTGCACTGTACTTTTGTTAGTAGTTCCCGGAATAAGTGTGTCATTGACGTTGCGACTGTACTCTACTGTCTTACGACCCATTTTGAGCTAGGTTGTGAAGCTGCTCGAATTTGTTTTTGTCTAACTTTTCTTCTAGTTTGAAGTAAATCGACATAAATAGCAGTGATACGCCATTAGCGACAATTCTTGAGATAAGAAATGCGCTTTTGAAATGATGTACAATATAACCAATTTATTCTAGGACGTATTCCAATATCAAATGGCAAATTTCAGCAATCTATAAACCGTAGTTATTTTTGCACCAGTCGGACAGATATAATTTCGAAATCGAACCTAATCTCTCCAATTCTTAGCTACTGTCTTTCACTGCCTTTCTTGCGATCAGAGCAATGGTTATCATACTTCCTGTTTGTTGAAGTTTTCACGATAGGCTATACAGCTGAATCAGTCTTTAACTAACTGGTTTATGTTCAAAGTGCAGATAACTCATGCGAGAGAAAGCCAGAATAGAGGGAATTATTCAATTACCTATAAACAGTAGCTTCGTTACACTAATTTTTTCTTGAGTTGTAACTTTTTGTTTTTTTTCGCTTTAGCTAGGTGAACTTTTCTTATGGAATCTTGAAAAATAATTTATTGCCAAAAAGTACGTGCGTTTGCCCGCTCTTTTTTTTTTTGCTAAAAATCCATTTTTATCTATGAATCTAGGTACTTCAAGCATTTCCGTTTGCTTCCTCTTCGACGGTGGCAAAAGTGGAGATGAATTACATTAGGCGAAAACATGAAGGTCAGCATATTAAAAGAGCATCAGTGTTACAGCAGCACTGAGTGCGCGCGAGTATTCTTACTAAATTATTGGCATGCTGGTAGTGAACAAACAATGTGGGCAGATGGGAGAAATTCCGTTTAAGAGTGTTTTGCTGTACTGCATCTCTCGGTAGTTATGAGGATCAATCACTAATCGTTCCCTGCATCGATTTCATCGTAAACATCCGCAGTGCTTATCTATAGATCATAAACTTTTAAAATCCGAAATCTTCTCAGATTTATCAAGTTCGTTGTTGTAATTAGATAAAGAATTTTAGTTCTTTCCGTTATTCTCATCCTGTTCTGGTCACTTGAGAGATAAGCGTTCTTCATTTTCTTTTGGAGCTTTATCATTTATTAGGTAGATTGAATGTTAACAATTTGAATTGTGTAAATTGCAACGGCCTTTTCACTGCGCTGTAACGACAGAAATGAAATTATAGTTTAAAATGGGAAATATTTCGATGAGCACAGCTCTCCCCTCAGACTTATATCGGCCATTCTATGGCTTAAATTCCAAAGACTTTAAGAGTGTACTCGATTCTTGAAGAAGAAACTACTTTATGCAGTCTAGCAGCAAAAAGAATATAAGGTTTCGTAGATGGAGCGCAACCTCTGCCCCAGTATGTAGATGGGCTTACGATTTGTTGGCACCAACCCATCGCGCTTTTACAACATAACGCTCATTTGATAATAACAGTTTAAATGGTCTTAAAGGCGTAGAAACTTTGTTTTATCGTTCCGTAAGTTTAGGATTTTCATTTTTGTTTTGCATTGTCAAACAAACCCACTATTGAGCTAACGTTCAAGCCTAAGCGTAAGCGGCCCAAGCAGCCTATACATAAAATAAGTCTGAATATGTAGTGAGATATCTAGAGTGTCATGTCATGTGTCCTATCTAGAGTCTTTTCGAGGAGGAAAAAAGCCTCAAATACAGTAACACAATTCGCATGTCTTATGTCAATTGCGCTGCACGATTAGTCGGCTAGAAATGCGCTCCGAGCGTTTTTTTTTTTTTTAGCTACTACAGTGCACTGAAAAGTGTTTTTCTAGGAATAAGTATATTATTGGAAATGTTAGGATTGGAACTACCGAAAAATACTAAAAGTCTAAGAAAAGCTAGGTGGGTAGCGGAAAATGCCTGAGTGTAAAACATGATTTCTTTTTCACTGCTATAACACTTCAAAAAGCAGTGTGAGAATAACAAGAAAGTTTCGGAATCTACTACATACATTTTAAGATGTCGGTGTAACAGTTTTCCATCACTACGCCGAGATTATTAAGTTCACTCATTTGTTCTCATTGCCATTTTTGCGTAGTAAGTGCCAAATCACTGATTTTTTTTAGGATGAGCTGTCAGCTTGTACTTCTCGTTCTTTTCGGAATATTGGCCGTTTCAACGGACGCGCAGTGGGGTGGTGGGCCTGGTGGCGGATTTGGTGGCCCCGGTGGTGGATTTGGCGGCCCCGGTGGTGGATTTGGTGGTCCCGGTGGCGGCTTCGGTGGCGGTCCTGGTGGAGGTTTCGGAGGCGGCCAGAGTACGTTGATTATATCAGTTCGTCTGTAGCCTTACTCGTACATTTACCTGATGCTTTACAGACCCTGTAGTTGGAGCTGTAGACGGAGCAATCATAGGAGGATTAGTCGGAGCACTGGAAGGGAGGAAGAGGTAGAAAAGATTAGGATCACTAGCAGACAGCATAGAAGCTCAGACATTTGTACTCAAGTTTTTTTTACTGTGTACCAATTCAAATTCATAAAGTTTCTTTATCTTCCACCAAAGCATTCAGCGACATTTTCACGTAATCTATCAATAACGACTCGTGTTCTGATGGTGCCGATCGTTAGAAAACTAACCTCATTCAACGGCAACTAATTTTCCAAACTGTGAGCGAACTGTCATATTATTCCAAGTTCACATGAGAGAAACATAGACTAAAACTAGTTTCCATTGTTGAACGTTCAAATACCCCTTATCGAATACCCCTTAGATGTCAAAATATTTTGCAAGGCAAACAACAAAACATAGTAGCACTTATTACTATCACTTCTTTCATTCCCAGGCACCAAAAATGTATTGGTTCGAAACTTGTATCGACCAGCTGCAAGTGACTGACGAGAGGAGAAGAGAGAAAAGAATGAATACACGTCATACGACAAATTAACAGTCACAAAGGTGAGGTCGAAAAGGTGAAATAAGTTCTCTTATAAGTATGTTATTGTGCCAAAACCAAATGGGAGCATGTTTTTGAAACTACTCGTAATAAACGAAATAAGTGTTTCTATTGAAACGTGTCCGAATAGTCTCCGTCTGCTGGACTCTGTAGATTATAAAAGTCCACTCAATGAATTCCATCTCCAGCTGGTTTGCGACGATGTTTATGACCATTTATGTAAGACGGAGTCGGTAAGGCTAAGACTGCATATTAGATACAGTACACGTGATTTCAGGTAAAGCATTTTGTGTTGAATTCATAAAGAAAGTGGTCCACTACATGGCCGCATTGAGAAACATTTACATGAAACTCTTCTATCGATCGCTTTTTGTCATCATCATCATCACTACATCACCTGACTTGGAGTGATTTTTTACTCGGTGTCGATTCCTTTAGAGGATTATCTAACCTCAGGGGATTTGCTGAACCGAGGGAGGGTGATACTGATGAGTCCCGTTAGGACGAAACAGGCGCGCGCATACCACTAGATCTATCAGCTCAGAACGTGTTATATCCTTATCAGATTTAGATGAAAGTCGCAAGTTGGATTAATGCTCCTCTAAATACACATTGGAAAGAAAGACATAACGGTAAGGCATTGAGGTGCTAATGAGAATCGTGGAGTACGTGTCAAAAACGTCGACGCAACAGTCTCACAAGGTCTTTTGGATAAGCTCCAGGAGAACAGAAATGAATAGAAGCGCAGAGTGTTTAAATCTAACAAGTTAGATGACGCTCATCTCTCATTTTCTAGTTGAGCAAGGGTTTTAAAGTGACACCACACCGGTGCCCTCTTTCGTATAAATAGCCTAGCAATATGTTCCCATATAAAAGCTGAGCCTCAAAGTGATTTTGTGTGAGAATTTCATTACTTGCACAAGAGATCAATCGAATGGAGTCTTTTATAGCTCGTTTTAGAGAAAAATCTTTTTTCTTCAGCAACAACCGGTAGACTTCAGCCATTACAGACTGAATTCTCAAAATC
Organism: Parelaphostrongylus tenuis; assembly: GCA_019055375.1. NCBI lineage: Eukaryota > Metazoa > Nematoda > Chromadorea > Rhabditida > Metastrongylidae > Parelaphostrongylus > Parelaphostrongylus tenuis. The sequence continues at coordinate 94,619 of JAHQIW010007295.1, forward strand.
TTAAACGTATCACAGGAACATCATAGAACCTTTGGTCCGACTCGCCTTTATAGATTTATCTATAACGACTAGCTAATTATCGTTATATCTGGCTAATCTAGAATAATATTCCGATGGCAAGATTCATTCACACATATAACTGTTTCGGCTCTACCAACGCTATATTCAGACATTTTCCACACGTCTCTCTACTTCTCAAACATCATTCAAAGTGGTGATTTTATTGAGCGCAACAATATGTTTAAGTATCCATGACGTGTATAGAACTTTCAGCCGCAAATACTATGCTGATATAAGTCGTTAGCAACTTGTCATCTTGGTTATGTACAAGGCGTTGACCTTCTGAGCATCCACTTTCCTCTTGCTCGTGTTCATAACCTGAATCATCTATATTCCAGCCTCAGTCTTTATCAATTTGGATGTGGAAATATGACTTTCCCGAAAATTTGAACTGCGCATTTGACCAGCTATTATCTACAACTGTTACACTTCACGTCACATCGTTCAGGCGTCTGCGTGATAACGCATAATTATCATATTGTGACTCAAGCATGCCACAGGAGTCAGCTGCATACTGGAGTCAAATCGTAGTTAAGAGAAGTTCTCTGCTCTACAGATGCGCTACAAACCGCACACTAACTTATACACAAGTTATACTCGTGAGATGTCTACATTTCAGTTTATGATGACGACAATTTTTTGCTTTCATGAATAAGTGCCAGAGACAAGCTTGCAATAAACGAAAATGCGTGAGTTCCATTTGAAAAGGCCACACTTCGTTTTAGCACATTAGCACATTCACCACCGTGTTCAATTGTTCGGCTTCTAACACTGACTCAATATATATATATATTATATATATATATATATATATATATATCATGTGGATTGCAAAGTTTAGCTTGAAGTTGAAAATTTTTAAGTTGCACGGATTGCCGCTAAAATAATAAAATTTTTTTCATGCCTTGGATAAATCTTTGTGTTACCCCTTCCCTGAAATCAAACCCTTAGCTCCTGAAAGCCTGGCACCTGACGGGTCTCAGACTTGTCTGGGAGGATAAGCAGCACTGACTCGACACAGCTGGAGACCACCACGAGTCATTGTAAAGGCCAAATATGCATTCGCCACCTCAAATGAAGTTGATAAATTGCGGAGGAATCCATGGCGCATCCCTCAGGGATTGATCAAAGCCGAGAGCTTTATCCTTACATTATACCACTCCCTATGGAATATCATTCATTTCACGTCTTAGAAAAATCGAGGGGCACGAAGTAAACTGAGCAGCGAAGTAGAACAGCAGTAAATTCCGTTGACAAGGAGATTTTGAATTTAATCTGTTTCGACTGAATTCCTTTAAATTCCATGCGTTGAAGAACATTATCGTACGACAATCTGTGACGTTCACCAACTTACCTCGAGCGCGCTAATACAAAAGCGGATTCAAACCGCAGTACATTATATAGTACAAATTTATCGTGAACACTGTCCACATCGAACTGAGTAAGAAGTAGTCTAAAAAATTCCAGATAGTAACCAAACTGGCCAACACCAGAAATAAATTTACCGCGCATATGATCTAATGCAGTTCAATCTTTTGCATAGTAATCACTCCTTCTTTCATATGAAAAAATTAACAAAAGCGTTGAGGGCTCATTTGGTCCGTAAAACAATTTTCAGTAGCTCACCGATGTGAAATTTAATTGGTTTTGTCCATTCAGCCAAAGTAGATACGTTCCATAGTTTTATTTGGATGAAGAGACCTGCTTACGGGAATGCCAGATTGAGGTAACGGCTAAATATCTATTGCAGTGCGCCTCTAATCACCGTGGTACACACATCAAGGAGTTATAGTGCATTTGCTCAAATGATGAAAGGCATAGTGTCCCCGATTTGACACGCTGTTGTTCTTTGTTCTCATTGAAAGGTTGGGAATTGCTTTAACCCAGTCTCCATTTTTGCAGACCCAGAGATGGGTGTGCCAAGGTGTTTTCAATTGTTCGTAAATAACTTAACTAACTGTAGTTCGAAAGGGCTGCGTCTCGAACAGGATTTTCTGTAGTAACTACCATTTCCAACCACATCTGACCAATCAAGAACATCGAGACATCCAAATCCTTAGGTGATTCACGCACATGAATAGTTCGCCTTCATTCATGTTAATTTCAGACATTTCCCCCTCATTTTTTGTTTCGCCTTAGTCGGTCAGGATGGTGGCTACATGAATAGGTGCATGAGTGTGTCTAACCTATAAAGTTTTTGCAGAGGCGAGATACTGTGGATGTGAGCCGCTGCCAACAAGGTTTTTTGTGCTTTGACATCACTCAAACGCTCCTATTTTTAACTTTGTTACTACATGGTATCCTTCGGGATCCCTAAGCTGTTGTTGCACAGAAATCTCCCTGGGTTCCGAGGCACATCAAAGTCTCTTTTGCAATCGCAGGGTCAAGCTGTCATTGGAATAGTGTTTTGCAATATTATTCATCCATAGGTCTATCTGAGAATCCCGTTACAGAGAACTTTCTACATAATACATATATATGTATATATATATATACATATATATATACATATATATATACGCGTTATATAATGCATTTGTATGTATATTATATATATATATATATGCTTGTACATAGATGCACATGAATATAAATATATTTAAGTATAAATTCATAAATAATTGAATATAATAAGCATATGTATATATATATTATACAAATATTCATAAGCAACTCGTCAGTTGGTGTTCTAAGTTTGCTTTGGCAATATTCTTACACCCAATCTGTATGTCACAAGAGACAATTTGAATGAGAAACCACCAGTGATCGAGTTGTTTTGACGTATAAGTCCTACCATTGTCATACTGCTTGTGCAGCTTGTTAAACCGAATCGTTGCACAAATATTAGTAAATTTCAGCCGTTTTACTATTGTTTCTTAAGCAAGTCGGCCAATTGTTAGGTTGTTAAGAAAATATGGCGGATTTCAAATCATAGTTTCAAAGTATCATAGTTTTTTATCAAGTATTTCAAGTAAGCATTTTCGGACAGAATAAAAAGGAACCAAAATCCGAACTTCTCTACCAGTGAAGAACTGTTTACTTATTTTGTTTAGTTAAAAGTGCAGCCTTTCATTATTATTTAAGCCAACGTGTCATGTGGTCTGGTAAGGGCTCTTGTACAGTCCGATACACGTGTTTCGTCTTTACGGACTCGTCAGTCGGGCAGAACCCGTCGTCTTTCGAGTCAGTTCTCACGAGAGCCCTACTCTCCCTTCGATAACTCCCTGTAGGGAGGGTAGGGCTTCCGAGAGAGCTGACTAGAAAGACGACGGGTTCTGCCCAACTGACGAGTCTGTAAGGACAAAACACGTGTATCGGGCTGTACAAGAGCCCTTACCAGACCACATGAAAAGTAGGCTCGAATAATAATGAAAGGACCTATTGAAATTTGAGCGTCGTCTTAACAAAGCACTCGAAATAAAGGTAAACTGCAGCCTTTAAGACAATGAAATCGCTGTGATTAATTTCAACCACGGCATGGTTCGCATTTCGAGGTGTGATATTTGCATTCAAAGGAATTTGTCGACATGCTTAAAAAGTGATGTCCAATAGGCAAACCATCTGGATGGTGTGGTGGACGAGGCAAAGTTTTGTAACTCAATGTCGAAGCTCATTATTCAACTTCAGCAACTTCTGCAGGGCTGAGTGGGCTCATGACGAAAGGTCGTCTCCTTTTTCTTCAGCTAATCAAAGCAAAGCTGTTGAAGTTTCTTGTGAGTATAGTCTATTCGCTGGGCATAGTTCTTGATCGCAATCGTTTCACTTTGGTTGAGGAAGCTGTGAAGGATTAAACCAGAAGCGACCTACCAAAATATCCTTGTAATTTCATTGTGAGAGATTTTGTTCAAGGCTGTGCTGCAAAGCTTCACAGGTGTCCAATCACGAAGTTTATGGTCACCGATTGTTATTGAAAATTCATCGCCGTACATCGTAATCAAGAAACGGATCTTTCTGTGTTGTCGTTGAATCTTCGCGATACTCATCTGTCGTGCTATCTCTGGTTTTCAACTGCCTTCCAATGTTCCACGACAGCAGTGATGCTTACAGTGCTTGTACTGAGTTCTTCTGAGAGTTTCGATACAGTTCCGTACGTAATCGCATATCGCGAAACCATCAAATCAGCGTCGGTAGTAGCAGATGAACCGATCTTGGTGTGAGACCTTCCTAAGCACCGTCGTTAAAGTTGCCACAACCAGAATTTTGAAATCAGCATTACACTATGAAATCGCTAACAATTCCTTGGTTTCATGGCGCACTAATGCCTTACGTTGCTTGGTCATTAAGTCCGAGTTTGGATTTGTACGTTTTCATTATAAGTGCCTCAACATCAAATTTTCTGAGCATTCTAAGCATTCATATTTGTTTCAGAATACAGTTGATGCCATAAATCAATAACTTGCAAGGAAAATGAGTAAAATAATTTGCGTGATAAATAACAGTATAAAATTTGAGCAAACGGTAAAGTGCACAAGAAAATTAATATACATAGGTGACATTGATTTTCCGACTAATCTAGTACATTACTGTGCCATTGTACAGCACAAAATCATTGCCTTCTCGAGTAACCATATTTTCAAGGTTACAATTTTCCCCTTGCTCAAAAAAAAAGATGACTGCTTCAGGAAACAAGAGAGCCTATCTAACGCTGTCGTTTCAAAATTTTAGATAATATCACGCTCCGGCACCTTGAAAATCCCATTAGGGAAAGAACGCAACGAGTTTCTCTTTTTCTTAACACTATGTTTCTCACCATCATCTCCACTCGAAATTCTGATTTTCCACTGGTTATTTTTCGGATATGACAAGGGAAAAAGGCTCACATGTTGACATTATAGTGGCGTCTGTGACCTGTTAAGTTTGCAACAACAGGGGGACAATAATTATTGTCACTTAGAAACCTTTGTAAGCACGACGAGATATAAAAGGTTGTATTCATTGTGAGAAATATTAATTGCAAATGGATACCATTGAGTGGCTTTCGGTAATAAGGAGTGGATTTCTCAGATCTCGAAAGGTGGCAAACATTTTTCGGATTCAAACTACTGGTGAGCAGTTTTAATCAAGAGCTGTGACGTCACAAGTTTCTGAAGCTCAAAAAAGAACATGTTTCCAAATCAGACGCATATCAGATTTATAAAGAATATGCGGCGTCGCACTATTCTTTTTGAGCACCAAATTTATAAACTGTCAAATATGAAGGAAACAATTCCAAAACCCGATTAAGATATGAGAAATGAGTGCTTACAACTGGTCATATAGCGAGATTTCCACCATGAATAATGCAGATCAATTAAATACAGTCGTAAATTCCAACATAAAACATTAACCAGATTGTTTGGAGTTCACAAAATTCGCAGTTAGTGTGCAAAGTCTGGAAAAAAAGGTACATGAAAAATAGTCAATGAAATTTTGAGTGAGTAGTAGTTCTTTTCAAACCTGCCCTCCATACTCAATTGCGGCAAAAAATCAAAATTAAGCATAAATCGCTAATCGTATTAGAAATTAGATAAACAAGTAGTAGAAGAAGAGGAAAAGTAATATACAGAATACCGACAATCAGTGTACTATGCATTTGTGGTGACGTCTCGATTTCGGTTATGGTGCCATTTGCAAACATTTTCTGCAAATATTTGAAAATCTATTTTGAAGACAGAATTTTTTTGAAGTTTAGCATTGCTATTCAATAGTTGTTTCTTCTATGATCCAGCTGACAATCAACTCAAATCATCGACTTTGAAGAAGGCGAAGATGTCGAAAGGTTAACTGAATAAAATCTATTTATCAACCTCCTGGTATCAGCTGAACATGAAGAAGCTATGTGAAGCATGTTTATTGATATTTAAGAAGGGCATTTAAGAAACAACCAGCAAAAAAGATTGCAAATAATAAGCACAACGACCAAGTTCTGCTTAATATTCGTGAGGAAAATTCCACACAGAATCTTTAGGGTAGTGTGAGAACTGGAAAGAGGGCAGGTTAACTGATGTTAGAATTCCACGATGAAATCAACAGGAATTGCTGAGAAAACTTGCAAAAAGGCAAGAAATCTAGAGATTTTACGTTTTGAACTGAGACTTTAGCAAAATCTTGTTCTTGGATGTATTTATGCAATTTTATACCGCTTGCTTCGAGCGTTTTCTTGACACCACGCTCAAATTTCAATATTCCTGGTAATCATTTTTTGAGCCATGCATGTGCTATATTGTGGGCACTTATACGCTCAACACACGTGTTATGGCCTTGGCAGCCTCGTCAGTATGACACTGCCTTTCCTCCTGACCTATCCTCTTAAGGAAAACCTAACCCCTTGCATGAAGGAGACGCAGACAAACACAAGCCATCAAACTGAAACTATATATACAATAATATGAAGTGATATACAAAACTCTGAACCTTAGACGGGATTCGAAAATGCATTTCATCCTCCCTCACGGAGCCGTGCTATTGTTGATTATATTTATGCATTATCTGTCAAAGTAAGCGGGTTTCGAACCGGTGTGCTTACCAGGGATGACCTGGACGGTTGGTTGCTACCAAATCGATTGTTTGCCCGCTATGAGGCGATAGCAGAACACGGACCTCGGCGTCGCAATTGGCTAACACGCGCCCTTGAATTGGGTGAAATGCGGTTCGATTCCCGCGTAAGGCTCAAATTTTTGTTTATCTCTCTACATTATTGGACTTATAATTGTTGACAGTCATATTCGCAGTGATGAGCGACTTTGTGACATTCCGATTACATTTGAAAATATTTGATGGATTTGCTACTACCGCTTTCGAAAATGAGAAAACTATATGGAAATGTACATTCTGTCTTACTCTCTGAAGGCAAAAATCGAAGAGGCGGTAGAAACGAAGCGTAACACCCAAGTTCCCTTGACATCCACTAGGCATCTCTCAGTTGAGGATTCAATTCTTCCTTAAGAAAAGGTGAAAGCTTGCATAATTAAACCGGCTCGCTTATTTGAATTTAGAGATTTCATCATTTTCATGTGCAGCAAGCGAGGATCGTAAAGCTGAATAGCAAAATGATCTGTACTGAGTAGCCTCTTATGAGTCTCCTTTCCTCTATAGTTTGGCACGATTCACCCGACCATGAGATCTTTCCGGACGTGATTGACTAATGCAATGGTAACAAGGTCATGAAAAAGCTCGTCATAATTATTATACGTAATTGAGAACAGCTCCCATTGCTGAGAAAGTGGCAGTTAGCGGAGCAGTGTCGTCTTTATACCTGATTTTGCACTGGAGAACTAAATTGCTTGTACAAAGTCATAATATTTGAGGCATTCATATCAGAATTCCAGTTTAATTTAGGATTTTTTCAATTTCGACTTCTAGGATACCACCGTGGTTAGTGATGCAATCGATCAGGAAGCATGGTGCTGCTTCGACCACCTTCCCTAAGAAATCGTTACAGTTTACGTGGAAACTTCGTGGCTCGACTACCTCCGAAATTGTAATAGAATCTTCTCGGCCAGCATTCTAAAGCTTCCGTGGAAAAACGAAAACCTTAAAGAATAGCCGCAAAACTTGCGAAATAATCGAAAACCGTTGGGTAGGAAGAATACTAGGAGACGAGTCGAATGTAAGCAGTGTTGGGATTCACGAAGTAGATGTAATGACAGGCTTTATGAGGCAATAAAGATTTTTCATTCAGTAGTAAATGTATGATACAGAATTTGGTGCCCTGGAAGAACGTGTATGACAAAAGAGATCTGAAACTATTGCTGCGTGCACTACTCCTTGATGAAAGATACAAAAAGTCACTCCAGAAATATCATACTTTCGTTAAGATGACTTAAATCTTGAAAATCAAGTGGCTGCAGACTTTTCTAATCGGCACGCTTTTTCTCTTACGAAAGATGACTAAAAATATGCATTATTGTCTTCTATATGAAGCATATTTTGATCCTTCGTTCAGTTGACTTACAGTGTTCCATTGACCAATTAAACTTTTTGATATTCATATCTTTTCGAATGAATCGAATTACCAGAACTGATGATTAACAGGCAAAAACTCCATCGTCACTGTTTGGTGGAGCGCTTGTGGAATCTTTCACTATAATAATTTCACAATTTGCATGATGTATGATACTTCAGCAGCTTTTCCACAAAAATAGTGCTCGCTCGATACATTCCACATTTTGCTGAATTAGTGCTGGCTGAACGAATTTCTCTCTATAGAGCATTGATGAAATCGTGCTGAGGCGTTCCTGGATCAGCATTGTAAGGTACAACCGCCTCTTGTGCGAAGAAAAGACGCTTCTCATCTATGACTGAACGTGTACGTGTGGATTCCTTAGTCTGCTGTACATCACCATCACGACATCCAGAAATATACCACATCTGTACGATCCCCTGACACTGCAGTGGCCAAAAGTCGAGCTTGTGGCTGGTAAAAATGGCAGAGGATTCTGTCACCTGACGTGTGGTGATTATTAGTCGGCGGTGATTCCTTTATAGAGGAGTATGGCTTCAAGGAATCGGCTAAACAGAAGGAGATTGTGCTACTGACGAGTCCTAGAAGACGAAAGAGGCGCCTGTTTAGCATTTATCAGACATCACATACAGCACAAAGCATGTTATATCATTATCAGACTATTGATGTTTTTGAGCGAGGTTTATAGTGCTTGAATGAAGATGTATATTGAATGTTTATAGCGAGATTTTGAAACAGCTGATGGACGAATTTATACATATTTAGCACCAGCCACAATCCTTCGACTGAAAAAAATGGTGATAACACAATATCATGTGTAATCACCGAAACATCGCCTCCTCATCTCTGGCATTGAGTAGTGTTCAGTGTGGGGCGTGAGCCAATAATGATAAGAGCGACACCTCCGAAGCGTACGTATGGCTCTGGCGTTACAACCTCGGTAAGGCCTTCAACATTCTTTCAGAATCATGATAATGTCTCTCTAAAACTTCACTACTTAATGGGAGGGGGAGAGGGAAGGGATTAGGAGGCAGGACGTGCACTAACACGAATTCTCTGCACGCTGCGCTAATCGGTGTACCATATATGATACAGACGAATGCAAAGGTCAACCTCATTATTACTAATCAATAATAGTCTCTTTCATGAATGGACTTTATGTAGAAAACATTTACTATAAATAGGTAAGCTGCGCGACAAATATGCTATAAACAAGAACGTCACCGAGTGATGTTATGCATTCGAACGGTGCTTCACCGCACAAGAATCGACTTAACGGCTTCGTAGACGAAGATTCACAACGAGAGTGAACTACTGTGGACAGTCGCCTTGAATCATGCGATCTGAAGAAGACGAAGACGTCGAAACGTTACTCATATTAAATGCGTGTTTTCAACTTCGTAGTTTTTGCTAAGTCATAAAAGAATTCACTACATAATATGTGCAAATGACAAAATAAATCAGACTAAATAAAAAGTAGCAGAATAAAACATCTAATTTTATATGACTTCAGTTCCATGAAAAAAGCAATTCGAGGAAAATGTTGTAAGAAAAGTCGCCATTTTTCAATTTTATGCGCATAGTCGGACTCACACCAACATTCGAGATTTCGTTAGGAGATATCTTCATCGGATACTCGGTTTGATGAGTCCTCCTCGAGCGGCCAATGAATTGTTCGCAGGATTCCTACCATTGCAAAAGTCGGTGTTGCCTCGAAGGAATCCCTTTTTCACTATGACAGTTGTGGCTGCAATCCACATATGCCAGAAGTCACCTCTGATACCGACGTGAGAAGTTTTTTAGAACAGGTTTTCTCAAGTTTCCATGATCAATCATGCTTTATCAGCATCACAGAGCATCAATTTGCAAATGAAGCCACATGGCAGCGCCACCAACGCAGCGGACGGATGCAGAAAGTCAAATAGGTGATAGAAGAAGCTCTGAGGCTACAGTCACAATGGTAGGTTATGTACGTAGTAAATCTATAAATGCACACTACTGACCGCTTTAATGTTTTGGGTGAAGCTACTTCTCTTCAACAATGAGGTCCTCTGTAAATTATCGGTTTTCGTTCTGAGGTGACTTATTAGCTTGATAACAAATAGCTGCTCGTCAGAAGAGAGTATTATACAGCGAGTCGCTAAGCCAAATTAGGCTTGAAAATGGTATGACATAGAAATGCGAGCGCATCCTATTCGGTGTAATCAAAAAGGACCAATTTCCTCTTCGAGGAATATCCTTTTTATTTGGCGTATGAATATCGAAGTGGCTTTATATGTTTGAAGCCAATTACTGCAATAAAACAAATTACCTTTCCAACTGATTTTTACAAAAGCTGCATTATTAGCGCTCAATATTCTTGTTTATATGGGGCTCCGTGGCCTAGTGGTTGTGGATGCCCGTCGCGGCGCGCATGGAGTCGAGCTCCATCTCCAAACCTCTCCGGCAGTCAACAATAACGCCCTATGGAACGCCAAGCTAGGCTGTCCTCGACACTGCAAAGGGTCTATGACGTTTTAAAAGAAGACGAAAAACGAATTGAATACTAGAAGTATTGGAATCCGCACAGCGAAAAAAAAAGACACTGTGAAGATAGGTCAATAAAGTGTCTCAATATTTTTGTTTGAGAAATAGTATATTGGCTTAGATGGAGAAGAAAACTGGTGTTCCTAAGAGGTAGATTTCTCACAATGTCTACGATGAGTCAGAACGAATGGTGGAATCGCCGAAGGCAATCGTCGCAAAGCTATCATAAAAACTCTTTGAAAGCGCGTCTGAATTTGTTGACGTCTATAATGTTGAAAAATTTAGGGCGAAAATTTTAACGATACGCAGATTTTCGAGGCCAAAGCCATTATTGATAAAACCACTCTATTGGCTCTTGAGCAATCTATGTGGTAATCGTATACTGTTAGAAGTGCTACTAGGTATGAGCTAGGATCCGCTCAGTAAATGTGTTTACGCATCATATAAATCATAACAATGAAAAATTTCTTTTGTTGTACTAAATGTGTGGTATAGAAATGGTGTCATGGAAGAATCAATAAGAAAAGCGATATGAATCCGGTGTTTCGTGCTGTAATCGTTAATGTATAGTCTCAAAGCGGTCCAAAAAGCATCAAAATATGGTTAAGTTGACTCATATCATGACAATCGTGAGGCTGTAAACCTTCTACCTCCATTACATCTTCTTTTACGAGAACTGCCGAAGACGTCCCTCATTGTCTTACTTTGCAGCGCATATTTTGATCCCTTGTTCATCCAGCTTATAATATTCCATAAAAAAATTACAGTTCGAGACAATCACATTTTTTTGGATTTGGCTGAAACACCAAAACTCGTTTCCGGGTGGACGAAATAAAAAGAGAACTCCATCGCCATCGCTCTTTGTGGTGTATATGAAGTCTTACACTACAACGCTTGCACATGTTCAATAATATATCGTACTTCGAATAATATTTCTCAAAAAGTAGTGCCAGTTCGAAAACACTTCTCATTTTGCTAAACATCGTCGCCTTAGAAAATATCGCTTCATGGAGCATTGGCAGAACTTATTAGAGTGTTCCGTGTTAATCGCCTTGATGTTCTCTCACTTCCTTATAGACGGAAAAGGCGCTCGTTGTCTCGGAAATTATTTATTTCCCAAACGCCAGCAACTTCTATCTTCTTGTTTTCGTATGGGAACACACAATTTGTTGCACATCGATATCACGACATCCTAGGGTGACCAGAGCCAAATACAAGCAACAAAACATTGAGGAAGAGGTTTGCTACTAAATATACGATAGACGGAATTTACGAAGACTGTAGTGTCCCCAGATTCTATTTGTCAAATTCAGCACAACAGAATTTTTAGGATGAACAAAAGCATAAACGTAATATAAAGCGGAAAGTCCCATTGGAATCTCTCCTTTGCAACGAACATGCTCGTAATAAGGTGATTCTGTCAGCTAAAAGTCGACATAGTTTCCAAGAATAACAGAAGAAATGCCTTTAAAATAATGCGAAGCTGTAGCGACCCATGGTTTTCGTCAGTCTGAATTGATTTGCAGCAGTAAACAGAAAAGAGGCTATTGATCGTAACGTTTTATTGCTGTGCTCATAGATCTCATCGTCGTCTTCAGTAAGGTAGTGGTCATTTTAGCGCTTACGAATCGCTCTGGATTATTCTCCTCGAGCAAAGCTGATTTTACAGTGGTAACACTTCGCATGCCTTTAAACAATTCCTAACTAGGTGAGAGCTTATCGATAAATATAGAATGTGGTCTAGTGATGAACTGGTGCAAATAATTCAAAAATGAGAGTCTTTACGGTGATCAAAATGACTAAGATCCAAAATAAGTCTTAAAGCGTTCACTGCCACTTCCTAAAATTTTTGAACAGATTAAGGTAAACAAGGCATCTTTATTGCTTCTAGTTCATATAATTGTCATGATTTCGGAGATTGAGCCCAAAATCATCGCTAACTACTGGTTACGACTCATATAAGCCCGTTCAACCCACTTTTGTTTTGTAAACACACAGATATCGTCAAAAGGCTTCTCAAGATAAAATCTGCCTACATGGGAACTCGAACGTCTTTCAATAATAACTCTTGATAACTAGAATTGTCTACGTCTTTTTGATGATGTCTTTCATCATCGTACACGGCCGACGTTGCTAAGTGACGAGCTGCAATATAAGGTAAAGGGTTCCTGACATAGCAGAGTCGCCGAAGCAGGGAAACATTTCTACATCTCTATGCATTAGGCGACCAATGTGTAAGCTAATGTCAAGATCCTCATTTGAAAATTCGTTGTAAAGTTGCAAGTCTATCTTCGACTTACAAAATATCGCATCGTGCCGTTGTGACTATCCGAAATCTCAATAATACAACTGCCAAAATCTCAGCTGACTCGCCGTTGTACTTCAGAGAGAAACTTTCAATTATATCTCATTTCAAATCAAACTCTTGTTGCCATTATCCATGAAGACGCTTATTCACCTACTAAATATAAGTATGTAGAATTGTGCCCTTTAGTTCGTCCACTTTAGAAAGCACGCATTCTGTGTTTTCACAACATGCTATAGGCGTTCATGACTAGTTGTTCAGTCTACAATTGATTGACGATATGTTGATATTTGTGGGCGGTCTCTTGAATACGTGTCATGTTTGCCAATTTTGGCTTACGAGCAGCGCTTTTTCTCAAGCACCTCGACGTCGAGCATACGTACCATGGAAAAGAAGCCCGACGAACGACATCATCTGATACGAATGCAAGCAATGGAGGCAGCTATATTCGATCGGTATGTATTAGTACATCAGTTTATATTGCGCATTCACAGCTACTTTCAACACCAATAGTCACAAATGTCTAACAACAGCGGATCACAGGTTCCCGTTCTTTTTATTTCTGTCTCACTGTGTGTAGCATCTTCAACCAGCAAGTTTTTATCAACCACTCTTTTAGCGGTAGTGTGATGTCTTAATTTTGTATTCAACACGCAGAGTGGTGAACAAAGCTCTGAATCGCTGAAGGGAGTCGAACTCGCATCTCACCTTTTCCAGGGGCGTGTGCTAACCTACTTGCACTTCCGAATGCTCCTCTTCTGCGACCACTCTTTCTGCACTATCAAATTATCGACCTGTCACAGACTATCGGCCAACGGTCTAACCACATACATTGAACCCAGTTACGCTGTCAGATATTGGATATATGTAATTAATAGGATTTCTTTACCCAATCGCTCTTTCAGCGGTGGTGTGATGTTATAACCAAATATCCATTAATGTAAAGTGATATGTAAACTTTTCAATCTCACCCGGGAATTGAATTCGCATTACACTCTTTCCGCTGCCGTCTTATCCTCTGTGAAAGCAGTGGGTCAAATGTGTTTCATTATAAATCATTTAGGAAAAGTATTGATGAGTTCGAGCGAAACATTGCTGGTTTTCAGGTACTGTACTGTGGTGCTTTGTCATCCATGGAAAACCATAATAATAACTTTATTAGTCACGTTGGCACTAGCAACAACTTCTCTGTACCTCCACCATGACGTTTTTGACTTCGATCCATCAAGGGTAAGTTACGTATACTTTTCCTAGCTCTAATATACTTCAAAAAAACATTTCAACTCAGTATGAAATAAAACATACTAACACGGTTGCACCGTTTGGTCTTGTAGAACTCATGAACCACATTCTAATTTTCTAATTCTGACTAAAAAGTGTTGACTTTTACTTTGCCAATTAACTGTGGTCATAATACTCATTATTTTAACCATTGCTGTTCCTCTTTATGCAGTAATCGGTATTGCAACTTTCTGCACACCGCTGTCAACAAGAACGAAGATTTGACGATTTTCTATAGCTCGATGAGACACTTTCTTTGACAAGGCAACTCGAATATTACCAGAATTCTTTCAATCACGTAGCTTGTGTAAAAATGTTGTAGGACGAAAATATGATAGTGTAGCAAATCTCCAAATCCAAAAACGGGAATCTACAGGGGCGATGGGTTGGAAGTATTGCAGCCTATCAATCAATTTTGCTTAGGGCTTGGACCTCCACTAAACTACATTTAGAATGTTATGATAAATTTAATCTTCTAGACAATCAGCTAAACTTCGATGACATTAAAAAGAGCGCTTGAGATCGCTCAGTTGGCTTAGATGAGCTTATCCGATCTCAGGAGTGAAGAACGATTTCTACGCAAGAACAGCCTATTGCAGAGCCTATTGGTAAAAATTCCGTCTGCTTTAGAGGAGCAGTAAATCTCAAAGTGTAATCCATTCTGATTTTGGGCATATACACAAGGGCATATGAGCTTTTTGTTGGGAAGTATGATTCAAATAGTTAAAAAGGGTCATTGCACTGGCTCCATCAATCGCTTATCCATTTCATGTAATCGATATCAATTTGAATTCTGAAATGAATCAACAAAATCTATTGAATAAGGAATCAGATGGCCTTGATTTAGAATACCAAGTAGCAAATGGCATATCTATTATACTTTATAAATCTCACTGTCATTTCCTGTGAATTGGCTGACATAACGTGGAGCAAGAATTCTTTATTTGACTGCCTTTATAGTAATGATATGATGGCACACTTCAAACTTGATAACGTTGAGTAACCTGCAAACTTCACGCTCTAGGCGGGAATTGAACTCGCTTCTCACCTTTGCGAGTCTGATGCTGACCGCTGCACTACCCGGACCCCTGTTTTGCAAGACTTTCATAAGGAAATATAATGCAAAAAATTGACCTCCAATGTAATCTTTCGTGACCTAACGCGTATCGAGGAGTAAGCTATGCTGGACAAATATGTGAAATATTGACAATTCCAGGGGTTTGAGACTCGTGGAACGTCATTGGCGAACGCACGATTGACTCTGGACGCATTGAAAAGAATCTCGGCCAGTAGTATGGAAATATTAGATGCGAAATTTCGCGGAATGTTGACTAAAAGAGAGGCGAAGACATTCGAAATGGGAAATGATTCAGCGGAATCAGTTCTGCTACAAGAGACGTCAAGGTGAGAATTGATACTAACTTTTTGGAAGGTACAAAGGATAAAGATGTTTGATTGATGACAGTGTTAGTAGATATGGTGCGCCACTTGTGCTAGGTTTTTGGAGAATTTCGATAGCCATTTCTGAAGTCTCTCTGGCCACCCAGTCTCTATTCATAGATGAAAGCTATTTGACGTGGCAGTATGATGATTCTACTGATTTGAAAACAAACGACCCTGTGAAGGAAATGCGCCGCTTCTCTATCAATAGGCCGAGAATGGCTCATAGCAGAATATTTTTTCATGGGAGCGTACTATATTCACCGATCAGCAACAGTTGTCATGTAAACAGCATAACTTTCCAGAATTGTATGTATGGAAATCTGACAGGATGATCAATAAAAGAAACATTTCGTCACGTTTATATCACCGTCAGGCAATGTGTTGGTAAAATCTTTCTCAAGGCTGAAGATCAGTGGAAAGAGCAGCCCACGAAATTTTCTTCTGAAAGTGACAAGCAAAAGGTGTAGAAAGCCAATGAGGCTCAAATATATTATTCGGGGACACATGAAGAAACTAATCCTTTAGCTAAACGAGGACTTTTCATTGCACTTGCAGCAATCTCTCGTAAGGCTTAAATCTTTGGCTATTGGGCTATTTGACCACTTTTTGGAAAAGCTTTTATAACGCTGTAGCAGATAAAAACGTTTGTGTTTCACACACGCATATTTTTCCCGGGACAGAATATTTTGCTGGATATATGAGTAACCTCGATATGGTAAGTTTTGACAATTTCAAAGCTGTGCTAATTTTTGAGAAGACCGTTTCATTGCAGTGTAGCAAAGAAAATAAGATTGAGTTACACATGTGCAGAGCCTTGTTTGTCAGCTAGTGTGTGTGCTAAGGGAAGAGAGGGGATGGGTACTGGCTGGCCGTGGATTCCAAGCGGTGATCGGTCGATCGCGCTGGCGCGGCTTACATGTGGGGTATAATTTTTGTTATTTAGCCTAGGATTTTTTCCGCTCTGAAAAGAGCTCCACACAAAACGAATGGTTCTGATGCTACAAGATTCCGTCTAAACTTTCACACACTTTTCGCGTTTCCATCGAAGTAATAATAAGAGTGCGCTGGTGGTGTAAGACTATATTTATTTTGAGTGCTGCAGCGTTATGAGAGGGTCTGTTGAAGTAGGTCATGTAGAGCTTCACCTTGAGATTTATGCTTTCGAACAATTACTAACATTCTTATGGAAGTTTCTGTCTCAGCATTCTTCATTTGTCCTTGGATAACATACTTGCACTCTGATGGAAACCGTAAACCATGAAGAGTCTAGTTTAGGACATGAAGTGTAACACAGTCTTATGGTTAGTGAGTTACCGAGTAAGTAGAGGTTAGCACATAGTTGACCGAATAGAATTTAGGACCATTCGATCAACGGACTGGAATCTTACGACACTAGAGCCATTACTGGTTAATTATGATGACTACGGGACAGACACGGAGCCGAAGGCTTTCGATCTTGGCGACCCTTGCGTTCAATACTCGGCATTGGGAACTACGATACCCTATGATTTTATCGATTATTCAGCAAAGATCATACTAGAAGTCAAGTCTGATAAGGTCAGTTCATAGCGCAAATGTGTGCGTTTTCGCAGTACAACACGGCGAGCTATGGCGAAACAAGGTAAAATCAAATTTGCGGCTCTTGCCCATCATAAGGACTGAACAAGGGCACCTCTTGCAACAATAAGTCCTTATCACTTATTTGATCTCTGACCTTCATGATTCTTGTATGCATTGGAATTATGCTATGTAGCTGTAGAGCTTTTCTTTTTCAGTTATATTCATTGCGAACGTTTCGCAAACTGTGCGATGTGGATAAAGTCATTGACGAGATAGTCAACTCATCTCATCATAAGTTAATAATCATGAGTTTGACACATTCCCTCAATCTTCCTCACTATTCTAACTGTTTGCGATTTTCGACAGCGAATACCTGCGATGCGCTGAACGTCGACGAGTAAGTAGTAGTCCTACAATTTTCTTTATTAAAGCAAAGCAATTCGTATTCTATATTCTATAATTCTTTGTCATAACTCAGCAGTCCAACTCTCTCTAATACTCGTCATTAGTGATGAAAGCGCAACATTTTTATAAACTGCCCTTTTCTTCAATTGAAACTTGCACGAGGTTGGTACTACTTTGTGAAAGTCAACGGCTGACGTTTCGGCGACTCTGCCTTGCTCAGTGCATTCCTAACACTATATGTAGAAGAGGTCACCATGTTATGTGACACACTGTGAGAAATCTATAACTTTTTGATTTTAGTCCTTTCTATCATGTTATGATGCTGAAGTATTTATCGAGTAGCGCGCAAAAATTTGTTCTCAGGCGGGAGTTGAAGCCGCGTTTTACCCTTACCGAGAGCGCGCTACCACTAGAACAACAAGGTCGGCCGCCAGTTTGAAACCATTATGTCTTCGCGATGAACTTTCGAAGCTAGCAGCAGGCATTTTCAAAGGGGGATAAGGTAGGCAGATATCAGCATTGAACCTAGTATAGTTGACACTTTCTTCTATATGCACAGCCTATAATTTTGCTTTTACTGCTTTCTAGCAGTGACGTAATGTTGACAATTACATCAAGTGTTTTAGTTCCTGCATGCCTGATAATCACTTTTCGAGAAATGCATGTGATTTTTTATAGGACAACTTTAGTGGACCTAATGGCACGTGTAAAATGTTCGGCGTCGCAAACTCTCTATCAGGATTGGGTTCCCCCGAGAGGACTGGAAAAATAAGAAGGATACTGCCTGAGTGACGAGGCTATCAAGGTCGAAACACGTGTATCTGGCTCTATATAATGCCCTAAAAAAAGACCACATGCATGGCTCAAAAAATGATTATCAGGCATACTGGAACTTGAGCGTGGGCTTAAGAAAGCACTCGAAACGAAAGGGGTAGGCTATACATATAGAAAAGCTGTGAGCTCACGTGGGTTCAGTGTCGATATGTGTTTACCAGATCAAATCCGTTCAGGATTGGTTGCCAAGAGTTTCGGTAATTTATATCGATGAAATAGTGCTTGCAAAGCGTTGTATTTGGTGGTCTACTGGTAGCACTCCCAGTAAGGATGGGACGCGGATTTAACCCTCACGTAGGTCAAACTGCGCATCACTCAGTCTTTTCGAGCGCAAATCAAATTGTTGTTAGGGATCGAGCAACATGACAATCCTGCGTGTACACTGCAGAATAGTTCTGCAACTGTTTTGACAATTGTATTGATTTCAGCATTGAGGTCTTACGCTCAACAGTTCAAAGGTGTCGTAAGGATCCTACACTAACGATTTGTAAATCGAAGCTCATTGGACAAGTATTGAACTACTTACTTCCAAAAACAACAGAATCCGATAAAACTTATGTTGCAGTTCTTTTGAAGGTCAGACCTCTCTTTTTCCAAAAGCGACTGCACTTTAAGAATCCATGATAGAACAAAGTCTTGAAATTCTCTCCAAAATTTTCAGGTTTCAGCCAGTGACGGTGCTGCCAATACTTTAGATTTCTACAACGACATTCTTCGTGGTCTCCAGCGTTACTTCAATGATGATGTCAAACTTAAAGGAGCATTTTTCAATGTAAAAGATAACGAATTTCTTCGGTCATTGATAAATGACTGTAAATTGGCCGGCATTTCAGGTAAGAGTAATCACTCTGTGGGTTAAAATACTGTGAAATGATCGCTTGCTCTTTTTAAAGATTATTACAACCGTACAAATAATCTGGCTCAGTCTCGAAAGTGCCTGTTATTGTCTGTTATCCTTTCAGCAGCACTGATTCTTCTTTGCTTTCTATTCTATTCGCGCAGCTTTATGTACACAGTGATCATCCTTACGACAATGATTCTGTCAATGGGAACGGCGTTCTTCTTCTACACGGTAATTCAGCGACAATGCAAACAAGCTCTTAATATATTCCGAGAGATTGTTCTAAGCCTTTTCGGTTTCGCATATCAAAGGTTTATTGAAAAAGGCCTAAAATAGTCTCGCAGAATATGTATAAAGTGCTATAACGAGGTTCTCAAAAGACATTCGAGTGAAATACGTAAATTGTGTGCCTTACTGTTATCGAATCTTGTGTAAGGGAATTACCAATCTTTTTTTACAGATGATCTTGCGCATAAACTTCTTTCCATCGTTGAATTCTCTTGCCATTGTAGTTATGATAGCTGTCGGCGCCGATGATGCATTTGTAATTCACACCTATTATAAAAAATACAAAAAGGTTTGTTATTTATGCGTTCCTACTCGCTGATTTTTCTAATGATTTCTTTGTCTGAAGCGTACCGCCATCTAACTAATTCCTAAAACCTTACTGCTTCATAAAGAAATTATAAAACTATGATGAGTCAGAATGTCACACTATCTTTGCTATGAATCTTGCCAATATCAAGTTTTTGCGACTGTCTAAAGATAACTCTTTGTCTCTAACGCAAATTGCGTTATCAGAAACACAATTTACTAAATTCTTTGATGAGCATCATTCGTAAAATCATCGCCAAATTGAGAATCATGCTTTAAACTCCGTCAAGAATCTGAGCACTCATTGGTCATTGATTAATTCACTCACATTGCGATTGCAAAATGGTCATAAGTTTAGGCAAAAGATAATCTGTATGAAGTCGGTGATCCTTACGTTCCACTTTACAAGGAGCGCGATCGTGTGCGTCATGCTTTACGAGCTTCATTGCGTCACTCATTGGCGTCGATGTTCGTCACTTCGGCAACAACAGCTGTCGCGTTCATCTCCAACCTAACCAGTGATATCATAGTGATCAGGTAGAAGTGTGAATATAAACGACTGTAATTTTAGTAGTTATGCTAGAGATCACATGTGGCACAGTAGTTAGAGCTGCTCTGCGTGGCACACGTGGTCTATGATTCGATCTCGTGCTCGTGCCTCATTAAGCCTTCTGTCGCTTTGTTAAATCGGTACCAAACTTGTATGGAGGTATAGCAGCACTGACTTGATACATCAGTGTGTTACCGCGAGCTATTATAAAGGCCAGATACGCGTTTAGTCACTTCGGACGAAGCTAAAAATTGAAGACGAATCCATAACATGCCCCATAGAGATTTGTTAACGCCGAATGCTTCATCATTTTATGGTTTTGTCATTATGCTTCCACTATGGGTAAGCTCTAAGGTGAAATTACTTTCATTATTCGATTCTTTCAAACTATAGATACGCGGGCCCTGATCCACCCCTAACGTAACGAATCTCTTATGTTAGAAACTGTCCTGAATTAGTTCCTATTCTTACTTTCTGCTGTGCCTCTGAGTGTGACAGCTTCATTACAGTGAATAAAAATATAAGCTTCCATTACATTTATTGCAATCAAAGGCACTTGAAATAAAACTTATCCACTAAATTTTTGACCAAAGAGAGAAGTCTATCAGATATTTCGTTGAGCAACGACAAAAGGTGAAGTGTTACGAAAGGATGTGCAAGTGCAAAGGTGCAATTTCTTGAAATGATGAAGCATGGCATAACAATTGTTCATCAAAAGTAATTGGTCTCAACGACAGAGTTTTCCGATCCAGGAGCACTTTGACCATATTACGTTATGCTAGTGACGTCTTATTCAAATGCATCTACTTCGCTCCAATCCACTTTTCTTTTCAGAATAAGAAAAAATTCTAACTCATCGCTGTTGTTTTAGGTGCTTCGGTGTGTTCGCCAGTCTCACAGTAATAGCAAACTTTGTTCTCGTACTATTTCTGGTACCCAGTACAATGATGCTCACGTTTTGCGAACACGAACACAGGTGTTCAACTGAGTTCGACATCACATCGATAATTTCCGGCCTAATACATCGATGCCGTTACATCATTGTGCTTTTGGGAATGGTTGGTGCAATCGCTGCTGCAATAACTATCTTCGTATTTCCTGGATTTCCGTTGCCCCAGTACAACCCAGTAAAGGTGCGCAATACTCTTGAACGTTGTATTTTGTCAACCTTTGCCAATGAAGGCATGGTTTCTTCATTTCTCACATTGAAATTTTGACCACTAGACTCTTTAAAATTATTTTCCTTTTCTCGTTTTGTTGCCAACGGTTTTATCTTTAACGGAAATATTAGTATTACGGGCTCCTTTCCGTTATCTAGGAACAAACGAAGAAACGACCCTATTCGCCGGACTAGAATTCACGAGAGTGTCAGTAATCATTCGAAAGCCTAAATCTCCGGTCACTCCTTTACCTGACCATGTTTTCAGAAAACCCTCTTATAACACTATAGCAATCGAAATTATATTTCACACCGGCCGCGTTTTACTGTGACTTCGCCGGAAGTGCAAGAAGCATATGAACGTGCAAAGAAATTCTTTTAGCATCTGTCTCTTACGCTTTATGTGCAGTTCCTTTTAACGAGGAGAAAAAGTGCCAAATAAAATGATGACAGTTGCATCCCACATGTGAGTCGCCTAAGCGCGATCAATCGATCGGTTGATCACGGAATACCATACCAATTCCACGGCCAGCAGGCAACCAACCCATGCACACAGTTGCCAAAAGATGAGCCATCTTATGTGAAACTCGATATCAGTCTCCTTACTACTGTAGAGAAACAGTCTTCCCAGAAAATAAGCAGTGTTGGAATTGTATCCTACAAAGAAGATGCGGGTGTGAAAGACAAATGTTTTTTTCTGCTACAACGTAATAAAAAGGCTTTTTCAAAAAGCGGTCGGGTAGCACAGTAGCCACATATTGATGCTTTTGAATATACTAAAGGTGAGACAAAATGTCTTTGTCCAGCGAAAGGTCATCTTTTCATTTGTTCCCGGATAACGGTGAAGAACCATATTTCGTCCATAATGATGCAATTATACGCACATATTGATGTTAATTTTTGTTATTGCCACATCTATATTAATAGTACAAAAATTTTCGCGTTATTTTTGATTTTGGAAGTTTTGATTTTGAACAACTTTTTTAGCAGCGCAAATTCCATATAAAGTCATAGTTTTTATTGTGAAGTTGAGACAAAAGCGAACTTGCGCCAGGCCCGCTGTCGTTCTCCAGACAACGTGAGTCGAACAGATTAAAATGTGCATTTAATCCATAAGTTCTGGCTCAAACTTATAGTGCTTGTTTGGAAACGATATGATGCGGCTATATATGTGAGAAGTGCTCTGGAGAAATTAGTAACCGATGGGGATCAGAAATCTGTGAAACATATCTTTATTATAATGCAATCTGTTTGCCTCTAGATATTAGTTGAACGCTGATAGACGGATCTCCGGAAAACAGTCTATCTTTTGTTAGCAATGTATTAACAAAAACAACTTGTTCAACTCGCTGATTCATCACCGTCCTGATTATTCATGAGCTTACAGGAACTTGTTGTATATGTTCATTGTGACTAAGGTTTCGGCACTAGTCCTGCATCAAAAAGGCAATGGTTCAAGTCGAGTGTCCACAGCAATTGTTTGTTGAGATGTATGTGTCGTGGTAGTCGCAGTGTACAGCTGAATGTAACGAGATAAAGCACTCTACAAAAGAGTTACGTAATTCGGTTTTGCGATTCTATACATAATTCCTCTTATTATCGGAATCGTCGAATCAAACCAGACAGTTTCCCAGTTCTATAGATGAATCATCACCATCTGAAGAAAGCGATAGCATCGAACGCAGCAATAAGGAATAGTATACTCACGTGTTAGCTACTAAGCCAGAATGTTGATTGTCCAATGAGACGTTTAGCCTTGAAGACCAAACAGTTACGGCTTGACTGAATATCGCATTGATTTTAGTATTAATTCAACAATCAATATCACTTTTGACGAACTGGACTGTTTTCTCAAAATCGCCGTTCTTTCCCCTGATTCATAAATCATGAAATGGGCTGAAGTGAGCTCAGGAGGCGTTCTAACATTCTCAAAGACTATATACGAACTTTTTAGCGAGACTTGTCATAAACAGTCGAATAAGAAAGTGCACATAGTCGTGAAAATACTAAATAGGAATTAGGATCGAAAACGGTTGGCCATTGTTCTCCTTTTACATTATATGAACCGCAGTTAGACAGAATTTTGCAAATGCAACAGTGTATTTCTTTAAGGAAATCAAAATGTGATAGAAGATAAACTTAATCAGTAACTAATTCACATTTCCAGATGGAAGTTTTAGAGCTTTTTCACATTTTTGACGAAAAGTGGCATGAAAAGGCTTAAGGCCATGATCTAAACTAGAAAAGTTGATGCCGGCGCAAAAGCAGCGAAACGAAACAATCTGAACGAATAGTAATCCTAAAAAGATCTAAATGTCGAAAATTTGGAATTTTATTTCCCTAGCACTTTTCCAGGGTATTACTTTGACTGGGTGAAATTTCCAGGAAACAAAACACATGAGTTGCAATTTTATTCCAAAATATTTTCTTCTTTATGATTTTCCACCTCTTTCTCAAATCTTCAAAAAATGCTCCTTCAACATTTGACAACGAGGTGTTTGAATGCAAATTCCCATCATAAAGAATTTATTCCAGCTACTCGTCAGTTCACATCCGTATGAATGGTATTTCGAAAACGCCCATAACTTCAATTTCGAATGGAAAAGCAAGTTTAGATTTATGGAGTACTACGTAATTGGAATAAGAAGTATAAGGTGGAGTGCCATTAGATAATGTTTTATAATGGCGGGACCATTTATCATTACCAAAATTAGTTATAGATTCTCAACTCGGCTTATTTCTTAGCAGAAACAACCATTTTGAGCAATTTTGTAGGAGCGGCTTCAAGGCCTCAAAGTTAATTTTCACTACCACCAGTAAGAACAAATTTTTTTTATACTAAAGTGAATAGCTCTTGGAAAATCGAAGTCACCTCGTGGAAGTTAGTAGCCGAGAAAATATCTCTAGTTTTATGATATTTTGCCTCAGGACGTAGAAACAACGAAGTTTTCAAACATTTCTGAGATGTGTCTAGGCTGATTTATCTCGAGTTTCCATTATATTTTAGAAATACGAAACTATTTGATCCATATCAACAATACAACATTGACACTAGTGAATTCAGCACAACCATGGATACACTAAGCCACATTCAGGTGAATTTTTACACAGGCTGCATAAAAGCGGTCGTATGCATTCAAATCAATGATGATTGTTCCGATTTTTTCTACCAAGTGATTTTTCTACTTCACTTCTCGTTTTGTCTCAATTTTTGCGCAGTTTTGAAGTTTTGGCATGCGAGAACCACAGCACTTTCCAACAGTCAGCAACGAACATCCTATGGAATGTTAAAGCTGAGTTATCCTCGAGATTACATCTAGACTAACTCAACCAGTATTCTACAATGCTCATAAGAAGATAAACAAACTAATTGCTAGAAGTGTTGGGATCCGCACAGCGAAAGAAACCAGTTTGTGAAGAAGGACAAAATAAAGTGTTAACGAAAGAGTTTTGATTCGACATCTTATTCAGCACAAATGTAGTGTTAGATAATACTAAAATTGTACAAAAGTCTTGACGCACTTTGATAACCATGAGATACTCTCATTATATCAAGGGAATGTTACAGTTTCTCATGTGAGACCAAAAGCCCAGATACTACTCGTCTTTATTTTCACTTCGCTACAAGCCTCCGCCATGTCCAACATTACAATCAGAGTTCGTCTTTTATTGCATCATATCTTTGGAAAAAGCGTCTTTCACAACGTGCTGCAGTCGATGAAATGGTACTTCGACCAGATCCGAAACCTGGCGAACCAATGGCAGAAAATCATAGAAAACGATGGCCTTAATTTTGAAGAATACTTGGGACTGTTTTTGTCTGCAATTCGTGCACAAATTTCCAATTTTTTTACAAGTGCCCAGAACTCTCCAACTAGGTGATAAGTGAGAAGCTACTTCGCTACACTCAGTTATCTACAAAAAATTTGGATGACTTTATCGAAGTTTGCAAAGAATTATGTCTCGTCGCAACGAGCTTCCAACGATGTTAGGAACCGTGGCGAAAGTCTCGACGACACGCTGCACACTTTGACTGTCCCTCCGGGATGGATTTTGAGCGGTTAGTCGCGACCCTAAAGACTCAATTAGGCGCCAGTGAGTATTCTGCCGAGCAGATTCAACAGCCCATTTGTCTGTATCCATCCACCGCTAATGTCTATCATAATCAGAAGGATTACTTGATATGTGCGATGTACCTTAGTGAGTAATTTCAGGAAAATATCGATGCTTTGACTGTTCAAAGAGGTTACACGAATTATCACTCATGGTTAGAGCTCTTTCTTTCGTCGCACATCACCTGTATGGAAACAAATGTGGGCGAACATCCATTGTTACTGCACTTTTTTCTGAATCTTATATGTGGGATGCCCAGATGCGAAGTATCAAATTAATTACTCATTGTTTACAGACTTTCATGGCACGCTGAAACAATTCATACATCCAATATGTGGAGTACTGTGCAAAAACGTTTGCATCAGCCGGGATTCGAACCCAGATCTCACTCTTTCCGGAGCGTATGCTAACCGTTACACTACTGACGCGTCGGTAGTGCAACGGTTAGCATACGCTCCCGGAAAGAGTGAGATCTGGGTTCGAATCCCGGCTGACGCAAACGTTTTAGCCCAGTACTCCACATATTGGGTATACTAATAACATCATACCACTGCAAGTGGCAGTCAAAAAAGAAAGAATTATGACTGAATTCATACATCGTTCCCTTGCAACGGTCACTTGATCGTTTGTGATGTTTCTGAAATAACGATACCAAAAGCATTTCAGCAAACCGACGTGATTCCATCTTCATGTTTTCTCGAATTCGCACTGAATAAACTGCCGTCTCCGTTTCCTAATGATTTCGCTGTTTCTCCCAGTGATGGACCAATTTTTGAGAAAAAATCACTCCGCTTGATTGGGTTCGTTGCTGAATTCCTTGTCTAAAACAATTCAATAATACTAAAAAAAAGCTGCAGTTTGTCTTGTCGACGTTCTAGAATATATCACGTAGTCTATATAGCTTTTCTTCGTATAAGGACTGCTCCGACTCTAATTCAGAAAGTTTTTACCCGCACGTAGTGCTATTTAACAGCTTTTCTAGCACTCTTCCTTAGTAATTTTCTGATTACGAGCACAATTTTCCAATCGTTGAAGTATTTTTGGATGTTCAAGAGCTTATTGCTTTATGACACTTACTGAAAAAAACACTTTGCCGCATCAGATTTATCGTATATACAATTTTTATGTAATGCTTCTTAATTCCAATATTACGGTTAGGGTCAAAATTTGCAAAACTGTAAAAATGATGTTTAGGTCTACTTTCCTGGAAACTTTGATGCAAGTTCAAAATATCGCCTTTTTTGCCGAACAAAGTCTCTTTCGCCCAATGTTTGAAAAATGTACTTTGAAACAAAATGGTAAAGAATATGTACGTCGTGATCTCCAGCAAGTCATAATTATATTGCTGTAGAAAATGCATGCCACTTGGAAACCTGGATGACTCGTCTTCTTGAATTGTGTGGATCCGAGCATACTTTCCATTCTTCTCTTCATGAGATTGCCGCCCATGGTGATAGCCTGATTCGAGCATGACTACTAGTGCGAGTTTCATACCGTGATCTGTAAAATATCGACAGTTGCAAGTACAGTTGATTGATTATTCTTAAAAAAAACGTCCGCCCAACGTACGAATGGTAGTCCTCGGGGTCTGATGTAGCCATGTGGAGTCCATTCTATAGAATGTTTTGTCAATTTGTCATCTGTTATTTTAAGTGTATGACCAGCCCATCTGTGTTTCGCTATCGATTTGAATTCTTCCGGATCACATATAAAATCGGAAGATTCTTTCATAAGCAAAAATTTGTAGTTTTTAACAAACCCTATTGCAATAAATGGAACTGATAATTAGCTGAACCAATAGACTATAGAAAAGTTCTACCGCGTTGACTTAGAAAGTGATTTTACAAATGAGTTTTGTGCGAAGCACAAGTGGGCAGTGGTTAGAGGTTCTCTGCATCGTCCATATGATCGATGGTTGGATCTCGCGCTCATAGCTCACAAGCCATTCGTACCTCCGGGGTTAATAAATTGGTGCAAAACTGGTCTCAGACTTGTCTATGAGGATAAGCAGCACTGACGCGATACAGCGGTAGGACAACGCGAGGCATCATAAGGATCATGCATCAATTAAATAACCTATTTAAAGGTAAGGAACTGAAGACGAATGCATGGCAAATCTTCAGGATTAATCAACGCCGAGAGCTTTTTACCCTTTTATTTAGTGAGAATCTAAGCTCATCAGAAAGCTCGTTCTCTTGCGCATGGAGCGATATATCATTTGTCCACAGAGCCTCCAAAATGAAACTATTCAGGGAAGAAATTCGTCCACTCCTCGGCTTCCACTACAAGATGGGTGTCAACGCTTAACACTCACATAGCAAACGCGACAAAGAATTTGTTAAGAGTATTTATACATCCAATACACGTTCAAATCTCAATGTGTCTGATAATTATTTTTTAGCCATAGATGTGATCTATTATGGGCCTTTGTAAAGCCCAATACACGTTTTCGGCCTTGGCACGTCCCAAGAAACACTCGAAACGAAAGGTATGATATATATGACGATACCAGCCAAGAGCAATCGAGTGTACCATACTGCCCACTCAGCGATATTCTTACTTAATGGCACGTGTAAATAGTACGTCTGCGCCATCTATGTAAGAGAGTTTGGTTTCCCAAGAGGATTGGCTGAGACGAAAGACACTTCCCAAATGACGGGGCTGCCAAAGCCGAAATTTGTGTCCTGCACTGTGTATTTGCTATTTGACAAAACACATTCAAAAAATTATTATCAGATATATTGAATTTTGAACGTGTTTTTAAGATAACGCTCGAAACGAAAGGTGCGGCTAAGAGTGATTTAGGAGGATTTGAACGTAAGGTTTTGGAGCATCCGCCGTATAGTTCGGACTTGGCACCGACTGACTGTTACTTAATCAGTTCAATGGAGCATTTTTTGGAGGCAAAAAATTTCCGAATGTCTCCGATTTCGAGAGAAATTTTCAAAGTTTTTTCCAATCGAGAGATCGGGAGTTTTGCCATCGCGGAATCTTTAAGCCGCCGGATTTGTGGCTGGATTGTCTTTATGTGTAAGGTGACTACTTTGACTATCAGTTTGCCTTATGATTGAGCCCATGCGTCTAGAAATGAATTTTTGTTATGCATTTTCAAATCCCGACAGAGCTATTTCTACAACCTATTAATATATTATTATACATTGTATTATAATTATTACTTATAATATTATTATACAATGATTTGAAGATGAAAGCAGCTTTCACATTCACATTGTATGACATCTCTTCAATGGTCATACCGTTGTTGATATGTCAAAGCTTGGGCGGAAATCAATGAATCCTATGCTTCATGTACACTGTACGATCTTTAGACCTCTCAGATTTTTGCAGGTATTTTATAGCCGTTCCGTCAAACGTCACCCTTTCAATGAGCTACGACGCTGTTCAGAATGTCTTCCGCAGTATCGACGCCAATTGCAAAAATATGACGGCCATCTATGGTACGTGCACAATTTTTAGTTTGGAGAGATATTTGGCCCAGATTAAAGTTTCTGAAGCCAATGGCTTCTCTTCGGAGAAAAAAAAAACGATTTGACAATTTATCAATGGTAAATGATAATTGTTTTCTTGCTCTTTTGTCTAAGTTTGACACGAGGTTTTAGCTATTATTTATTTAAACTGGTGACATTTTGGCAGTTTCGCTTCTTCAAAGCCTTGAAAGATCAGGCTTCTCACAACCCAGTCAGTCAGACACATCCACCATTTCATTGATGAAATCAACAAACGTAGATTTCAGTCGGATCCGGCACAAAATCGACCAGCACGCTCACCGCTTTATGAGTCATCCAGTGGAATATTCGTGTGGAGACCATCGGACGAAAATCGCATGGGCTCGCAATGTACCTCTCTCATCAAAACAACTATCTTACATCCCTTCGCAGACCAGCGTTTATATAGGCACGCCACGCTGCGCCCTCGCTTTCCCATGAGACGCACCGCCGCCATTATCTGTGCGTGCATGTCTGACTGTTCGCCTGCTTTTCCGCGAGACGAGACATCGCCATTGAAGTACCTGAGTGGGATTTGACGTCGTGCGGTGAGAAGCAGAATGACTCTCATGGTCCTCAAACGAATATGCTGACTCGTATCACGTGTGGTTACGAGGCATTTTTCTGTGCGGTTCATGTTTGGATTGGTAATATTGATCGAAAACGAATTTAAAAATCTCACGCGTTGATGCTTCTTGTTCTTGTGCGAGGATGGTGACTTTCGCTCAAAAATCTATTCTGTTATGCCTGTGTTCCTTATGATTGCCTGGTGGGATGTATGATATAGTACAAAGCTTGTTAGTTAGGTGTTCTTTTATGCGTGGGCTGAGTGGCCTATCCGTTTCACCAATGTTTTTTCGCCAGACGCTTTGCAAGAGATTAGGTGAACTGTGCCTATGCTCATGTAGTCACCGTTTCTACCGTCAGGGCATATTTTGCGTCCTTCCATTCTGAGGGGCAGTCGTATAAGCGGTCGCGAACTAATCGGCACCTCAGAGTATTTAATGGTACTTAAATAATCGCAATTGAATTTTTAAACCTGCCCTTTCCAAACAACGTTTCATAGCTATACTTATCTCGTTTGAAAAGAAAGCAAAAATGTGCGGAGTTTTACCTTTGTTGCAATTGCCGTTTGGGAACTAGTTGTTTTCTCAAACCTCTGCTGAGGGGCTACGAATTCGTAGCCATTAGAAATGCCTGTTTCCCGAGTAAGTTTTAATTATACTACTCTCTGCTCTCTTCCAGTATACAAATCAGCAACTCTTACAAAAACGTTTTTCACTATTGCTCTTTTTCTCTACTTGACGGGTGAGGGGAGAGACAATGAGCCAAGATTTTTTGTTACTCGCCTTTCGGGACCACTTCGTAATGTAGCCATTATCGGATAGGTTGAATTGTATGTTCAAAAAGAAAACTAGTTGCTTTAAAAACAGCTACATATTATTATACTTTCATGTGAGTTATACGTACCATTATTTTGACTTTATCTTTATTGCATTAAATATCGACTAACGAAAATTACCTACGGACTGCAACTTCCTACTATAATGATCTGATTCAAGATTGTGCCGGATTTTTTCTGCTATTGATTTTTAAAGGACAATTCTGCCACAACTTTTGCTTGTATTGTTGTTTTATCAAACGAAAACCTCTCCTAGTTGAGGTAAACATGATTTGACGTCTTTCCGTAATAAAAAAAAACCTCATAATAATACTTCATGTTACAATGTTGAGTGGTCTGGAAGTCATTCGACATCAGGCAGCAGTCTAACCTACGTTTCACCTTGACGGGACTTGTTCTGCCACTGCAACCACTTTTTTGGTAACTTTACTTCCACTATAAACTTTATTGACCATAGATGTACATTAACTGACAGGGTAACTGCGTTTAATATCAAAATGTGTTTACCATACCAAGCCTTAGAGGTTGGTTGCTGACAGCCACAATAGTTAATATCGAAGAGTGGTATGGATGATGTAGTGGTAGCACGCTCCCCCGATATAGGTAGGAGTTTAGCTGAGCTCCCACGATGTTGAATATTTTACACGCCATTCAACATTTCAGATGCATATTTATAACACTGTACTACTGCCAGAAATCATTAGAATGTAAAGCTGATAACCTTTCATGTGTTGAAACACGGACTATATGCATTTATACAGTGACCTCAACACATGAACCAACGAAAGGATCCAAGAAAAGACTGTACAGATGGTTCTTAAAGCACTATGTGAGAGATATTTTTCTCTATTAGAAAAGAATTCATACATATGAAGCAAGAATATTCGGCGAGGACTAATAGAAAATAGCAATCAAAGCCTATCATTCGTTGAATTATTCAACAGATCGTATACGATCTCACCGCTAAATATTTCAGTCGTCCGTCGTTTTCAAAGCGTTCAGAATACGGATTTGCTCAGTGATGCAGTGTGAAGAATGAAGGACGAGATAGGCGCATTATGAAGTGTGCTTTCCGTTTCTTTGCTCAATGTGGGCTACCCATTTCTCGGTAAACTAGAGATTTGCGGTCGAAAAGAGGTCTCCTGAGAGAATCAAATATGTGCTAAAAGTTCTTGAACAGTGATTAACTTTCTAAGCACTTCCGAGAACCTAGTAAATGCCATCTGAATCCTTGTTTGGAGAGCATCATAACTCTAAGCTTCCGGAATACAGGAAGATGCAAAGATGTTTTATTGGCTAAATTATGTGGACTTCCAGAACGTGATTTGAATAATGGAAAATGTATTCGAACCAACTTACGCCATTACAATTTTCATTCAGCATCCATCAATGTTTTTTTTTATTAAGCTAATATTTGTCGACTATAAGTGCATAGCTTAATTGGATATACTTGCACATCATAATACATTTCAAAGCTCTATATCAATCGTTTTAATGATCCGTTAATTCGAGCAGATTCGCCGGTCATGTGTCTGTCGTCGTCAGACACGACAAAATATTACGACATCATCGCGACTTTGGCTCCGTCGACATTAATCTCCGTGGTGATTTCGGTGGTCATCAGTCTGGTGGTGGTAATCCTATGCACGCGACGTTTGACGCTATCTATAATCAGTGTTGCTGTTATATGCGGTGTTATTCTTTGGACAACTTCAATACTAATATTGTTGGGTGAGTATAATGTAAAAAATTGGTTTTCAGTATAAACACAAGGTTTTTTCATTAGTAAGATTTCGGATAGCACCGGATTTTTCACTGTGGTTCAATCTTAGCTCTATACGCAGTTTCTGTGTCTGACCAACTACCCTTGCAAATTATGTCCTTTGAATTTATTTTATTACCTACTTTGAAGCCTATAACTTCATGTAGTGTTTGGCGTTCTGCGATATTTTTTATCGATTTTTATATCTGAATCAAGCGAAAGTCAAACGATTTTTTCTAAGATTTGCTAATGTAGGCGAAGTGATAACTTGAATTCAGTCGCATTACCGACAGGCTTGAACAGATACTTATAGTGCGATGGTTATCCAGATGCGATGCAGAGTGCAGCAGTGACCCAATGAGCCAGCCTTCCACTGCTTCAAGAATAGCATGGATATTGATAAAATTACAAGTAGAGTGATAGTGACAAAATTGAGCACTACAAGCAGAGTTCATGACGACAGTACTATCATGGATCAGCATCGCTGATATTTATAAGTTCACCTATGACTGTTTGCGATAAGCCGATCACATGCACTCAGTGACTTTAATTTATTAAAGAAAAGTTCAATCACGTCTCACGAGTGCCTATCAACATCTTCCAACATGTCTGCCCTAATTACACCACTTTCCTCTAATCACCTGCTGACGCTTATCCAAGGATGTCGACAATAACTTCAACATTGATAACAAATAGCCAAAGCGGACAAGTTTCTGCCAATTTAGTCCTTATATGCTTTCAGTGGCAGTCGCGTACGTATCAGTAAATAGGTCCTGTATCCTATTCATTAGATGGAGAAACCTAAATTGTCTTTTTAATTAATAAGAGCATTTCTTGTATATCACTATGATTTCAGGTTTGAGAATCTTTATCAATCTTTCCTTTAATAACACGTCAGCGTAGGTGTAGCGCAGTCGTTAGAAGTGCCCAGTAATAGTAATCTGATAAACATTTGACGCGATAAAGCTCTTGTGTCCACCAAACTCTTCCCAGCTTCAGGGCGGATGAGCTGTTCCCATATTTGCTTAGTAGGATAATATAATCAGCTTCGTACATCGGTAGGTCGGGCATAGTATTGGTCAGATATGCAATTAGTCACCTCTACGATGCTAAATAAAGCGAAAGGTACCGAATGTAAGATTTTGCCAATATCACTGCCTTGGCTTATGTAAACGATCATTTTCTAGTAAATCAGTCTCATGCTTTCTATTCATAGCTCAAAATACACTTCTAAAGAATTGGTTTAAGTGTGAAATAGTGCAATCATATAGAAGAAGGTCTCCTCCTACTCCAAATGGCTCCCAGATAAGTGCTAAACATTGGTAGGTCGTCGAGCACCCAAATTTACACTAAGCTCACAAGATTATGTGAGCTCTCAAATGAGACTTGCACCTTTAGCGGAGTGTGGTGCTTTTGTGATAGAAAAGTGGCCTGAATTTGCTCGAGTTTATCCTCAGATGTAGCGCGTATGACTCTACCTGTTTTTCTTTGATTTACGGTCCAAACTCTGCTTGAAGATGGAACGACATCTTGCATCAACTCTGTTCTTCACCCCTCATCTCCTCCAGCATATTCAAAATAAAAAGATCAAGGACAAAGCTCTCGGCGCTGATCAGTCGCTGAGGGATGCCTCCCGCTGTATCGAATCAGTACTGCTTATCCTCCCAGACAAGTCTGAGACCTGTCTGGTACCAAATTACCGACCCTGGAGGGATGGTTGGCTTGGTGAGCCATGAGCGCGAGTTCGAACCATCGACCTCGTGTACGACGCAGAGCACCTCTAACTTCTGCGCCACTTGAGCTCTATTCAAAAATAGGCCTGAAAAATCCTTCGAGTCAATAAGCTCCATCACCTTTGGTGACCTTTCAATATACTGGTGGCTTTTTGACTGCCGCCTGACGTAGTTTGATAACTTAGTTGGTGAAATACGTACTGATTGAGTGGTTTGATTATTTTTTCTTATTACTTTATATGTCATCTTTTTCTTATACGTGTTATCAGAGCAAATCAGGAAGACATTTAAGCGCTGCGCTCAAAAGGTGCAACAAACTGCTTTTTACAAACACTAATATTTTAAATTGTTAAATAGTAAGTGCTATGATAGCATTTTGTTTGAGAAATACATGGGAAAAAATTTCGTTCGTCTTCAATAATTACTTCCTGCAATGTGCTGCTGAAAACACGGGAACATTTTGGGAGCATGGCAAAGTAGGTTGAATTTAGTACAGGAATTGTATACTTTCATGTACAAAGAGTTGTTATTGTTTTTTCTTTCTTAAATCCACGGCTAGAGTGAACTTTCTCGAAGAGCTTTCCGTTCAGGATGGAAGTTCAGCGTTGTTGAATCAACGATCCTTGTGCTTACGATCGGACTTGGTTTCGATTTCACTCTTCATTTCGCTGTTTCTTATCGCGACAATAATGCAAGAGACCCAAAAACCAGAGTCAGGTTCGCTATAGCTTCACTTGACAGCCAGAATAATTGCAAATACTAGATCAGCTTATCTGCATTCTTTTTGTGTTTCGCTTTCAAACAAAAGTAATGGAAGAGATTCATCAACGGCAACGGTTTCTTTCTTAGAGCATCTTTTAGAAATGATGATGATGGTGATGATTATGATCGATACACAACAAAAAAGCTGTAATTTTTTAGTTCGTGCCTCTCTTCAGCAGGACAGTCTTGTCTTCTCGGTGCTACCACTTCGGTGCTGTGCGGCATTCCGTTGCTGCTCGGTGGTACAGCAGCTTTCAGTCAGGTAGGTAAACTACACGATTTACGCTTCAAATCGTGTCACCAAAAGTAGCAAAAGTCCTGCTTCAATTATTATTTTCTGTTTGAAACCTCAATTAGCTTTTTACTATTTATTTTTATTAGCTCTTATTAGCTTTTTGCAATACTACAATACTAAGAGATAGATAAAGAAGAATGCGGCATTTTATCCTACAGTCACGCACCGAGTGCCCCTAATTGTCATTTCTATTCAAGGCTGCATTGGATAATCTTCGATAGCGTTCTAGCTCCATAACCTTTCATGCTTCAGGGCCAACCGATTTCTAAGTTGTCAAATTCGGCTTTTTGATGCAAAGTGTTTTCAGGTTGGCTCATTGCTAATCAACCTCGGGTTAACATCCCTGGCTGGTGCAACACTGCTATTTCCCGCAGTGATACTATGTTTGACAGATAATCAAAGTAAAATGCGAATCATTCGATTATAAGAGTATAAATTATTTTCACATCCGCTTTTGATTGATTTTCTCTTGCTTTACATACGAATAAACTGAATAAGGAATAAAAGATCATAAAACACAAAGCAGTATAAAATAGATGTGGACTGAGAATGATACGATAAAACTTCCAAAAACACGATTAGAGAATCAAAACGCATTTTATCGTTCAAAAAGCGAATCAGTGGCCGGAAAGTCTTGAGAGGTCGGAAAGGAGTCAGAAAGAGGTGTAACAGTGCTCATTTCACATGTCACGAATGGCAGACGTCAAAAAAATTTCCTCAGTAGTTGACGTCCACATTTGAAACTACTGGCGGCGGCATACCTACCTTTATTTTGTAACGCTCACCTTAGCAACGCAATGTTTAGAGACGCTCTGCGACACACACGTGGTCAATGGTTCGTCCTAGAGAGGTTCACCAGACCTTTATTTCTTCCGGGGTTAGTTCAAATGGTATCAGAGATGTCTGAGGAGACAGCCGCACTGAATCGCTACATCGATGAGGCCATCGCAATCTCATGTGTAATCCAAACATGCATAATCGCCTCTAGCGACACTCGATGAAGTCGAATGCTTGTCGCAGAGGTATTTACCTAGGCGTCTATCCCCTAGCGCTCACATTAATCAATTGTTATGAAATTTCATATTTTTCGAAAAGGCGGAAAAACAACTTTTAACACATAAATTTTGTCAGCTATTAAAAATATGACCAGCTCAAACTAAAGCTTCAACCCATTCCTTACCACAAGGCACTGTTGTGCCGTACATGCGACAATTATGACCCTTTACATCATTTTCAAGCCGCTCGAGTCTTAATAAGTCTTTTTCTGTTTTGTTAATCGAAGAATTGAACGGTAATCTCGAAAAAAAAAAGAAATACTCCGCTTCGGAACTGGTAAGTGACTACTAAAACAGTACCGAACTCATTGCCGGGGTTGTGATTGAACGGTGCGTAATAGGTTAAAACAACTCCAAAGCAATTCATTTTTTTGCCTCAGTACTCACAACGTTCATGAATAGGGCAGTACTTGAATTCAGGCGTTCTGCTGAGCTGATTTAAAAGTGAAAACTACTTTTTTTCCTATGGAATTTGTAAGAAGTTTTCTCTGCGAGGAATATTAATATGCATGATTTTATTCCCTGTTCTTCTATTTGCTAGACAGCAAATTTGTAAATAAAAGATAACAGTGGCTTCAAAATAAGTCATTTGGTACTCATGAAACATGGAAAATTTATCAAATTGTTTTCTGAGTTCAGATTTGTACGTAAAGCAACAATAGTAAATGTAAATATCATTAAGACACAAAACGCAGTGACAAAACGATACAAAGTCAAGCGAGCTTGAAACAGAAAACAATCAAAACATCTAAGAAGATTGTGTGCTACGCAAAACTCGCCATCAGGGAAAAAAAGCCAAATAAACGGATGTCACACCAACTGAACTGCTAATGACCTCCTGATCACGAAGTCTATCACAAGACTTCTTAAGTACGTAATAAGACGATTTCAATCCTACATAACATTTCTTGATATTATAGTACAGTAACAACATCCCCTTCTACACGACAATAAATCGAACAAAAGGTACTTTCCCCAGATCCGCATCAATTTTCAACCCTTTAGCAAAAATTGGTGTTTTGCTTACTCTTAGAGTTCTAATAATCTTTCAGTAACTCAACTCTCGGCAATGTCAGTGCTGGACTATGCATCCAGAAAGGCATATTTAGTAAACTGTGGTAGCAAAAATTGAAATAATCATAATCAGCTGGGACTCTTTTTATTTAGCCGTTTTCAGCAATAATGTGATATTATAGACTATGTATATGCATATGCATATATTTATTTATGTGTATATATATGCTTATTAATGCTCGGTGATCTCCCTTTGCACCACGTACGGAATTCAAAAGAACTCCACCCTGTTTCCCACCAAGTTTTCCATGTTTCTATGGCCCTTACATTAACTCCGTGATGCCTTACCACTATACCAAGCTAGTACCTCCATTTCCCAAAACTTAGTGGGGAGAGGCATAGGTTTATCTAGATCATTTATAAACATAGAGAAAAATCTTAAATTCAACAACACAAATCGCGCATTTGTGAATCGCGCTTGCGTTATCGACTGATCGTGCCGATTGGCAAATTTCACATACCTTAGCGGCAAGCCATGAGCGGCGTGTTCGGAACTCAGTGTTATTCACTCTGCTACAGTGCGGTAAACGGCATTTCAAAAACAAACGAAATGATGGAATAGTCGAAATTACGCTATCGAATGAATACTGCCAGTCTAGTGGAAAATCTCGGTCAAACATATGAGACCCTTGCAAAAATGCTCTCTCATGATAGAAAAGTAGCGATGTTTCGTTCAAACAATCCTCAGCCAACTAACTTCACGAAATTATTGTGCTGTGAAAATCATTAAGAACCGTCAAATGTCGCATTCGGCTATAACATGGGATAAAATCAGAGCACCGTCTTGTCAACAGTAAACCACCTTGAAATATTACATGGCAATTACACTAGCTCCCATCCACACATTATCAGTGATTAGGAGAGGTTCACCTAGCGATTGATTTAATCAAAAGTATGCACATTAAGGGCTCTCTACTTGGCGAACCGTAGCATTTTAGTCCACTCAAGCGCTATCCACAACTAGAACTTTTACGTCTTGTGACCTTCCTTATTTTTTCAATTCAAATAATAGTGAAAATTACTCAGCAGCAAATTTTGTAACGAAACTCCCACAGAACATATTGTAAACTTTAAACAGAAAAGTAGACTGTTATATAAAATTTTCCCAAATAATCACAATAACAGTTGTGATAAGTCTAGCTTGGTTTGATGCAGAGCGCTTCGTCGCGGCTACATTAGCATCCGTCGCACTGACAATCTTTGTCAGTTTTGCACGGATCTCCTAAGGTATAAAATATTTTTCCCATCCAATTGCCACTAAAACATTTTATTGAGGTTTTCTTACAAAGCAACTCAAAAGATAGAAGTACAACATACGGAGGTGAGTACTGGCAGACGACTAATGTGCTGTCTGAGCCCACTACAGCGCCACAGCCAAGCTTATATGTAGTCTCATACACCACCTTCAAGTAAGTTGCTCCCATATCATGACGAAGGCAAAATGTCAAAGAATTCACTAACCTGGGTATGATGACCGATCTGCGTTTTTGGTCGATTCCAAACCGCGGAAGTGAGTTTATCTTCTGGCATTCCGTATTTTTTTAATTCACTAAATCACGAAAAGGAGGTATTAGGGAAGACAACGTTAAGAATCGTCACGACTTAATCACAATTACCAAACTATTCCAACAAGATGTTATGATTCAAACATAGATTTCGTCTATGAAATTCAATACACAGTGTGTCAACTGACTCTTGTAGCTATAGCCGAGAGATTAGGGTGCGTTGGCCAAATTGTCCAGATGCCTCTCCATTACCATTTCTTTCCGCGCTAGTGCTGTGCTTGAAGCAATTCTCCGCATGCTGCTGCGCGGTTTTCTCCACTCTGCAGTCATAAAACTAGAATTCTGAAATAGCTGCTAGTAGAGTTGCAATAAAAATAAGTAAGAAGAAGTTTGGCTCATGACTGACCATTTTTAACATTCGAGTCGCCTTTGGTGCGTATCCCTTGGAACTAATAGGGTTTCCAGCCAAACACTTTAGCCGTCAGAGATCTATAATACATAGGAGAATCCTGCTGAAGCTGAACTATTTGCCGCGATTTGCACTATTTGCCTTAATATTGGCAAAATTGGCATTTCTCCGAAAAGTTTTAGGTATAATTTGTTAGGTCCAAACGCACCACCTGACTCTATTATGCTCGCCTAAGAAGGCGTTTCCGATTTCATCATTCATCCCGCTGTTTAACTTACAAATATCTAAAAAAAACGCGGCTACTGTGAGTGATCATTTGACTAGGCATATTACATAAGCGCTGAGCATATTCTCTTTAACAGTAGAAAATAGTAGAACTTGCTGTTCCTAACTGGACTAGTGCGCCAACTTTTGCTTAGAATTGCTCGTCTGTTGACAGTTGGATTGGTATTCCTCTCCCTGCTTGGATAAGATCGCCTGGCCATGATCGAATAGGTCTTCCTGTCGCTCGTCGATTTTTCGCATCTGCTATGGTGAGGAATCCACCTGACAGGAATTGAATATTCACTTTCACGATATTTCAGACTGAAGATTAATCCTAGTCAATACGATAGTAACCGAGTATCCGACTACTCTGCTACGTACATTTGTAATCAATTGAAATACTTACCAATGTAAATGCGATAGTCAGTGACATGGATGACGCTGAGCACTCATGAGGCTTCCGTAAGACGGCTGCTGTTACACTGCTCTTAACAATTGGAGAAAAGTAAATATTTTTGTTTCAAACTGTTCAAATTACTCAGGTGTTGCTTTTGAATTATTCTTAACAATTGTAG
Source organism: Parelaphostrongylus tenuis (assembly GCA_019055375.1). Taxonomy (NCBI): domain Eukaryota; kingdom Metazoa; phylum Nematoda; class Chromadorea; order Rhabditida; family Metastrongylidae; genus Parelaphostrongylus; species Parelaphostrongylus tenuis. The sequence continues at coordinate 134,574 of JAHQIW010007295.1, forward strand.
GAAGCAAAATATTTTGTTTCAAAATGTGCAGGTGGAACATTTAAATACCAAGCCGATGAAAGTTTAGAGCACATCGAATTAACGTAAGGCAACCTATAACATTCTCATAGTTGGAATTATTTCTCAAGCGTGTCTCATAGTGATGATGAAGCGTAACATGAGTGTCATTAGGTGGCTAGAAGTTTGAGAAACTGAATAATCAATCACATCTCGGATTTTCACTTGGCCTGAGGAATAATGAAATTCTAATTTTCTCTAAGCCCACTTTTTTGTAGGGAACGACCGGAATCATGCATTCATCGTCTACACCGTATTACAACAAATATCAGCTATCTTCAAATAAAAACTTAATGAAAAATCTTTCCATCTTTTGTTCCCTGCAGCGCAGTTGTCCAGCTGCTGCTCTAATATTGTTGCCAACATTCAAAGAAGGAAATTATTATGTTTCATAATGTGCAGATTGATTACATATTTACTCAACTGATGACAATTTGAAACTCACTGAATCAATGCAAGTAACCGTTTAATTCTCATCATTGAAATCATTTTGCAGCCAATTCTTTTGGTGATGATGAAGATGGAGATAAATTACGTTTGTCACTGCATTTCAACAGTCAAATAGTCGAGCAGAATTCCTTTTTTTAACCGATTTTAGCGGTGTTATGATGCTATAGTATACCCAATAATGTTAGGCAATGTGCAAAACGTTTGCGTCAGTCAGGACTCGAACCTGCATTCCACCCTGTCCAAGGGTACGATCTCTTAAGCGTTGCACTAGCGGTAGCTGTTATACCTCCATCTTTCAACGCTACAACACATCTGCTACGGTTGAAAAAAAATTCTGGGGCACCGGCAAAAAACTGAAAATGCATTAATTGAAAAAAAAGAAATACTAACTATTCTTCAAAAGAAAGGCCATCGCTTTTAGGACTATATGCTAGTTGCAAGAGGAAAATCAAGTTCCGTTATCGATTCGCGAGCGCTTGACGACGATTCATCTTTCAAATCACCATCAAATCTTTGTTGTTCAACTTTTCTGGACGTCCTGAACTAGTCTTGTCTTCGAGGTCTAGATCTCCGGGGAATAAAGAGCGTTGAAACGAGCATTCAGCAGCAAATTTGCTCGTTGTGATTTGATTTGTGAACAGATTTGCTCCTCCCCTTCAACTTCGTTGACTTCGTCGACTGCAGCCTACTTGAAAGACGTTTCTCCATTAATGACTCAATAAAACACGAACTTCGACTACATCGTTCGACTTGGTGGAGGCTTGTAACAAAGTGACAATAAAGACGAATAGTAGGTCTACTGGAGAAAATCCCACGTAGGAAACTGTAGTATTCCCCAAGATACGAATGAGATTTGTAATTTGCTTATTAGAGTGCTCCAAAAGTTTCTTGCCAATCGTAGTAGATGCGTTGTAGCATAGAAAGAGTGGTGGCAAAACAGGTATTGCTAGCGCAACTGCTTAGAACACGTGCCCTCATATAGGGTGGTATGCAGATTCGAGTCCTGCCTGACGCAAAAGTTTTGCACACCACTCATCATTATTAGGTATACTATAGCATCATAACACCGCTAAAGTCAGTTAAATAATAAGAATTCTGCTTGACCATCTGACTTTGAAAATGCAGTGGCACACGGAATCCATCTCCTTTTCATTATCACCAAAAGATATGGTTGCAAAATGATTTCAATGATGAGAACTAAATGGATATTTTGCTTTCACTTAGTGAGCTCCAAATTGTCATCAGTTAATCAAATATGTAATCAATTTGCACATTTTAAACAAAATATTTTCCTTTCCTCAAATGTTATTGAGAATATTAGAGCAGCAGCTGGACAACTAAACGACATTTAACAAAAGATTGGAAGATATTATCATTTTTTATCTGGAGATAGCTGATATTTGCAGCAACAGGTACAGGCAATGACTGCATAATTTCGCCTTTCCCTAAACAAAGGGCGCTAGGAAAATCTGAGAAATCTACTATTCTTTAAGTCAATTGAAAATTCGCGATGTTTCCATTGAATACTCAACATTTCAAACTGGTAGCCACATAATGACATTCATCTTACGCTTCATCATAACCAACAGATACGTATAAGAAATGATTTTAACTATGGAAATGTAGTGGGCTGCTTTACTTCAATCCGATGCGTTCCAAACTGACACCAGATTGGTAAATAAATGCTCCACCTGCAGAGTTTGAAACAAAATATTATATTACTCTGATTGTTGAGACTAATTCAAAAGCAACAGCTGATTAAGCTGAACATTTTAAAACAAAAATATTTACTTTCCTCTAATTGTTAAGAGCACTATAAAAGCAGCCGTTTTACACAATCCTCATGAGTGCTCAATGTCCACCATGTTACTGACTATCGCATTCACATTGGTAAGTATTTCAGTTGAATATAAATCACGCACCACGAAAGGACACTAACCATTCAAATATTTAACCAATGCGGCCAGAATACTCGTTACTTCGAAATACTCTGAAAGTGTCCTTGCAGTTCCTATCAGGCGGATTTCGTACCACAGCAGACGCGAAACATCGACGATCGACAGGAAGACCTGTCCGATCACTGTCAGGCGAACTTATCCAACAAGAGAAAGGAATACCAATCCAACTATCCACAGGTGTACCTTTCCAACCAGAAAAAGGAACACCAATTCAGTTATCCACAGGCGATCGATTCCAAGTAATGGCTGGTGCACCAATACAATCAGGGACGGCAGGTTTCACTGATTTTCATTGTTGCATAGAATATGCTTAGAATTTGAATGTAATTGTCCAATTAACTGATTATTCGCCGTAACCGAGCCTTTCAGACAAATGTAAGCTGAACAACGGGATGAATGATGAAATCAGAAACGCCTTCCTGAATGAGCATAATAGAGTCAGGTAGTGCATTTGATAAACGTCACGAAGTACACCGTAACAACCTCGGAGAAATTTCAACTTTGCCGATTTTGACGCATTTATTGCAAATTGTGACAAATGGTTTCAACTTCAACAGGTTTCTTTTATGTACTGTACATCATTGACTGCTAAAGGCTTGGCCGAAAACCCTATTGGTTCCACGGGCCACGCGCCAAAAGCTGCTCGAATGCTAAAAATGGTTAGCCATAAGCCAAATTTCTTCCCTTTTCTTGCTAATCCATTTCTAATATTAACAATTTGAAATTTCTAGGTCTATGATTGCAAAGTGGAGAAAACCGCGCAGCAGCATGCGAAAAACTGCGTATTCAAACACAGCACCAGCAAGGAAAGAAATGGCAATGGAGAAAACATATGGGCAATTTATCCAAAACACTAACCTCTCGGCAATGGCTACATCAGTGAGTTGAAATTTATGCTTTATCAAAATCTTTCATATTTGACATTGAATCCATAAGTCTTTCCTGCAAGAGTTTGGTAATTTTAATGCAAGCGTAAAGCTTCTTAATAATGTTGTCTACTTTCAGGCCACCTTTTCGTGGTTCAGTGAATTAAAAAAATACGGAATGCCAGACGATAACATACACATCCGAGGTGTGGAATCGCCCGAACACGCAGATTGGTCATTATACCCAGGTAAGTATATTCTTTGACATGTTACCTTCATGACAATATGGCGGCAACTTGTTTAAAGGTGGTGTATGAAAGTTCATACAAACTTGGCTGTGGTGCTGTAGTGTGCTCAGGCAGCACATTAGTCGTCTGCCAGTACTCCCCTCCGTATGTTGTATTCCTTCTTTTTACTTGCTTTGCAAGCATAACTTTAATTGAAAGGTTTCAGTGGTAACTGGATGGGAAAAATAATTTATACCATAGGAGAGCCGTGCAAAACTGACAAGGATTGCCAGTGCGCCGGATGCAAATGTAGCCGCGACGAAGCGCTCTGCATCAAGCCGAACTAGCCTAATCACAACTAATATTGTGAATATTTTCAAATGTTTTAATAAAGCGAGTCTCTTTTTCCGTCTCTCGCTTCCAGCCTGTTCTAAAGGAGCTGTAGTTGCAAAAATTTCCTGCTGAGTAAATTTTACTATTATTTCATTTAGAACAAATAATTAGAAATAAGGAAGGTCACAATATCTAAGAAGATCTATTTGTGAACAGCACTCAGGTGAGCTAAAATGCTATCGCTTGCTGAGTGGAGTGTCCTTACTATGCATCTTTTAATATAATTCATAGCTAAGCAAGCCTCACTTGATTACTGATATTGTGTCCATGGGAGCTAATGAATTTGGCATGTAATATTTCAAAATGCTGGACTGTTGATAGGACGGTGCTCAAGCATCGTTTCATGTTATAATTGAATGCGACACTTGACTATCTTGATGATTTTGGCAGCATTATGATTTCGTGAAATAATTAGCTCAGAATTGTTTCAACAGAACATCGATACTCTTCTGCTTATGATAGAGCAAATCTGCAAGGGTCTTTAAGGTGGACAGAGATTTTCCATTAAACTAATAGTGATCATTCGACAGCGTAAATTTCGACGATTCCAAAACTATGCTCGCTCTTCGAGAAAACCGTTCTATTGCACTGTAGCAGAGTAAATAACATTTAGTTCCGAGCACTCGGCGCATGGCTTGAAGCTATGGTATGTGAGTGGCTGCGGATGGGCGCGATCAGTCGGTAAGGCAGGCGCGATTCACAGAAGTGCCATTTCTGTTGTTGAATTTGGGATTTTTCTCCGTGTTCATGAATAATCTAGGCAAAACGTGTGACTCCGACACACATTGGTGCCAAATAATTTTGGGAGATGGCGGCACTAACTTGGTATATTGACAAGCCAGCACGGTGTTATTGTGAAGGTCATATTAAGTTTTATACTATTTATGCCTCTAACGCATAAACAGAAATGCAACCCCACATGTATGCATGAATATCTCTGTTCAAACAGACAGTGTATGTGTCATATAGGCGCAATAGAAGTGGAGACTTCACCACTTGCGCTGTATGGAAGCACGAAAACAATTTTGGTCTGCATCTATTCTTCGTTCAATATGGAAACGTCCCATGCTGCTTCGCGACAAATAGGGAAGAGGTTAGTTCGTGGGAGACATCGTGAATATGACTATATATTGGTATTAGTACTGTGAATACTATTGTTGAGCCAATATCATTATTGTTATTATTGTAAAAAAGACGAAAACCTCATACAGTGCTAAGACAACTGCAAAATGGCCAGAGTTTTTGTGAACATGGATCTGAAAAAAACGATCGAGTTGAGTAATGCTGGATCCTCAAGGTATGTATGAAGTCGGGTCATGTGAAAGCTATCATGACGGTCAATTAGCATGTTAGTTTCTTTTCGCTGTTAGCTGCTAAAATATGCTTGCAGTTGCCCACTGATCTGAACACCAAACTCGTACACCTGCACGCCTCTCTTGCATTATCCCAGACTTTCTGAAAACCATTCTTGTGCCTTTGACTTAGCATGCATGTACGAAAATAGTCATCCTCAATCCAGAAGGCGGGGGAACTCTTCAATACAAGTACTACATTAAAAAAATGACGCTTCTGATCCATACTTTAGCACATGCCGATTTCTATGACTCGTAGTTTTCAGATCAATGTAGAAGAGTCGATTTTAGACTGCGAACTTCAATCATGATTAGGCTCGAATCCATCTTTATATTCATGATACATAACAAGCACTAATGTATGTTGGATGACTAGGCACTTACAGCCGAGTGGGATGGTATTACGGACAATACAATGACCTGTCTGCTTAGGTTGAGTGAGACGTGGTGATTATCGGCGTAATCGTTCGAAGACACACCCACAACGAGTCGTCTTTTGATATCCTGGAAAGGTCTCTCTCGACTTCTTGCCAGCTTTGTGTCTCATCTACAATTTTTCAACGATAATTATAACCACTTTCTCAAACCATGAATTGAAAAAACAGTAACGAGTCAAGAAGGGAGTTATCGTAGAGCACAAATCTAGGAAATCAACCTTTCGAACAGCGTTGGCTACTGTACTCAGAAACGGATAGTTTAGTCTCTTGGCATCTTAATTAAACCCTTATTTTCTCTTTTGCGACGTCATTACGGTGATTGAGTCGACTCAGGTATCCTTGTAGTAGTCGCTAGTGACACTACAAAAACGATGCAGCTTGTAAAATAAGCGGTGAGAAGTCTCCGTTACACTTTCTATTTCTCAATTCTTTGGCACCAATAAATGGAAACACTTTCGTAATATTGAAAAACAAATCCAGATGTTTGCTTGTTATTGTTTCAATTTCGGTTTCGTTTCGGCACCTTCGCCTTTTTCGGGATTGGCAACGATTGGGGAGAAGAGTTCAGAGCACTGGTCTCTCGCGATGCGTAGACAACAGTTTCCATAATATAACGAATGTTGTCTGCCCTTTCTCAAGTGTAAATCACTAATTTGTAATATTACACGTAATTCGTATATTCTATTTTCGTAAGTCAATGTATATGCATCGAAAGACGGTTGAACTTTCGATGCTCTCTGGATCGTGTTTACAGTAAGTGCCCGACGTGACTAGCGTGACATAAATGACCTTTCTTTGTTCCTTTGAATTAGAGATTATTTTAGTATTTGACCTTTTAACGTGACCTAATTGTGAACGTATGCTCTTTAACGCTATTCTGGAGTCTCCAATCTTAGCTTTACCTTTCTTTTACTCTAACCTTAAACCCCCTTTTGGTGATTTGTATATGAATGTCAAAGCTTAATTCTAGGCTTCCACTTCGATTTGTTTCTTCGTCGACAGTCTCTTCGCTCTCCTCTTCTGTTGTCTACGCTAAATGTAACCACCCTACATAACCTATTGCTATTGCTGTACTGTTATTATAAAGATAAACGATAGACCAAGACAAGGAGTTCGGCGCAGGAGCAGCTAATAAAGTCCCGCGTGGCCTAAACAACTTTAACAACTCAGTGTAACCACTACTGCCCTCTGCTACAGAATGTGTGTCTCTGCAGAGTTTCGAATACTAGTGCTCACTCGGCTTCAAGATATCATAGCGCTATTAAAATTATCAAAAATGACCACACTCTTATCAGTCGACTAAACGTGTTACAAAACTCGATTATTTGCAGTCAGTCGTTCAGAATTTTGAAAAATTACATCACAGCACCACTGGTTCCTATGAACATAATGCCAGTAATTGCTCACTATGACACGTTCTATCTATTTTTTACTTTACACTCTGCATCAATAGAATTTACTGTGCGGACCACTTTTTGCATGCGATTATTTCCTCATATTCATCTTCCATGAGGATCTTCGATTAAATCGTCTGTTCTTTCGGCTCCTTTTCTTACTAAAATCCAATTTGTTACCCTATGAGGGAAAGGTCTTTTCCCACTTTTCAGAAATAATTCGATAAATCTGAACTTTTGAATGATCACTGAAAATCTGCTGGGAATTCGCTGTTCACCAAAAAGACTTCTACAATTGTTGGATTCCGATAACAAATGTATACCGTTATTTCTGCTGTTGCTTGAGGATTTCGCCTTGCTATAGAATGATGGTGGGGCAGATTTTTTTCTAATCTTAGTTAGAGAAGGTAGAAGGTGGCCAAGATATGACGTTTGATGATTGACTGAAAGAGAATGTTGGGGGAAGAGACCGAACTAGCGCTTCACTTATCATCTTGCCTTCCTAATACACAGCTCATTAACAAATGCTTCACCCCGACCAATAATGACTTTATCCAAGACAGATTGTCATTTGAAATTATTGGAAAATATAGTAACAAATAAATTGTGTGCATTAAGAAAACTTAGCCTAGCAAACAATAGCTAGTTAGCTTACTCGACAGCCAGGCACAACTAAATCTTTCACATCGTGATTCCTTTATCCTCCCTACTGGAAATAAATGCGGAAACCACTTAGCAGTAGGGTCTTCATGACGACTATTTCTGTGGAAACAGTGCCCTTTCTTATTCAAAAATAATCACAATAATTGTTGTGGTCAGTCTAGTCCGATGTGATAGTTTACTTAGAAATATTCACAATAACATTTGAGATGAGTCTAGTTTTGTTTGATGCAGAGCGCTTCGTCGCGGCTACATTTGCATCCGTCACACCAGCAATCCGTGTCAGTTTTACACGGCTCTCCTATGGTATAAATTATTTTTCATCCAGTTGCCACTGAAATATTTTAATCAGGCTTTTACTGGCAAAACAACTTTGCAAGATATGCACAACGTACGGAGGTGAGTATTGACAAACGTCTAATGTGCTATCTGAGCACGTTACAGCACCATAGCCAAGCTTGTATGAGATTTCATACACCACCTTCAATAAGTTGCTGCCATAATATGGTGAAAAAAAACAAGTGATAAAAACAATTTAACTGTGTATAACGACCAATCTGCGTATTTGGGCGATTCCAAACCGCGGATCCAAACGTTAGTAAGTTATCTTCTGGCATTCCGTATTTTTTTGACTCACTGAACCACGAGAAGGTGGTCTTAAAAAGAACAACACTCAAAAAAATCTTTGCACTCAATTTTCCGATTCAAAGAGACAAAGTGTTATGACGCTAATTTCAAGCACAAAATTTAATGAACGAGTTACTAGCTGCCTGACTTAGCCATCGCCGAGAGATTATTTTCACTTGGATAAATTGTCCAGATTTTCTCTACATTAGCATTTCTTTCTGTCCTGGTGCTGTGTTTGAATACGCAGTTTTTCGCATGCTGCTGAGCGGTTTCTCCCACTTTGCTGTCATAAACCTGTGAATCAAAATAGCCACCGGTATATTTGTAATATAAAGAAATGGGAAGAAATCTGGCTCCTAACTAACCATTTCTATCATTCGCGCTGCTTTTAGTGCGTAGCCGTTGGGACTGAGAGGGTTTTCAGCCAACCCGTTAGCGTTTAATGATCTACGGTATAAAAAACGGAACTTATTGAAGCAGAGGAGATTCACCATTTTGTAATGATTGGATCAGAATCGGTAAATTTGACATTTTCTTGCAAGAAGCGATAAATTCACGACGTTTATCAAATGCACTACCTGATTCTATTATGCTCATCCAAGAAAGCATTTCTGATTTCGCCATTCATCCTATTGTTCGGATCGCAATTGCCTAAAATGAGCGGTTACTCAGAAATACCAATTGTTAAGGCACATAATATTTCGGCACTGATCATAGTCTTCATGACAAAGAAATTAAGTGGAAGATGCACCAGATTGGCCAGTCGCCGATTTGATAGGTCTGCTTGCCGTTCGTCGACGCTCGCGTTCACCATGGTAGGAAATCCGCTTGGTAGGAACTGAAACTTCACTTCCTAGTGTATCAAATTAGAGAACACTGGCAGACGACGCGATAGCACTTAACACCGGTCACTCTTGGTGAATATTTGGATTTTCGGTGCCTATTTTTGGTTCATCTAACATTCATGTCCAATTATATATAAGTGAGATTGCAGTGGTCAGTATCATGGTTGACATTGAGCACTCATGAAGCCCAGACAATACGACTGCTAAATACTACTCATAATAATTGAAAGAAGTGAGTATTTTGTTCCAAAATGTTCAACTTGACCAACTGGTGATTTGATATTGCTCCCGACAATTGGGGAAAGAAAATCATGCTTCAAAATGCGCAACATTCGAAAAGGTGAATAGTCAGCTAGAATATTCCGGTTTTTTTTTAATTGTCTGAAGGATTAAGGCAGAGAGTTTTGAATCCTCTAAGCACACCGTTTCTACGCAAATGCATAATATGCATTACAGTTTCCCGTCTGACAAAGGAAAACTAAGTGCTTGATATGGGAGCATCACTGCTTACACTTTTTCTATAGCAAGTTTCACTGCTTTCCTTTATGAGCAAACTATATTTCGAGTCATTCTCAAGCGTGTTCATTGTTGCTATGAAACTTTGATTGTGTACTGTGTTTCTACGCCGTCATTCTTGTCGACCACTGAATCATCAACGCAGTGTATCCATCTATACTTTCCATTCGAACGCCTGTCATGGTAGAGCCGTATAGTTCAAATCAATAGAACTGAAAATCACACGAGCAAAATGGTTTCAGAAGGCGTTATGGTTTTGCCTAAGACGAGTCTCCATCTTTTGTCATCCAATACCGTCATTTATTATAGCAAAGATCTTATCAGAAAATTAGAGGCATGCATATTCTATTCTAACATGTAAAACTCAGCGAGGTTGGTCCCAACAGGAAATGAGTAGAACAGAGCGATTCCATGCAAAAAAATTTTGTGTCTAGAGAAATGAAGTACTTTGATATTGTGCTTTAAGCCTTCCGTCAATAAAAATAGAAGGTGTTTTAATTGACCTTCGTATTTTTAGATGTACATGTGAGATTTACCATCCGCTCTGCTATCTCCAGTACATATGTTTGCACAGTTTTTCAAGTTATCGAAACAAAACGACTGTTTTGCATTAACCCCTTAAGTTTCAGGCTACCATCAGAAAAATCCGCAGATTTTCAAACAAAATATTCCCATTCCTCCAATTGTTGGAAACAGTATCAAAGCAGCAGCTGAGCAGCTTGAGTAGTTGCGAACAAAAGCCTTGCAGATTTTATTATTGAATTTATTATGTGCAGATGATATCTGCAACAATGCGATAGACAGTGAATGCATGAGCTCAATCACAAATCATTCAATCTCCTGTAGACCGTTCGGGACGAATATATCAAGAAAACGGAATAGACCACAGTGTGTCCGTATGAAGGAATACCTTTCGGCATAATTAAAGCTTAACTAAATGCCCCATTAAGTGAGCACATTAAATGCGACGCAGCTAGAAAATTTTGAATTAGTAGTCATCATCCTCCTACAGGATTATGAAGCCTTAGTGCGTAGGGTTCGCGAAGCATTCTAGGTAACTCCATGAATCCGGAATGGAAGCGGAGGGATAAATGCCGCGTTATCACACGTGGTCGGATAGCGCGTGACGATATTTTGAACTTAGAGATGTGTTGGCAGCACAAGTGAACTGCACCGTTGGCCTATACGTGGTATATTGACTAGGTTCGTAGAATCGGTGTGAGAGTGGAAAGTTAATTTGTTTCCATGGTGGTGAAAGCTATGTCTGGTGACCTTTCTGTTTTAGTCATGGAAGCACTTTTCTACCGAGTGTATACCTCCCTCCTTAGTATCCTGAATAAAAATAGCACCCAACATTCATACGTCGAATGCGCGCGCTGTTTCAGCAAGACAGTGCCAAACCTCGCACTTCAAAAAAGGCTAAGGAAACTTTGACGAATTGGAGAGTCGAGGACTTGCCCCACCTGGCCTATAGTCGAGAAACTACGCCGTCCGATTATGGTTTTCCGATTAATGGAACATTTCCTGCATGGACGATGATTCGAGACATTTGATGAAGAGAGGCACGTCAGTTGTTTCCGCTGATTTAGAAAACATATCTGAAAGTTTGCAAATCGTTGGCAAAAGATCGTGGATATTGATAGTCTTTTATTTCGAAGAATAACTACTTCTGTTTTTGAATGAATTTATGTATAAACTTTAAATTTCAGCGAATATTGAAGGACTTTTTCCTTAAGCTAATATAAGGCTGTGCAAAATCAAAACGATTATATATATATATTATATATATATATATATATATATATATATATATATATATATATATATATGAACTTTTGGCGGATACCTATTATGCGGACTCACATTTTATGGTTTTAAACGGCATTCGTTAATAGGCTTTTTGGATTAGTTAACAATTTGTACAATTTTCATGGCATAGTGATACTACTGCATAATCTTATCACTATTACTAGATGAATAATATGTAGTCCCTATTCAAGTCCAAATTCACGGTTTATCGGACCAAACTAATAGCATGCAATAGAGTTATTTCATGTTGCCTCGTTTTGGTACGGTAACCCGCCAGTATAGTAAAGTATCAAAGACTCTGCAATACAGAGCATTCCTGAGCTTTTCATAGAAAATGAAAAAAAGAATTATATATGGCTGGCTTATTCAACAACTAATGGCGTTCTCAAAGCACTGTCCTAACTGCTCAATATTTCTGCAGTTTAGAATACATTTCACACATTTAGGTGACTGGCTATAAGTCAGCTTTTAGCAACAAATTTTGCCACCGCCTCTGTGTCTAAGGTGAAAGCGCACTTCTCGTTTACCGGCCACTATTCTACTGTTGACATTTGTACGAGAGCTTCATTGTCCCACATGAGGGAAAGGAACGAATGTTTAATGTAGGCTTGGAAGAACATTGATTTCGTCAACAAATTGTCTGCTCCTTTTTGACCTATTGTTATACGAGTAGGATTGGTATTCCCCTCTCTGGTTGGATAGGATCGACTGGCAATGATCGGATAGGTCTTCCTGTCGTCCGTCGATGTTTCGAATCTGCTATGGTATGAAATCCACCTGACAGAAACTGAATATTCACTTTCAAAGTATTTCAAATTAACACATAGAGCTAGACCACGCGATGCTAACCAATTATCCGACTACACAGGGTTCGTGCATTTATATTCACTGAAATGCTTACCATTGTGAATGAGATAGCCAGTAACATGGTTGACATTGAGCACTCGTTGAGAATTCCGTAGGATGGCTCTTTTATACCGGCTTTTAACAATTGGAGAAAAATAAATTTTCCTTTCTCAAAATGTTCAAATTACTCAGCTGTTGCTTTTGAAACGGTGCTAATAATTATAACAAAGAAAATATTTTGTTCTAAATTGGTGCAGCTGGAACATTTATTTGCCATGCTGATGCCAGTTTGTAACACATCGAATATAATCAGAGTAACCAATGACAATTTTAGAGTAGGAGTCATTTCTTAAACCTATCTGTTAGTCGAATGGTGAAGCGTGAAATCACTACCATTTTGTGGCTAGTAATATGAAAGATGAGGAATCAATCAAGACATCTCAGATTTTTGCTTGACTCTAGAAATAATGGAATTCTTAGTCTTTATACAGCACTTTTCTATAGCGACCGGCCGAGATCATGTCAATCATCGTCTATGACATGTTACTGCAAATAGAAACTTAATAATAAAATCTTCCAACCTTTGTTACCTGCAGTGCAGTTGATCCAGACTGCTGCGATTTAATATTGTTTCCAACATTTAAAGTCAAGGAAAATATTTTGTTTATAATGTGCAGATTGACGGCATATTTACTCAACTGATAACGATCTGAAACTAAGTGAATCAGTGCAAAGTAACCTTTTGGTTTCATCAATAAAATCCTTTTGCAACCGTATATTTTGGTGATGATGAAGATGAAGATGAATTACGTATGTCGCTGCATTTCAAGAGTGAACATAACCAAGAAGAATTCCTTTATTTGACCGCTTTTAGCGGTGCTCTATGATGTTATGGTAAACCTAATAATGTTGAGTGATGTGCAAAATTTAGGCGCCGGTCAGGACTCGCACCTGCATTCCACCCTGTTCAAGGATGCGTTCTCTAACCCATTGCCACTAGCTACAGATGTTTTACCACGAATCTTCTGCGCTGCAGCGTATCTACTACGATAGGAAAAAAAGTTTTGGACACCTGTACACTACTGAGAATATATGCATGAATTCGAAATGAAAGCGATAATAACTGTCCTTCAAAGTAAAGGCCATCGTTTTCTAGGATTTCTGAAAGTTGTATGAGGAAAATCAAGTCCACTTGCGGTTTTTTCGATCACTGACGACAGTTCATCTTCCAACAGCACCATAAAATCTTACTTGCTCAGTGTTATTGAACGTCCTGAACAAGGCTTGCCTTTGAGATCAAGATCACCGACAATGAGCAGCGTTGAGATGAGTATCCTAGCAGCAGATATGCTTGTTGTGCCTTCCCCATCAATTCGTTGATTTCATCGACTGCAGCTCGCTGTGAAAGACCTTTCTCAACTAATGATGCAGCAAAACACGAACTTTGATTGTAATGTTGGAAATGCCGGAGAATTGTAACAAAATAAAATAGAGACGAATATCAGGCCTTCAGTGAAAATAGTCTTACATAAGATACGTAATGTTTCTAAGATACTCATGGAATTTAGCTCATGTTTATTTGGTGCTCCCAAACCTTCTTGCCAACCGTAGTAGATGTGTTGTAGCGTAGAAGGAGTGGTGACAAAACAGGTGTCGCCAGCGCAGCGGGTTAGAGCACATGCCCTCGTATAGTGTGGTATGCAGACTCGAGCACCTGCCTGACTCAAAAGTTTTGCACATCACTCAACATTATTGGGTACACTATAACACCACAATACCGCTGAAATCGGTTGAGTCAAAAGAATTCTGCTTGACTGTTTGACTATTGAAATGCAGTGACACACGTAATTCATCTCCCTCTTCATCATCACCAAAAGATATGGTTGCAAAATGATTTTATTTATGAAAACTAGAAGGTTACTTTGCATTGATTCAGCGAGTTTCCAGTTGTCGCCAGTAGAGCAGATATGTAATCCAATCTGCACAATATGAAACAAAATATTTTCCTCCTTTCATATGCTAGGAACACCACTAAAGCAACAGATGGACAACTACAGCGCAGTGAACAAAGATTGGAAGATTTTATCATTTTCTATTCGAAGATAGCTGATATTTGCAGTGACATGGTACACACAATGACTGCATGATTTTGGCAATTCCCTAGAGAAAAGTCCCCTAGAAAAAGTGAGAATTTCAATATTTCTAAAGTCAAGCGAAAATCCGAGATCTGATTGATTACTCAGCTTCTCAAACTTCTAGCCACATAATGACACTCATGCTACACTTCATCACCACTAAGAGCTGCGTTAGAGGGAAAATTCCAACAATGAGAATGTGATGGGTTGCCTTACATGATTTTCTTTGTTATAATTGTTAGGACCATTTCAAAAGCAACAGCTGAGTATTTTGAACATTTTGAAAAAGGAATATTTATTTTTCTCCAGTTGTTAAAAGCCGTATAAAAGGAGCCATCTTACGGAATTCCCCTGAGTGCTCAACGTCAACCATGTTCCTGGCTATCTAATTCACAGTGGTAAGCATTTCAGGTGAATATAAATGCACGAACCCCTGTAGTCGGATAATTCGTTAGCATCGCGTAGTCTAGCTCTATGTGTTAAATTTGAAATACTTTGAAAGTGAATATTCAGTTTCTGTCAGGTGGATTTCATACCATAGCAGATTCGAAACATCGACGAACGACAGGAAGACCTATCCGATCATTGCCAGTCGATCCTATCCAACCAGAGAGGGGAATACCAATCCTACTCGTATAACAATAGGTCAAAAAGGAGCAGACAATTTGTTGACGAAATCAATGTTCTTCCAAGCCTACATTAAACATTCGTTCCTTTCCCTCATGTGGGACAATGAAGCTTTCGTACAAATGTCAACACTAGAATAGTGGCCGGTAAACGAGAAGTGCGCTTTCACCTTAGACACAGAGGCGGTGGCAAAATTTGTTGCTAAAAGCTGACTTATAGCCAGTCACCTAAATGTGTGAAATGTATTCTAAACTGCAGAAATATTGAGCAGTTAGGACAGTGCTTTGAGAACGCCATTAGTTGTTGAATAAGCCAGCCATATATAATTCTTTTTTTCATTTTCTATGAAAAGCTCACGAATGCTTTGCATTACAGTCTTTGATACTTCACTATACTGGCGGATTACCGTACCAAAACGAGGCAACATGAAACACTCTATTGCATGCTATTTGTTTGGTCCGACAAACCGTGAATTTGGACTTGAATAAGGACTACATATGATTACATCTAGTAATAGTGATAAGATTATGCAGTAGTATGACTATGCCATGGAAATTGTACAAATTGTTAACTAATCCAAAAACCTATTAAGAAATGCCGTATAAACCAAAAAGGTGAGTCCGCATAATAGGTATCCGCCAAAAGTTCATATATATATATATATATATATATATATATATATATATATATATATATATATATAATTCGTTTTGATTTTGCACAGCCTTATATTAGCTTAAGGAAAAAGTCCTTCAATATTCGCTGAAATTTAAAGTTTGTACATAAATTCATTCAAAAACAGTAGTAGTTATTCTTCGAAACAAAGACTATCAATATCCACGATCTTTTGCCAACGATTTGCAAACTTTCAGATATGTTTTTTAAATCAGCGGAAACAACTGACGTGCCTCTCTTCATCAAATGTCTCGAATCATCGTCCATGCTGGAAATGTTCCATTAATCGGAAAACCATAATCGGACGGCGTAGTTTCTCGACTATAGGCCAGGTGGGGCAAGTCCTCGACTCTCCAATTCGTCAAAGTTTCCTTAGCCTTTTTTGAAGTGCGAGGTTTGGCACTATCTTGCTGAAACAGCGCGCGCATTCGACGTATGAATGTTGGGTGCTATTTTTATTCAGGATACTAAGGAGGGAGGTATACATTCGGTAGAAAGGTGCTTCCATGACTAAAACAGAATGGTCACCAGACATAGCTTTCACCACCATGGAAACAAATTAACTTTCCACTCTCACACCGATTCTACGAACCTAGTCAATATACCACGTATAGGCCAACGGTGCAGTTCACTTGTGCTGCCAACACATCTCTAAGTTCAAAATATCGTCACGCGCTATCCGACCACGTGTGATAACGCGGCATTCATCCCTCCGCTTCCATTCCGGATTCATGGAGTCACCTAGAATGCTTCGCGAACCCTACGCACTAAGGCTTCATAATCCTGTAGGAGGATGATGACTACTAATTCAAAATTTTCTAGCTGCGTCGCATTTAATGTGCTCACTTAATGGGGCATTTAGTTAAGCTTTAATTATGCCGAAAGGTATTCCTTCATACGGACACACTGTGGTCTTTCCGTTTTCTTGGTATATTCGTCCCGAACGGTCTACAGGAGATTGAATGATTTGTGATTGAGCTCATGCATTCACTGTCTATCGCATTGTTGCAGATATCTCTGCACATAATAAATTCAATAATAAAATCTGCAAGGCTTTTGTTCGCAACTACTAAGCTGCTCAGCTGCTGCTTTGATACTGTTTCCAACAATTGGAGGAATGGGAATATTTTGTTTGAAAATCTGCGGATTTTTCTGCTGGTAGCCTGAAACTTAAGGGGTTAATGCAAAACAGTCGTTTTGTTTCGATAACTTGAAAAACTGTGCAAACATATGTACTGGAGATAGCAGAGCGGATGGTAAAAATACGAAGGTCAATTAAAACACCTTCTATTTTTTATTGACGGAAGGCTTAAAGCACAATATCAAAGTACTTCATTTCTCTAGACACAAAATTTTTTTGCATGGAATCGCTCTGTTCTACTCATTTCCTGTTGGGACCAACCTCGCTGAGTTTTACATGTTAGAATAGAATATGCATGCCTCTAATTTTCTGATAAGATCTTTGCTATAATAAATGACGGTATTGGATGACAAAAGATGGAGACTCGTCTTAGGCAAAACCATAACGCCTTCTGAAACCATTTTGCTCGTGTGATTTTCAGTTCTATTGATTTGAACTATACGGCTCTACCATGACAGGCGTCGAATGGAAAGTATAGATGGATACACTGCGTTGATGATTCAGTGGTCGACAAGAATGACGGCGTAAAAACACAGTACACAATCAAAGTTTCATAGCAACAATGAACACGCTTGAGAATGACTCGAAATATAGTTTGCTCATAAAGGAAAGCAGTGAAACTTGCTATAGAAAAGTGTAAGCAGTGATGCTCCCATATCAAGCACTTAGTTTTCCTTTGTCAGACGGGAAACTGTAATGCATATTATGCATTTGCGTAGAAACGGTGTGCTTAGAGGATTCAAAACTCTCTGCCTTAATCCTTCAGACAATTAAAAAAAAACCGGAATATTCTAGCTGACTATTCACCTTTTCGAATGTTGCGCATTTTGAAGCATGATTTTCTTTCCCCAATTGTCGGGAGCAATATCAAATCACCAGTTGGTCAAGTTGAACATTTTGGAACAAAATACTCACTTCTTTCAATTATTATGAGTAGTATTTAGCAGTCGTATTGTCTGGGCTTCATGAGTGCTCAATGTCAACCATGATACTGACCACTGCAATCTCACTTATATATAATTGGACATGAATGTTAGATGAACCAAAAATAGGCACCGAAAATCCAAATATTCACCAAGAGTGACCGGTGTTAAGTGCTATCGCGTCGTCTGCCAGTGTTCTCTAATTTGATACACTAGGAAGTGAAGTTTCAGTTCCTACCAAGCGGATTTCCTACCATGGTGAACGCGAGCGTCGACGAACGGCAAGCAGACCTATCAAATCGGCGACTGGCCAATCTGGTGCATCTTCCACTTAATTTCTTTGTCATGAAGACTATGATCAGTGCCGAAATATTATGTGCCTTAACAATTGGTATTTCTGAGTAACCGCTCATTTTAGGCAATTGCGATCCGAACAATAGGATGAATGGCGCAATCAGAAATGCTTTCTTGGATGAGCATAATAGAATCAGGTAGTGCATTTGATAAACGTCGTGAATTTATCGCTTCTTGCAAGAAAATGTCAAATTTACCGATTCTGATCCAATCATTACAAAATGGTGAATCTCCTCTGCTTCAATAAGTTCCGTTTTTTATACCGTAGATCATTAAACGCTAACGGGTTGGCTGAAAACCCTCTCAGTCCCAACGGCTACGCACTAAAAGCAGCGCGAATGATAGAAATGGTTAGTTAGGAGCCAGATTTCTTCCCATTTCTTTATATTACAAATATACCGGTGGCTATTTTGATTCACAGGTTTATGACAGCAAAGTGGGAGAAACCGCTCAGCAGCATGCGAAAAACTGCGTATTCAAACACAGCACCAGGACAGAAAGAAATGCTAATGTAGAGAAAATCTGGACAATTTATCCAAGTGAAAATAATCTCTCGGCGATGGCTAAGTCAGGCAGCTAGTAACTCGTTCATTAAATTTTGTGCTTGAAATTAGCGTCATAACACTTTGTCTCTTTGAATCGGAAAATTGAGTGCAAAGATTTTTTTGAGTGTTGTTCTTTTTAAGACCACCTTCTCGTGGTTCAGTGAGTCAAAAAAATACGGAATGCCAGAAGATAACTTACTAACGTTTGGATCCGCGGTTTGGAATCGCCCAAATACGCAGATTGGTCGTTATACACAGTTAAATTGTTTTTATCACTTGTTTTTTTCACCATATTATGGCAGCAACTTATTGAAGGTGGTGTATGAAATCTCATACAAGCTTGGCTATGGTGCTGTAACGTGCTCAGATAGCACATTAGACGTTTGTCAATACTCACCTCCGTACGTTGTGCATATCTTGCAAAGTTGTTTTGCCAGTAAAAGCCTGATTAAAATATTTCAGTGGCAACTGGATGAAAAATAATTTATACCATAGGAGAGCCGTGTAAAACTGACACGGATTGCTGGTGTGACGGATGCAAATGTAGCCGCGACGAAGCGCTCTGCATCAAACCAAACTAAACTCATCACAAATGTTATTGTTATTATTTCTGAGTGAACTATCAGATCGGACTAGACTGACTACAACTATTATTGTGATTCTTTCAGTATTATTTGAGCCAACATGTCATGTGGTCTGGTTAGGGCTCTTGTACAGCCCGAGACACGTCTTTCGTCCTTACAGACTCATCAGCCGGGCAGAACCCGTCGTTTGTCGATCTTTTCATAGTCAGTTCTCTCGGGAGCGTCACACTCCTTATATATAGTTATCGACGACCTAAGCTTTACACTCTATGTCAGGTGAAACATTCACCTAACACAGAGTGTTTTCTCACGCGATTGCTAGCTGGCTGTTATTTTTATCATATTATACCTTTCCTTCAAGTGCTTTATTAAGACCACGCTCAAATTTCAATAGATCCTTTCATTATTATTTGAGCCAACATGTCATGTGGTCTGATAAGGGCTCTTGTAAGGCGTAGGTCGTCGATAACTATATATAAGGAGTGTGACGCTCCCGAGAGAACTGACTATGAAAAGATCGACAGACGACGGGTTCTGCCCGGCTGATGAGTCTGTAAGGACAAAACACGTGTCTCGGGCTGTACAAGAGCCCTTATCAGACCACATGACATGTTGGCTCAAATAATAATGGAAGGATCTAGTGAAATTTGAGCGTGGTCTTAATAGAGCACTCGAAGGAAAATTATTATTGTGATTATTTCTGAATAAGAAAGGACACTTTTTCCACATAAATAGTCGTCACGAAGACCCTACTGCTAAGTGATTTCCGCATTTACTTCCAATAGGAAGGATAAAGGAATCACGATGTGAAAGATTTAGTTGTGCCTGGCTGTCGAGTAAGCTAACATGCTATTGTTTGCTAGGCTAAGTTTTCTTGATGTGCACAGTTTATTTGTTATTATATTTTTCAATAATTCCAAATGACAATCTGTCCTGAACAAAGTCATTATGGGGAGGGGTGAAGCATTTGTTAGTGATCTGTGTATTAGGAAGGCAAGATGATAAGTGAAGCGCAGTTCGGCCTCTTCCCCCAACATTCTCTTCCAGTCAATCATCAAACGTTATAACTAGGCTACCTTCTACCTTCTCTAACTAAGATTAGAAAAAGATCTGCCCCACCGTCATTCTATAGCAAGGCGAAATCCTCAAGCAACAGCAGAAATATCGGTACACATTTCTTATCGGAATCCAACCCATTGTAGAAGTCTATTTGGTGAACAGCGAATTCCCAGCAGATTTTCAGTGATCATCCGATAGCTCAGATTTATCGCATCATTTCTAAAATTCTAAGGAAAAGTGGGAAAAAATCTTGTCCTCAGGGGGTAACAAAATGGATTTTAGTAAGAAAAGGAGCCGAAACAACAAATGATATAATCGAAGATCCTTATGGAAGATAAATATGAGGAAATAATCGCATGCAAAAAGTGGTCCACACAGTAAATTCTATTGATGCAGAGTGTGAAGTAAAAATAGATAGAACGTGTCATAGTGAGCAATTACTGACATTATGTGCTTTGGAACCAGTGGTGCTGTGATGTAATTTTTCAAAACTTCGAACGACTGACTGCAAGATAATCGAGTTTTGTACCACATTTTAGTCGACTGACAAAAGTGTGGTCATTAGATCCTTTCATCATTATTTGAGCCAACTTGTCATGTGGTCTGGTAAGGGCTCTTGCACGGCCCGATACACGTGTTTCGTCCTTACATACTCGTCAGCCGGGCAGAACCCGTCGTCTTTCTATCTTTTTATAGTCAATTCCCTCGGGAGTCTTTCAGTAATCGAAGACGAACGACGGTTTAAACAAAGCACTCGAAATAAAAGTGTGGTCATTTTTGATAATTTCAATAGCGCTGTGATCTCTTGAAGCTAAGTGAGTACAAATATTCGATACTCTGCGAGACACACATTCTGTAGCAGAGGCAGTTCAGTGGTTACATTGAGTTGCTAAAGTTGTTTAGGCCACGCCTGACTTTTATTAGCTGCTTCTGCGCCGAACTCACTGTCCTGGACTATCTATTATAACAGTACAACATTAGCAATGGGTTGTATAAGGTGGTTACAATTAGTGTAGACAAGAGAAGAGGATATCGAAGAGCCAGTTGAAGAAGAAGCAAGTCGAAGTAGAAACCTAGAATTAACCTTTGACCATTCATATACAATTCACCCAAAAGGCGGGTTTAAGGCAGAGTAAAACAAAGGCAAAGCTAAGGTTGAAGACTCCAGGATAAGATTGGAGAGCATGCGCAAGGTCAAGGCAAAAGGTCGAATATCAAAATAAGTTTTAATTCAAGGGCACAAGGAGTGGTCATTTATGTCACGCTAGTCACGAGATTGTTGGAGCATTTACTGTAAACACGATCCAACATGCATCGAAAGCTCAACCATCTTATGATGCATATACATAGACTTACGAAAATAGATTATACGGATTAAGTATAACATTATAAATCAATGATTTACACTTGAGAAAAGGTAGACAACATTTATTATATTATGGAGAACGTTGTCTACACATCGCAACAATTCAAAATTTCGACGGTTGACGTTTCGGCGAGCCTGGGTTTATGTAGTATTAGTCTCATATGTCCCAGTATTAGTCTCATACTACATAAACCCAAGCTCTGAAGAAGGCGGGTTGCCGAAACGTCAGCTGAACTTCTACGACTAATTTACCAACCTCGCGTCAGCTAATCAAGATAAGTTTTCTCGGATGTCTACACATTCCAAGAAACAAGTGCTCTGAACCCTTCGCCCCAATCATTGCCAATGCCGAGAAGGCGAAGGTGCCGAAACGATTCCGAAAATGAAAGAATAACAAACAAACATCTGGATTTGTTTTTTAATATTACGAAAGTGTTTCCATTTATTGGTGCCAAAGAATTGAGAATTAAAAGTGAAACGGAGACTTTTCACCGTATATTTTATAAGCTGCACCATTTTTGTAGTGTCACTAGCGAATTTTACAGGAATACCTGAGTCATTTCAATCACCGTAATGGCGTTGCAATAGAGAAACCAACAGAATATTTAGATCGCGGAGAGACTAAATGATTCGTTGGTTAGTGCAGTAGCCAAAGTTATTCGAAAGGTTGATTTCAATAGATTTGTGCTCTACAATAACTCTTTTCTTGAACGTTACTGTTTTCTTTTCAATTCATGATTTGAGAAAGTGGTCATACTTATCGTTGAAAGGATTGTAGACCGACAAAAAGGTGGCAAGAAGTCAAGAGAGATCTTTTCAGGATCTGAAAGACGACTCGTTATGGGTGTGTCGTCGGTCATGCCGTCGAACCATTAGAAAAGTAATCATCATGTTTCACTCAACTTAAGCAGACGGGTCATTGTTTTGTACGCAATACTATCCCATTCGGCTACATTGTGCCTAGTCATCTTGACATGCATTAGTGCATGTTATGTATCATGAATATAAAAATGGGTTCGAGCCTAGCCTAATTATCATGATCTGAAGTTCGCAGTCTAAAATGGTTTTTACTTTTACATTGATCTACAAACTGCGAGTCATAGAATTCGACATCTGCTCAAGTGTGAATCATAAGCTTCATTTTTCTAAAGTAGAATTTGTATTGAAGAGTCTCCGGCTTTCTGCACTGAGGATGATGATTTTCGTACATACATCCTATGTCGGAGGCACAAGAATGGTTTTCAGGAAGTCTGGGATATTGCAAGAGAGGAGTGCGGGTGTATGAGTTTGGTGTTCAGATCAGTGGGTACACTGCAAGCATCTACAGCTTTGATAGCGGTCTCCTAAATTTTAGCAGCTAACAACGAAAAGGAACTAAGATGCTAATTGACTGCCATGATAGCTTCACATGACCCGGCATCATATATACCTTGAGGATCTCAGCATTACTCAAATTCAGTATGTTTTTCTCAGATCCATGCTCGCAAAACCTTGACTATTTCGCAACTTGTCTTACCACTGCATGAGGATTTCGTCCTTTTAACAATAATAATGATATTAGTTCAACAATAATATCGATAGTAGTAATTACAATATATTGTCCTATTCACGATTTCCCCCACAAACTAACCTCTTCCCTATTTGTCGCGAAGCAGCATGGGACATTTCCAGATATTGAACCAAGATGAGATGCAAACCAAAACTGTTTTCGTGCTCTCATAGAGCGCAAGTTGTTCCAGTGGGTGAACTCTCACATTGTATTGCGCCTATATGACACTACACTGTCTGTTTGAGCAGGGATATTCATGCATACATGTGTGGCCGCATTTCTGTTTATGCGTTAGAGGCATAATTAGTATAAATGTCTATATGACCTTTGCAATAGCACCGTGGTGGCTTATCAATATACCAAGTTGGTGCCGCCGTCTCTCAAAACTTATATGGCACCAGTGTGTATCAGTGTCATAGGTTTTACCTAGATTATTTATGAACGCAAATAAAAATCCCAAATTCAACAACAGAAATGACACTTCTTTGAATCGCTCCTGCCATACCGAGTGATCGCGTCGATCGACAACCATTCACATACCCTAGCTCCAAGCCATGCGCGGCGTGTTCGGAACTCAATGTTATTTACTCTGCTACAGTGCAATAGAACGGTTTTCTCAAAAAACAAACATAGTTTTGGAATCGTCGAAATTCACGCTGTCGTATGATTACTATTGATTTAGTGCAAAATCTCTGTCCAGCTAAAAACGCACTTGGCAGATATGCTCATAAAAGAAGAGTACCGATGTTCTGTATGAACAGTTTTTCTACCTACTGATTCCACGAAATCATAATGCTGCCAAAATCATCAAGATAGTCTACTGCCGCATTGCATTATAACATGAAACAAAAACAAAACTTGAGCACCGTCCTATCAACAGTCGAACTCTTTGAAATTTTACATGCCACCTTCATTAGCTCCCATGCACACATAATCAGCAATCAAGAGAGTTTTGCTCAGCTATGAATTACAGGAAAAGTATGCGTATTGAGGACACTTACTCAGAAAGCGATAGCATTTCGGCTTAAACGAGTGCTGCCCACAACTAGATCTTCTTACATATTGTGACTTTCCTTATTTCTAATTATTTGTTCTAAAGAAATAATAGTGAAATTACTCAGCAGCAAATTTTTGGGACTACAACTTCTATAGAACAGGCTGGAAGCCATAGACGGAAAGAGAGTCTCGCTTTATTAAAACAATTGAAAATGTTCACAATAATACTTGTGATTAGTCTAGTTCGGCTTGATGCAGAGCGCTTCGTCGCGGCTACATTTGCATCCGTCGCACTGGCAATCCGTGTCAGTTTTACACGGCTCTCCTATGGTATAAATTATTTTTCCCATCCAGTTACCACTGAAACATTTTAATTAAAACTGTATTTGCAAAGCAGGTAGAAAAAAAAGGAATACAACATACGGAGGGGAGTACTGGCAGACGACTAATGTGCTGTCTGAACACGCTACAGCACCACAGCCAAGTTTATATGAACTTTCATACACCACCTTTGAACAAGTTGCTGCCATATTATGATGCAGGTGACATGTCAAAGAATGTACTCACCTGGGTATAATGACCAATCTGCGTGTTCGGGCGATTCCACACCTCGGATGTGAGTATGTTATCGTCTGGCATTCCGTATTTTTTCAGTTCACCGAACCACGAAAAGGTAGCCTGAAAGTAGACAACATTATTAAGAAGCTTTACGCTTCCATTAAAATTACCAAACTCTTGCAGGAAAGACTTATGGATTCAATGCCAAATATGAGAGATTTTGATAAATCATAAATTTCAACTCACTGATGTAGCCATTGCCGAGAGGTTAGTTTGTTTTGGATAAATTGCCCAAATGTTTTCTCCATTGCCATTTCTTTCCGTGCTGGTGCTGTGTTTGAAATACGCAGTTTTTCGCATGCTGCTGCGCGGTTTCCTCCACTTTGCAATCATAAACCTAAAAACTTCAAATCGTTAGTAGTAGAAATGCATTAGGAAGAAGTGGGAAGAAATTTAGCTTATAGCTAACCATTTTTAGCATTCGAGCAGCCTTTGGCGCGTAGCCCGTGGAACTAATAGGATTTTCGGCCAAGCCTTTAGCAGCCAGTGATCTATAATACATACAAAAAACCTGCTGAAGTTGAACCATTGGCCACAATTTGCAACAAATGCGTCAAAATCGGCAAAGTTGAAATTTCTCCAAGGTTGTTCCGTTGTACTTTCTGACGTTTATCAAATGCAGTACCTGACTCTATTATGCTCATTCAAGAAGGCGTTTCTGATTTCATCATTCATCCCGTTGTTCAGCTTACATTTATCTAAAAGGCTCGGTTATGGCAAATAATCAGTTAATTGGGCAAATTACATTTGAACACTAAGCATATTCTATACAACAATGAAAATCAGTGAAACCTGCTGTCCCTGATTGGAGTGGTGCATCAGCCATTGCTTGGAATCGTTCGCCTGTGGATAGTGGATTGGTAGTGCTCTCTCTGCTTGGAAAGGTAAGCCTGTGGATAGTTGGATTGGTATTCCTCTCTCTAGTTGGATAGGTTCGCCTGGCAATGATCGGACAGGTCTTCCTGTCGTTCGTTGATGCTTCGTGCCTGCTGTGGCACGAAATCCGCCTGATAGGAACTGCAAGTGCACAGGTATTTCAAAGTAACAATTAGTGCCAAACGATAGTAGCCAAATATCTGGCTGCTCTTGCTAAATATTTTAATAGTTAGTGTCCTTTCTTGGGGCATGGAACATTTATATTAAACTGAAATACATACCAATGTGAATGCGATACTCAGTAACATGGTGGACATTAAGCACTCATGAGGATTGTGTAAAAGGATGCTTTTATGCCGCTCTCAACAGCTGGAGAAAAGTAAATATTTTGTCTGAGACTGTTCAAATTAATCAGCTGTTGCTTTTGAATTGGTCTTAACAACTGGAGGAAATATAATATTTTGTTTCGAACTCTGCAGGTGGAGCATTAATTTACCAAACTCGTGCCAGTCTGCAACACATCGAATTGATGTAAAGCAACCCATTACATTTCCATAGTTGAAGTCATTTCTCAAACGTATCTGTTAGCGATGATGAAGCGTAAGATGAATGCCATTATGTGGCTGCAAACTTGAAATGTTGAGTACTCAATGAAAACATCTCGGATTTTCAATTGACTTTAGGAATGATGTATTCTCAGATTTTCTTAACGCCCTTTTTAGTAGGGAAAGGCCAAAACCATGCAATCATCGTCGGTACCTGTTGCTGCAAATATCAGCTATCTCCAAGTAAAAATGATAATATCTTCCAATCTTTGTTCTATGCCGTTTAATTGTCCAGCTGCTGCTTTGATATTCCTAATAACATTCGGAGGAAGGAAAATATTTTGTTATAAATATGGAGATTGGCTGCATATTGACTTAGCTGATGACAATGTGAAACTCGGTGAGTCAAAGCAAGGTAACCATTCAGTTCTCGTCATTGAAATCATTTTGCAACCATATCTTTTGGTGATGGTGAAGAGCGAGACGAATTACGCGTGTCACTGCATTTTAGTCGAGCAGTCGAGCAGAACTCCTTTGATTTTACCGATTTTAGCGCTGTTGTGATGTTATAGTATACTTAATAATGTTGAGTGATGTGCAAAACTCTAGCGTCAGGCAGAACTCGAATCTGCATACCGCCCTATATGAGGGCACGTGCTCTAACCTGTCGCACTAGCGATACCTGTTTCACCACTACTCTTTCTACGCTACAACGCATCCACTACGGTGGCAAGAAAGTTCTGGAGCACTTTATTAAGCATATTACAAACCCCATGCGCGTCTGGGGAATATTACAGTTTCCTACCTGGGAATTTCTCCAGTGAAGACCTATTATTCGTCTTAATTGTCACTTTGTTACAAGCCTCCACCAAGTCGAACGGTGTAGTTGAAGTTCGTGTTTTATTGCGTAATTAATGGAGAAACGTCTTTCAAGTAGGCTGCAGTCGACGAAATCAATGAAGATGAAGGGAAGGAGCAAATCTGTTCACAAATCAGATCGCAACAAGCAAATCTGCTGCTGAATGTTCGTTTCAACGCTCTTTATCCCCGGAGATCTAGACCTTGAAGACAGGACTAGTTCAGGACAACCAGGAAAGTTGAACAGCAAAGTCTGATGGTGCTTTGCAAGATGTATCGTCGTCAAGTGCTCGCGAATCGATAACCGAACTTGATTTTCTAATACAAGTAGCAGAAAGTCCTAGAAAACGATGGCATTTCTTTTAAAGAATAGTTATTATTGCCTTTGTTTTTAATTAGTGCATAATTTTTCAAATTTCTGCAAGTGCCCCATTTCTTTCCAACCGTAACAGATGTGTTGCAGCGTAGAAAGACTGGAGGCAAAACATGTATCGCTAGCGCGATAGTTTAGAGAACGCTCCCTTGGACAGGGTGGATGCAGGTTCGAGTCCTGACTTACACGAAAATTTTGCACATCGCTTAACATTATTGGGTATACTATAGCATCATAACACCGCTAAAATCGGTTAGACATAAAGGAATTCTGCTCGACTATTTGACTGTTGAAATGCAGTGACATACGTAGTTCATCTCCATCCTCATTATCACCAAAAGAAATGGTTGCAAAACGATTTCAATGATGAGAACTAAAAGGTTACTTTGCATTGATTCACTGAGGAGTTTCAAACTGTCATCAGTTGAGTAAATATGCAGTCGATCTCCACACTATCCTTCCTTTGAATGTTGGGAGCAATATTAAAGCAGCAGCTGAACAACTGCACTGCTGGAAACAAAAGATTTCAAGATGCAGATAGCTGGTATATGCAGTAACATGGTATAGACGATGATTGTATGATTTCGGCCGTTCCCTACAAAAAAGTGCGCTTAGAGAAAATGAGAATTTTATTAGTTCTCGAGTCAAGTGAAAATCCAAGATGTGATTGATTACTCAGCTTCTCAAACTTCTAGCCATATAATGACAGTCATTTTACGCTTCATCACCACTGAGAGATAGGTTTGAGAAATAATTAGAACTATGAGAATGTAATGGGTTGCCTTACATTAATTCGATGTGTTAGCTGGCATCGGCTTGGTGAATAAATGCTCCACCTGCACATTTTGGAACAAAATATTTTGTTTCCCACAATTGTTAAGACTATTTCATAAGCAACACCTGAGTAATTTAAACAGTTTGAAACAAAAATATTTACTTTTCGCCATTTGTTAAAAGCAGTACAAAAGGAGCCGTCTTACGGAAGTCTCATGAGTGCTCAATGTCAACCATGTTACTGACTATCGCACTCACATTGGTAAGTATTTCAGTTGAATATAAATGTGCGAAGTACCGTAATTGAATACTCAGTTACTGTTGCGTTGTCTAGCACTAGCCATTAGTTTGAAATACTCTCAAAGTGAATATTCAGTTCCTGTCTGGTGGATTTCACACCATAGCAGATGCGAAACATCGACGAACGACAGGAAGACCTATCAGATCTTTGCCAGGCGATTCTATCCAACCAGAGAGAGGAGTACCAATCCAACTATCCACAGGCGAACAATTCCAAGCCAAAGTTGGCGCCCCAGTCCAATTGGGAGCAGCAGGTTCCACTGATTTTTAGTGATATAGAAAATATGCTTAGTGTTTGAATGTAATTTGCCTATCAACTGATCATTCGAAGTAGCCGCGTTTTTTTAAACAAATGTAAGCTGAACAACGGGATGAATTATGAAATCAGAAACGCCTTCTTAGACGAGCATAATAGAGTCAGGTAGTGGTTTGACAACGTTACAAATTTCCCCTAAAATTTTCCGGAGAAATGCCAATTTTACCGATATCAAGGCATTTAGTGCAAATCGCGGCAAATAGTTTAGGTTTAACAGGATTCTCTTATGTATTGTAGATCGCTGACGGCCAAAGGTTTGGCTGAAAACCCTATTAGTTCCAACGAATACGCACCAAAGGCGGCTCGAATGTTAAAAATGGATAGTCGTGAGCCAAACTTCTTCCTGCTTCTTCCTATTGCAACTCTACTAGCAGCTATTTCGAAATTCTAGGTTTATGACTGCAAAGTGGAGAAAACCGCACAGCAGCATGCGAAGAATTGCGTATTCAAACACAGCACCAGAACGGAAAGAAATGGTAATGGAGAGAACATCTGGACGATTTGGCCAAAGCACCCTAATCTCTCTGCTATAGCTACAAGAGTCAGTTGACACATTATGAATTGAATTTCATTGCTGAAATCTATGTCTAAGTCGTAACGTATTGTTGGAATAGTTTAGTAGTTGTGACTGAAGGTGTAACAATTCTTAACGCTATCTTCTCTAAGGCCACCTTTTCGTGGTTCAGTGAGTTAAAGAAATACGGAATGCCAGAAGATAACATACTCACATCCGCGGTTTGGAATCGCCCGAAAACACAGATTGGTCATTATACCCAGGTAAGTATATTCTTTGACATCTTGCCTTTGTCATGATATGGCAGCATGTTACTTGAAGGTGGTGTATGAAGCTTTATATAAGCTTGGCTGTGGCGCTGTAGTGTGCTCAGACAGCACATTAGTTGTCTGCCAGTACTCACCTCCGTTTGTTGTACTTCTTTCTTCCGCGATGCTTTGTAAGAAAACTTCAATAAAATATTCTAGTGGCAACTGGATGGGAAGAGTAATCTATACCATAGGAGAAACGTGCAAAACTGACAAGGATTGCCAGTGCGACGGATGCAAATGTAGCCGCGACGAAGCGCTGTGCATCAAACCAAACTAGGCTAATCACAACTATTATTGTGAATATTTGAGAATATTTTATAAAGCAGACTATTCTTCTACTTATATTTTCAATATGTTCTATGGGTGTTGACGTTACAAAAATTTGTGCTGAGTAATTTTCATTACTATTTTGATTAGAAAAAATGTGATATTTCAAAGTGGTGGACAGTTGAGAAGAATTCTCGAATTTTAGCCTATGTTATAGTCGAAGGTGACACTTGACTTTTCTTGATGGTTTTGACAACATTAAGATTTCGTGAAATTAGTCGACAGAGGATTGTTCGAACAGAACATCGGTACTCTTCTGTTATGATAGAGCATATTTGCAAGGGTCTTTTTAGCTGGACAGAGATTTTCCACTAGACCAATGGTATTCATTCGACAGCGTTAAATTCAACAATTTTAAAACTATGCTTGCTTTTCAAGAAAGCGTTCTATTGCACTGCAGCATAGTAAATAGCACTGAGTTCCGAACACACCGCGCATGGCTTGAGTAAGGAAAGTGCGATTCACAGAAGTGCCATTTCTGTTGTTGAATTTGGGATTTTTCACTGCGTTCATAATAATCTAGGCAAAACATATGACTCTGATACACATTGGTGCCAAGTAAGTTTTGGGAGATGGCGGCACGGACTTGGTATATTGATAGGCCACCACGGTGTTATTGTAAACGTGATATAAACATTCATACTAATTATGCCCCTAACGCATAAACGGAAATGCAACCACACATGTATGCATGAATATCTCTGCTCAGACAGGCAGGGTATGTGTCACATAGGCGCAATGGAGGCGGAGAGTTCACCCACTGGAACAACTGGCGCTCTGTGGAAGCACGAAAACATTTCTGGTTTGCATTTAATCTTCGCTCAATATCTGGAAACGTCCCATGCTGTTTCGCGACAAATAGGGAAGAGGTTAGTTTGTGGGGGAAATCGTGAATAGGACAATATATTGTTATTACTACTATCGATATTATTGTTGAACTAATGTCATTATTGTTGGCCAGGGTTCTTGCAAACATGGATCTGAAAAAAACGAATCGAGTTTGAGTAATGCTGGAATCCTCAAAATAGACATGATGTCGGGTCATGTGAAAGCCATCATGACGGTAATTAGCATCCAAGTTTCTTTTCGCTGTTAGCTGCTAAAATAGGCTTGCAGTGTGCCCACTGATCTGAACACCAAGCTCATACACCTGCACGCCTCTCTTTCATTATCCCAGACTTCCTGAAAACCATTCTTGTGCCTCCGACATAGGATGCATGTACGGAAATCGTCATCTTCAATATAGAAAGCGCGGAAACTCTTCAATACAAATACTACTTTTAAAAAAATGAAGCTTCTGATCCACCTTTTAGCGCATGCCGGTTTCTATGACTTGTAGTTTCAGATCAATGTAAAAGTAAAGACGATTTTAGACTGCGAACTTCAGATCATGATAGTTAGGCTCGAATTTATCTTTATAATCATGGTACAAAACAAGCACTAACGTATATCAGGATGACTGGCACGAGTAGCCGAGTGGGATGGTATTACGGACAAAACAATGACCCGCCTGCTTAGGTTGAATGAGACATAGTGATTGCTGTCCTCATCGTTCTACGGCATGACCGACAGCACACCCACAACGAGTCGTCTTTTACCATCCTGGAAAGGTGTCTCTTGACTTCTTGCCAGCTTTGTGTCTCGTCTACATTCCTTTCAACTATAAGCATGACCACTTTCTCAAATCATGAATTGAAAAGAATAGTAACGATTCAAGAAGGCAGTTATTGTAGAGCCCAAATCTAGGAAAATCAACCTTTAGAATATCTTTATCTACTGCACTGTGAAACGGATAATTTAATCTCTGTGCGATCTTAATCATTCCCTTATTTTCTCTGTTGCGACGTCATTACGGTGATTGAATCGACTCAGGTGTCCTTGTAGAATTCGCTAGTAACACTACAAAAATGATGCAGCTTATGGAATATACGGTGAGAAGTCTGCGTTACACTTTTAATTCTTAAATGTTTAGCGCCTGTAAATGGAAACACTTTCGATTGTTAAAGAATAAGTCTAGATGCTTGTTTATCGTTTTCTCATTTTCGGTTTCGTTTCAGCACCTTCTCCTTTTTCGGTATTGGGGCAATGATTGATTAGAAGGGTTTAGAGCACTTGTCTCTCGGAACATGTGTCTTTGCAGAGTTACTACTCAGTTAATTTCAATAAATCATAGCGCTATTGAAACTATCAGAAATGACCACACGTCTCATCAGTCGACTAAAACGTGGTATAAAACTCGAGTATCTTGCTGCCAGTCGTCCATCATTTCGAAAAATTTCTCAACACCACTGGTTCCCATGCACATAATATCAGTAATTGCTCTCTTCACACTTTTCCCTAGACTTTAAGGAATAATTCGATAAATCTAAGCTTTCAAACTATCACTGAAAATCTGCTGGGAATTCGCTGTCCACCAAAAAGACCTCTGCAAAGCATTGGATTCCAACAACAGATGAGAACCGTTGTTTCTGCTGTTGCTTGAGGATTTCGCCTTGTTATAAAATGCTGATGGGCAGATCTTTTTGTGATCTTGAAGGTAGCCGAGTTATGACGTTTGATGATTGACTGAAAGAGAATGTTGGGGAAAGAGGCCAAACTAGCACTTTACTAATCACCTTGCCTTCCTAGTGCACCGCATCACTAACAACTGCTCTACCCCGTTCCACAATGATTTTGTTTAGGACAAAGTGTCATTTGAAACTTTAGGAAAATGTAATAAAAAAAACCTATGTACATTAAGAAAACTTAGCCTAGCACACGATAACATGTTAGCTTACTCGACCACCACACTCAAATTAATTTTGCACTTATGATTCCTTGAGTCTCCCTACGGAAAAAAAATTACGGAATCCACTTGGCACTGAAGTCTTCGTGACGACTATTTCTGTGGGACTTTCCTTTTTTTCCTCTACAGGTCCATATGCTTTTCTTGCTTAGTGTTAGTACCTGGCTTTTTTGACACTGTAGAATGAAAATAACAATATTGAGAAGGTTCTCTCACGTTTCCATTCCAAAAATTCTTGAAGTCTTTACGAAAGGGCGAAAAGATTTCAAAACAAATATTGAAATTCTGCAGGATAACGCGCGAGGAGCGTAAAGCTCACTTTTAATATTCCTGTTAGGTCGCTACGGAAAGGCCGTTCCAAGAACGAAGCACTTTTGTCGAATTTTCGAAATTTACGCTAACAAAAATTATTTTAGTAGCCTGAAGAAAGAGCTGTGCCCTGTGAAAAAACGCGTGATAATGTAGCGATAACGGGCAACGCGTGTGCAGCCCAGTTTTATTCCTCATTTGTACTGCTTTAAAAGCTTTTTTTTTTGAAAGCAGGCAATTTTTATAACTTCTCGAGGTTTGTGCTATGCGATGGTTGGCAAAAGCTTAGGATTAGAGCTCTGTCCAGGGAAATACAAAAACGCTAATGCGCTACGCCTGTGAAACATAAGATTATTTTTAGTGCCACAGCGCTGAAGTTTTTTTGTTAAACAAGTAAGCGTTTGATTTACCCGAGAATTCAGCTTTTGAATGATTACTGGTGGTCTAGTAGACCATTTTCGTCTCGCAGAAGAGTTCCCTTCATAGTTGCTTGACCACTAAAGAAAAAAATGTCTACTTTGTCCTCCATCGATGAAATCAGAATCCTTCTCATACACAATACAAGAATGTTTTGAGCGCATTTTTAGTATTGGCATAATTGCCAAAGGTGGAAAATAGTGGTCACTCAGAACTAGGCTGATTAGCAGATCGAATATAGCTGAGCCTCAAATGCTATCACTCTGTCCATTTCTTTTCACACACATCAAAGAGATAACTATTAAATTCGTCTAGAATAGTGTTCTGGAGAATCGCAAAAGCTGTGGATACTCCACTTCAGACGTTACGTCGCCATTTGGCTCAGAACCGCTTGTTTAACAGGCCATGTAAAATAAAAGACTGCGTGATATGTCCCAATGGTAGAGAGACTGCATATGTTTAGGTGCAATGTACCTGGCCGCTTGTAGAACATGCAATGATGAAAATATAGGCGAAAGACCTTGTGACGGAATGAGGAAGTACCTGGAAGGAAAGTCGAAAATTTGGGCGAGGACTCCTCTAAGTGCACATACGACAGGAAGGCAGAACGGCCACGAAAAAAATCGTTATCAGGAATATTGAAATATGAGCGTGGTCATAAGAAAGCACTCGAAGCGAAAGGTATGATATATCAAACGATACCAGCCAAGAGCAATCGAGTGTACAACATTTTTCATCTATCTCGTCATTATTATTTGAGATAACATGTCATGTGGTCTGTTAACGGGCTGACTTTAGAGCCCGATACACTGTTTCGACTTTGACGGTCTCATCAGTCGAGCAGTATCCTTGCGCCTTTCTCGGGACGCTCAGTCGCTTATACTAAGAGTACACGACGACGAACATTTACACTATATGTCAGGTGAATTATTACCGAACACACAGTAATGTACACTCGATTGCTCTTGGCTGGTATCGTCAGTATATCATACTTTTATATAATGTATCATATTTATAAAGGTATGATATACTTTTCATTTAGCGATAATTTCACTTGATGGGCGATGTAAAATGTTCGTCGTTGCCTACTCTTAGTATAGGGGACTGGGCGCCCCAAGAGGATTGGCTAGAGACAAAGGGGTACCGGCTCACTGACAAGATTGCCAAGGTTCGAAGCACGTGTACCGGACTCTATAAGTTGCCCTCTAACAGAGCACATGGGCAGTTTAAAAAAATCGTTATCAAGCATTGAGATGGTACGAAGAATACTGGGGAAGTTGAAAATGTCTGTGCAGAAAACCCTCGTGGTTCAATGAATGAATTCAAGGGCAAGGGAATGTAGAAGAAGAGTGCGATTGAGCTTGACAAATATATGCGCCTTATCTCAGATCATTTTTCAATCTGATTAAGGTCCATTAATCATAGCGTGTGTACGACACACCGTGACCTTTTCCTGTACAAGCAGTTTTACGGTGGGTATCATGTGATAGGTAGACATCTGAAGTGATTTCTGCATTAGATTGTCACCCAGATTTAGGAGAATGCTGGAATTTCGAGAAAGAACTGAGAGAAGCTTCGTCTCGAAAAGGATAACTGGGATTTCATTAAAGGCAATATAGGATAAGGTAAAGCTCTCGGCGTTAATCTATCCCTGAGGGATGCGCCATGCATTCGACTTCAATTTTTAACTTCGTTTGAGGTGATTGAATGCACATCTGGCCTTTACAATGACTCGCGGTGGCCTCTCCGCTGAACCGAGTCAGTGCTGCTTATCCTCCCAGACAAGTCTGAGACCTGTCTGGTACCAATTTACCTACCCCGGAGGGATGGATGGCTTGGTGAGCCATGAGCGCGAGATCGAACCAGTGACCTCGTGTGCGACGCAGGGCACCTCTAACCACTGCGCCACATGCGCTCATAAAGGCAATATACTCCATGAAATTGTTGCATTGATTTGTTAATTTGTACTATGATGCAAATTCGTGTCTATCGATGATATTAATTTCCTCCTAACGTTTTGATTTCATATGGCCGATGATAGAGAGATGACTTAGTAGCATTTAGGACGATATAATAGAGGAATACGGTTTGTCCCCAAAATTCATATATCAAACGAAGGTAATTCGTGATGTCAAAAAAAATTAAAATAATGCTATATGCGTTTTTTTTTACGTAACAGGAGTCGTTATCGTTTTTCCTATCCTCTAATGATTATTGTAATGACTAATAACAACAGATATAAATAGATTCATAATGTGGGTCCGTTGTAATATGAATAATTTTTTGCGTTATTTCGCCAAATTTTCTTCCATGTTTTCAGTGACTGATTGGTCGAATGCAATTACGGCTTATTTTATGTACCACCCGATAAGGATTTTATCATCAATTGTGATGTTTCAGTGCTATTTTATACTTCACTCTTCCATCCGATTCTCTTTAGTATGTTTATGTATGCTTATGGCTTCATTTACGTTGTGTTTCTTCAAATTTGAAGATGATTAGTTTATTCGAAATAGTATGCGATAACTTTAGAGTTCTACATGACCCTTAGAACGCTTACGCACCGCAAGACCCCGCAAAAAGAGATTCGCTTTTTTTCGGCAAGAGAATGCCGAAATTTTTGATAGTAAGCAGAAAATTTGCGTTTTCGAATGCTTGCTGCTGGAAATTCTTATACATAAGCTCTTTTAGTAGAAATGCTATTTTACTATAAGCAGTATTTTCATTCAGCGACGTGTATGCGATTGAAGAAGCGAAGTTCCGTTCAAGTGGCCCTCTCATTATTTTAGGCGATCTCAGAAATTCAATAAATCTGATATGTTCGGTGAGCATATCAATGTGATTTATTATAAAATTTTCTTTTCTTCGGAATAAATAAAGAGATATTCCATTTGTCTGGCATGGCGTATGTCTGTTAGGTACATGTTTCTTTTATCCCGGGGATCCCGGTGTGGAGGGCGCTTTTAAATAAAACCTTGAAAAATAAATCCAGAAAAATTGAAACCCGTCTGTAAAAACAAAGTAACGACCCCGTCCGGCATGTTGTATACGCGTAAAATTGGTTTGCGGGGGTGGCGACCTTTTCGTGGTTTCCTTCGCTCGGCGAGGAAAGTATTATTTCGTTCGCCAGAAACTTTTTAGCATGCCTGACAGCGACATTTCTGAGTTATGGCATGTGGTCTGATATTGGCACTTATTACACAGCACGTATACAAACGGATTGTTTCCGAACTGTTCAAGAAAACAGCTTTTGTTAGTTGATGAAAAGCAAAAACGGTGCAGACAGAGTGCAAAACGGGACGGTGGTGTTTTACCATATTTAACGCTATCGCCTCATTCTTTTGTTTTTTCATTTCTTTCTTTTTGCAGATCTTCTTTTCCTCCCCCTTAGCATCCCAGGATCTTTCCCCCTTACGAGTCAACCGCATATACGCGATCACTTCCACAACACACCCTGACCATGTGAGCGAAAGTAGATCACTGAACGGTTGTACACTGGCGGAATGCTCTTTGGGGCCCGTATCGTCGAATATTCATAGCTTTAGGGTTTTGAAGGTGGGTGTTACTCTATAACCACGTTCAAATTTTTTTCAGTAATGCTTGATAGTTTGATTTGTGGCTTGCATTGTGGCTCATTATGCGGAGCGCTTTATTACAGTGGCCATAGCGCGTGATTTCGTCCTTCTAGCCTGGGGTCCAGGGATCAGAGTTGGCTATTGCTGCCTTTTTTTGTTTTCGGGTCAGAGAATGATTCATGTCCTTTCCCTCGTTCGGAGATCCACATCCATTACATAATGAAAAAACCGAAGGCCCGAAGCCTGAGTAAGTGACTGGAACGATAGGGTGCGTTCGTGCAACTGGACGGAGAACTGAGACGGTCGCGAAACAACGTGGTCTTTGCATTGGTATTAAAAATGCCCAATGTAAAACACAGACCAAAAATGCAAAATGCATGGCTCAACAGATAATTCATATAGTCTCAATCCAGGAAATTTTCAACAAGTCGTGGTTTAAGCTAGTTAACACGTCAAAGCGAAGAGACTCTGCTAGTAGTTCATAGTCCAACAGATATAGCCGAAGATTAAATTTCGGTCCTGAATATTGATGTTTGATTTTTGGAAGACGCTGTGTTTGGAGTGACGTTAAATCCCCACATTTAGGGTTTTGGTTTGGCAAAGCCGACAAAGAAACATACGCACGGAAAAGATTGTATAATATCGAGCATCACAAAACTCCAATACTCTCAACACAGGAGAGATACCCTAAATAAGCATGGACACATCGTGGGGCGCACATCTGCATCTCACTTCGAGGAATTAAGAAATTCAGCTGTAGATTCTGAAAGAAGAGTTAAGATAGGTCTATTCACGCTTGAGTAGAACGAACTGTCGCGTGGCTGCGAACAGTATAATTTAGTAAAGTCGTGAGCAGAGAGGAAGGATCGAGGTCGGACAAGGATTTTCGTTCATTAATGTGTGCGGTGATGTTTGGCACCAGAGCTATTCCTAAACCTCTCATAGGAACCGAGGTCAGAAATGTTATCTCAGGTTTGGCGTGAGAATATCTCACTGCTCAAGTGCGTCAAGTGCTAGATTCGAATCCATGGGAAATCAATTCAGCCACCATCAATCCACTTCTTTTATAAAAAGAAGACTACAATCATATATACAACAGTTGAACTTTACACAGAGACTTTCGAAGTCCTCCGTGTTGCGCGCGACGAGTGGAAGTAAGCCCATTGAATGTTAGGAATTTGAACATTCACGGATGATAATCGCAGTTCTGCCCTTGCCGCTGTGATGTGAAGCGGGTCGTCTAAAAGCTGCAGTCAGCAGTGCACATGACCATACCATAGTACTAAAATTCTCTTGCTGCTGTTTTCATCAAATAACTGAACGATCTTTGGATTAAGTAGATAGACGGGTCGGTTACGAGCACGCGAAACACGGAAACATCAGTTTTGGGTCCTATCTCGTAGTCGTATCAACACTCTCCATCATGCTACTAAGAAACGATAGGTTATAGTCGCAATAGCTGTGACGATGCTTACACAAGTGTTTTTAATCAATTATATTAAAAAATCATGATAATTCTGATTATTTGAATGTACAGAAGTGTTCGACCGAGTAGGCTGGATGCTGTGTCAACTTCTATCCAGGCTCTAATAGAAGGTGAAATGCCTTGCCGAGACGTCAGCAAGATCTGTACTGTATATAATTTTATCTGTGTTGATGATCTCATGTTCTATTTCTTCACGAAATACAAAAATCTTACCAACGTTTCCTGCTGAAATAGGGCGTTAAGAAGTAAATATTATTATTATCACCGAAGGTC
>JAHQIW010007297.1:0-38372 GCA_019055375.1 Parelaphostrongylus tenuis
AGATAGGACGAGAATTCTAGACTGATGAAGAGTCAGATTATCAGATTACTATTGCTTGAAAGCGAAGTCTATATAAACAATCGAAAGTAAACGTGCGGTGTATTCTATCAGCCATAGCGCTCGAATACAGTTGCTACAGTGTCGGGGAATTTCTTACTCGACATACGTGATGAGATAATTCGGCTCGATCCTCTATAGGTAGCTGGTATATCCCCTGCAAGGGATCGTGAACTGAAACGTATCGTGCTACTGACGAGCTTGAAAAGGCGAATCACGTGAATAGCACTGCGTAGTGCCATACCAACCTCATAAGGCTAAAAACATGTCATCAGATTATCGGATTATAATTTTTTGGAGCGAGGTCTGTACAAACAGTCTAAAGTAAAGGTACCAGTAAAGCGTTTTCAGACGCAAATGAAGACAGCACTATAAAGCATTTAACCATGCGAAGTTAACAAAAATATTTATTTTGATTTAGCGAATGACTCAATATTCCAGCTCGTATAACTCATCACTAATTCCGATTATTATTACAATTCAAAGAGTAGGTACTTTTCTATTATCAAATAGAAATTCTTGAAGAGACAACTTTTGCTGGACAAAGTCTTCCTCCTGGGTTATTGCTAATCATTAGACAGCACAGAAATGTCAAAGTTACTTGTTGTTTAAAAAGACATGTTGCAGTACTGTGGCAGAAAATAATTGTATTTACCGAGATCACGTTATCGCCATATATTCGATGCTCTCTTGGTGATATTTTGTCCGTTTTGCAATTTTTTTTGGCTTTTCGCGTTATATTGCAGAAGAAACTTTGCTATGTTCTTTTACGAGCTTAGGCTTTCCATTTGAACTTGTTGTCAGTTAAACCGCTAATGATCTTAGACTAAGCATCTAGGCCTATGCACAAAAGCATACGGATGCATGGAGGGAATCTGGAATTATCAACGTTATATGTTAACCAGTAGAGCTTTTTTCAGCCCAAAGAAAAGTCCCAACTAAGAAGTAGAAATCACTCGCCACTTGTGAATCGCGATCAATACGTAGTCGTTTCCACACCT
Source organism: Parelaphostrongylus tenuis (assembly GCA_019055375.1). Taxonomy (NCBI): domain Eukaryota; kingdom Metazoa; phylum Nematoda; class Chromadorea; order Rhabditida; family Metastrongylidae; genus Parelaphostrongylus; species Parelaphostrongylus tenuis. The sequence continues at coordinate 1,059 of JAHQIW010007297.1, forward strand.
TAGTCGATTAGCAATGCGTTAGTTCAGAAACTTCACAATATTTTTTCAGCTCTAGCGCAATGAAAAAAGTTCATTGAAGGTTAAGCACATTGTATTAATCAACGAAATTTGTACCATCAAGTGATTACTAACAGCCCTAAGAGAAAACCTCTTTCCTACAAGAAGTAGGCGTTGTGTGAAACACAAACCTATTTTGTTTGTCTACAGCCGTTTTTAAGAGCTTTTTCAAAAGCAAATACATTTTCGAAATTTCTGAGATTTGCGCTACCGAATTATTGAAAATCATGGAGAGAGCTCTGCCCTGCGAAAAGGCACGATATTTAAAACACAACTATCGTTTTCAAGTGTTTTCTCAAGACCACAGCTCAAATTTCAATATGCCAAATATTCATTTTTGAGCCACGCATGTCATGTGGTATGTTGAAGTGGGCTGACTAGAGAGCCCCATACACGAGTTTCGACTTTGCTGTCTCGTCGGTCGGGCAGTTACCCTTTCGCATTTTGCCAATCCTGTGCGGTGCTCCAGTCCGTACACTAAAAAGATAGCGACGACGAACGTTTCACACTCTATGTCCGGTGAAATTATCACCGAACACAGACTATTGTACACTCGATTGCTTTTGGCTACTTCGACTACGAGTGTTTTCTTGAGATCACAGCCCAATTTCAACATGTCTCGTAATTATATATTTGAGCCAACATGTCAACTGCCCGACTGATGAGACCGCAAGGTTGAAACACGTGTATCGTGTTCTAGAAGTCAGCTCATTTTGAATAGACTACATGACATGCGCGGCTAAAAAATGATTATTTTGGCATATTTGAAACACAATTTTCCGGACACTAAAGCACTAAGAAAGGTGTTTCGAAAATCAAGTACATTACGAGATTTTCCTAATGCAAGCTTTCAAAAAATTACTAAAGGTCGGTGGTAATCGTTTGTCTAAGGAAAATTTGCTTTCGAAAACCTTGTCCTTCAACAAGAAAGTAAAGAAACATGCTCCTAAAAGTACTGCCATTAAGAATCCGCTTTGTCGCTTTTGTCGTAACATCGTGCATTGATTTATCACTAACAGAAAATTGAGAGAAGTTTTTCAGGATGTCAAAATTGAAGTGATGAGTATACTTGGTTCCTCCGAAATGCTGATGTAACCGTTTCAGAGGAGTTTAGGCAAGCCGTATCTGAACATACACAATGCACTCTCCAACTTTAAACATACCAAAATTTAACGTAATACGCAGTAGTCAGAAAGGTTAGAAACTAAATGCCGACATCATCAATGATTGTTCACTCACTGAAACTGATTTTCTTAGATAACTCCCCTTTTAGCCAAAGTTTATAGCTGTGCCCACTTCATTAGACATGTAAGAAAAGTTGACTGAAACTTTTTTTGTCAGAATTATTATTGGGAGTTTGGATTTACCTATGAATCTACCCCGTCCAGCTATATTTCATATTATTTATTTTGCTCCCCGAGTAAAGCGTCTACTCCTAGTGCTCTCTTTTCGTTTACATAGTAATGACTTCTTTTTTTATGTCGGGCTGTACAATAGCCCTTACCAGACCACCTGACAAGATGACTCAAATAATAATGAAAGGATCTATTGAGATTTGAGCGTGGTCTAAACAAAGCACTCAAAATAAAGGTATAGTAATGACTTTTGAAAATATGGTATTCCGAACACTTCGCCGTGGAAAGGGTAAGGGGACATCTGATATCGATCTCTGCTTTGAGCGTTTCCAGACAAGTTATCTTGAGCGATTGAAGATGAAACTAGTTTTATTTGATTTTTTTCACGTAAATCCAACGTATTTCTCGCTCAACGACTTAGATAATTTGCTGCATTCCTTTTATGTAAAGTTGATGAGGAAGCTTTCATCAAAGCTTTGACAGTAGGGTAACAGCAGAAGATAGATTAATAGAGGTTCTATCTTAGACATGAACACAATAGCAGACTTATCAATAGTCGCTTTTCATTGCTAATCCTCAGTGCGAATCACTTCTGCACTTTCTTGAGTTTGAGCGGTAGGCACTACACCAACCTATAGCATCCGGCTCAATCACAGTGTCGCATTAGAACCAATATTGATTTAGTTACCAATTATCAGCTTTAGGTGGGAACTAATTTTTTGAGGAAAATGTTCCACTTTTTGGCATATAAGATATCAAAGGGCTCAGAAATAGCTTGAAAGTTTGAAGGTTCCATAGAGCAGTAATGCCGCACTTGTGCACATTACAGTGCCATACCGTACAGAAGTCACGTGCAATGAGTTGATAAGCTATACATGTATTTTGCTCTATTTTGTATAAGGAGGTAGCAAGCAGCTTCCATAATCACTCGACGCATTTATATGAAATCAGTAGCATGAAGAGACTTCAACACCCAATCTCTGTTAGGACACGCATTGCGTCGACCATCCAGAAACAACAGCGTTGAATGATTTGCAAAACTTCTGAACCTCCAACAAGAATCGAGCTCACTCTTTTCAGATGCACGTGCTAGCCAACTGCACTAACGAGAGCCGTTCTTCGTGGCACTAATATGTGCTTAATAAGACAAACCGTTGAAAGTTGTCTGCAGACAGATCGATATTTGGCATTGCAAAAAGAAAGTGTGAGGTCCAGAAGCTTCATATATCATTCAACATTATAGAATACATGTCCATAATTTCATATATCCAGGAACATTTTGTTTTCAGCAAACTGGGTGGAAAATGTTTTGAAAACTAGGGAAACATTAGGTATATGTATCACGCTACTATTTACTTGATGAATAGACATGAGGTTACTAATGGCAAAAATCCTCATATAAAATGTTCGCTGACGTTTCAGAGGTTCCACGTTTTTCGAAATTTGAAAAGGTACTTTTGAACGCAATTTACTTATACCTCTTCTGTCGACAGCTTTTTGTAGACCCGCTCAAAATGATGTAATCTGATAAAGACACAACGTGCTTTGAGCTGTTAGGTTTAATGCTATACAGGTGCCTGTTTCGTCCTATGGGGACTCATCAGTATCACCCTCGTCGATTCATGCGATCCCCTGAGGTTAAACAGGTCAAACAGGGCGAAATAGCTACTTGTATTGCACTAGACCTAACAGCTCAAAAGATGTTATATCCTCATCAGCAATCTACGTAGTCTAATACTTTAGTAACCTTAGCGGAAGAAAAAATGAAATCCACCGATGTCGTTTACATAAATAATGACTAACTTCTTTTGCACACGGTTTTACGAAAAACAACCCTACCCTTTTGTCGATGTTACCAAGCAGTAATCGAACAATGCACCATTGAAGAAAATTCGATGCGGACGACAACGAAGGCTCGCAGCGGAAGGTCAAACGACTGTGAACAGTCGACTCGAATCAACGGTTTTGGAGAAGGGAAGGCATCAAAATGTCAATGGTACGAATTTTTACCTAAGGCAGCTATTCTCAGCTACATGCTCATCGTTTTGTCCTTTAGATTTTCCAGTTGTCAATGGGCACCACGCGCGAGGTTCGCATGGGTCAGTAATGTGCTTGATTCAAATCAAAAGATCGTTCAGAAATATGGTGTAAGGTCACTCGCGATCAAAGTCGTCTCCATTTATAGTAATTAGAGATAATCCTGCGATTTGTTCTTTTTCAGAATCTTACACAGTGTTATATGCTGCTCAAAATCAATGGATGCCGTTTCGGCGACTTTGCTTTCCTCAGAGTTCAGATGAACTATGTCATACCATTCTAATTACTTAGCTAAGAATTCCTACATTTGATAAAATCTAATTTAAACATCAGTCCAACGTCTACCTATCATATGAAACCCTCCCTTCGACTACATGTATGGAAACGACCACTGGTGTGTTGTCACGTATTAAAACGAATCATAATCAAACTAAGAATTCAATCTGTAATAACGTATTATGTCATTTTTGATGTTCAGGCACATAAATTGTTCCTTACTCTTCGACTGATCCCTGAACTCTGAGAATTTATGCAATAGTTCTTAGAGGTTTGCACACCGACTTTTCGACGCATCCCTCAAAACTAGCACCTCGTAGTCGTCACCGATATGCCTTCCCCACTATGCGAACCAAAGGAGTACTTGTCGACTTTTCGACTTTCCATCTGACTGCTTTTTGCGTGGTAATTTAACTTTAACCCATTTCTACTGATTTCCTTTAGCCTAATGTTCCACTAATCGACGTCAGACCAATCATCAGTAGTGTAGGCGGGCCGAAAGTGTGATAAAATCATTGTTGAGTCTCATTTTGATGCAAGGTGCAATTATTCAAGTTTAACTAACCCATCTCTCGCACCAAGAACATTTGTCACCTTCTAATTGTGCGCATTCAAACCGTACATGTGAATTTACTCGATGTTACTGCGTTTTGCACAAAGTTTTGAATACGTCACAATACAAGCCATTCACGAAGTGCTGATTGAATATCAAGATAAGATAGGTAGACGTGGCTGTCAATTTGATGGATCGCAACTCTTTCGAAAATGCCCTCGCTATTCTATCTCTAGGTGATCCGGAAGATGTTATGCACGAATATGTGGGATGGCGATAAGGAAAAACTCGAAACAAAGTTTTTCCAATGCATTTGAGTTCAAAATTGGAGTCCCAGATTTCTGGTCGTCCATCACTCTGCTAACAATTTGTAGATGATTGTTCTGTGAGAATCGGACCATAATCGGATGGCACAGCATCTGGATTATGGTTTGAATGCGGCAAGATCCCCAATCCCTCCAAATCATCAAGCTTTTCCTCAGTCTTCTTTACTGTATCAGGTGTGGCATTACCTTGTTGAAATAGCCGAGCATTCGGCGAACCAATGTCGGGTACTTTCTTCCACCACATCGTAGACTCGGTCCAGCTGCTCGCAATAGAAAATATTCTTAAAATATTCTTATGAATTTGCTATAACCAATACTGTGTGAAACAAACATGAAATATGAATTTTTCGCTGATCTTAGGAAAATTTTTCTTCAACTCTTTTATCTTCGCTCCAAAGTTTTTTAGATAAGTACGATACATTCGAAGAAAATCGGACGGAGGAGTGTCTCGTAATACGGATAATTTAGGCGCCAACCCTGAGGCTATGTGCTCAAATCTGAGGTGCAAGTCAGTTTGACCATGCCAGACACTAAAGGAGGCGACCCCGTCGGCGCGCTAGCCAATGTTTCATTGTATAGCATGTATTCCATAATCAGTCATATAAAGCATGTTTTTTCACTTTTTCATATTTGTTCCAACTGTAATAGAATAAGACTTTGAATTTCCTAACTTTCGAACGAATTATCCACTACGATGAATCTAATGGTCTTCTAAAAACCAATGAAAATTTTCGTCATCGATTCACATACGCTGAAGAACTGTGAAATGTGATCAAGACAAAATGACTGACGTCGACCATAATAAAGAGAGCGAGTCGACCATAATAAAGAGAGCGAAGCAAACACTACTTCCAATTGCAATCTCACACCGGATCAGGCACGGTTTTCTAGAGGAAATGGTCCTCTAGACCCTAACAATAAGAGCTATGATGACGAGTCACATCACCGTTATCTCCATCCTGTTTCAGGACCTTGTAAACGAGTTTTTCGCTTTTCCATTTCAGCAGTTTTTCGCAACTTGAGTTTTGAGAATTTCTACGTTATACTTAACCAGTCTCATCGCGCGCCTTAAACATCGCTTCAAAGATTCAATATGTCTGTGAGAATACTTAGAACTCCTTCGACACGTCAAAGCCGTACCAACCTCAAAAACATTTCCTCAGTATATATTGTACTTTACTCTGAAAAAAACGCCTCCTTATTGGATATGGCAGTGATAATAAAATTATGTCTGACATTCCTTCATTCTCCGCGCTGGATCACCCTTAGATCCTCAGTAATCATCTGATAGCTAGCATTCAGACGATCTCAATGGCATACTTGATTCTCAAAAAGAACTTTTTGGTGCGGTGTAGCATGCTAACCAAAATTGGCTTTCATGTTCGGCACGCAATCTTAGGTTCGGTATGCAGATGAGATTTCGAAATATTGGCACCAAGCACAGCGCTTTTGCAACTTAACGGCTATCCAATAGCATAAATCTGAGTACTTTCCCGTTAGGTGAGCGTAGCTTCGATCCGATGTGAAGAAAATATTTTTCGATCTTTCTTAGTGTTCAAATAATCGTTCGATAGCACAATTCAAAAAATTTTAATTTTTTTTTTTCAAAGCTGAGAAAGCCTATTGGCTATTGTGCTGAAAAAGCGAGAATAAATTTTTGTTCCTCATTAAAGATTTCTCGCTGACCAAAGCATATCCTTTGAAGTTTTATTAACCAGTCGATAGATCAAATCTTAGGGATTCCAATAAGTTTATTTGGTTTTTATCACGAACCCCACATTACGCTGCAGCAACCAAAAGAAGATTTGGTTCCGCAAAAAGTGGATCGCTTTAACTATCTTCTCTTTAGTTCGATCTTACTTCGATCTGTCGAAAAGTGGATCTTGGGGAAAACGCATTTTTCGGTCAATTATAATGATTAAATCATCAATCGATAGCTTAAATCAAAAGAGATTCAATAGTGTATTTTACTTTTGAAAAAGACCGGTCATTGCGGTGAAAGAGCAAAAATAATATTTTGTTCCTCATTCAAAGAGTTCTCGCTGATCAGGGCCTCTCTCATATGATTCTCAAAACCAAGTGATAGATCAGTTTTTGAGGATTTCAATAACGGTTTTTAACGGACTTCTTAGTGCCTCATAACAGCCAAAAGAAAATTGTGTTGCGCACTTAATGCTTTTTTTTCAGTTTTGCGAAGCCTAATCTTTTTTTGGCTGCTACAGCTTGATATGAGGTTGATATTCGAAATTAAACAAATCGTTAGAATTCTCAAAATTAGATCTATCGATTAGTTACTAAAGCGCCAAAGAGAAATTTTTGGTCAGCGAAAAATCTTTGAAAGAGAAACAAGATAATATTTTTGCTCTCTCAGCGCAACAACAAAGTCTTTTCAAAGTAGAATACATCATTCAAATTTCCTTGATTTAATCTATCGATTGATCATTTGAACATTGAAACATTAGAGAAGTACGTTTTTCCAATGGGTGAGTGAAGAGAGTATGGCTAAAATGATCCATTTTTTGCAAAGCCCAATCTTCTTTTGGCTGTTACAGCGTAATGCCAGGTCCATCATAAAGATCAAATAAATTACTAGAATTTCAAAAATTTGGTCTATCGATTATTAAATGAAACTTGGAAGGAAAACCTCTGTTTAGCGAGAAATCTTTGAATGAGAAACAAAGTACTATTTCTGCTCCTCCGCAATGACAAAGCCATTTTGAAGTGGGAATACACCGTTCAAACTCTTTTGATTTAAGCTACCGAATAGTAATTTAATCGTCGAAAACAAGCGTGAAGCAATCTTTTTCTGGAGGGTTGAGTTTGCGCTTAGATAACGGAAAAGTACCCAAATTTGATAAGTATACAGCTATGTATTCGAGAACTTCGTTCTATCGTACTGCGGGTTAAGCTTCATTTTCATATTACACTGCCTGATAAACTGGTTAATGAGCCCAAGCCTAAGGCAACACATGAAAATCATAGGATCGTGTGGAGGAAATCTTAGTATTAGAGTTATTCGTTTTATCAAGAGTTTTTTATGGCGAAGCGGAGAAAAAAAGACTTAAAGTCGATAATAAAAAGCACACTCCGCAATTATCGCGAAAGAATGCGCTCTGATTACGAAACGTAACGTTTTTTAGCTGCTACAGCGCACTAGAAATTCTTTTCTTAGTAGCAAGTGCACCACTGGAATGGCTGAAGTTATGCTATCGAGTGACTACCCAAGCTTTGAAGTGCAACCGCACACCCAGAGAATTCGTTTTCCCAAAGGGCCGAAACTGGAGCCGGATAGCGGAAAAGTACCAGGATAATTTCTCAAAAAACCAAGCACACCATTGATATTCTTGAAATTCAAGCTATGAAATGACTATCGAAATTCTAGAAAAAAAAGAAAGCGCGCTTCCAGAAGGGATGAAACCGGGTGGAGATAAAAAAGGGCCACTGAGACTTGTTGAAAAGGAATGCTACGTCGATGGTGAGAAATGATAATGAGATTCTCGAGATTTTAGACATATTTTTTATTATCTTTTGCCACTGCCATGTGAACTTGATGAAAGAAAACGTGATTTGTAAGTATGACCGGCGACTCTAATCACACTGTGTCGTCTCAAATAAAAGAACTAAGGCCTTTCGTTCAAACACCCTCAAAATGGAGACAACGTTGTTTCTCCACATTTTCTGCAATTGAAAGAGCAGAGAGCAGAGATAAATTTTATTCTCTCAAACGACATCGCTACTCACAGTTGCGGGTCTTAATGAAATAAAAAACAAGAGTTAATGAGAAGGTGATGGCGACAACAGTTAGTTGAACAATCAGTTAAGAAACTTTTGGCCAAGTATAACAGAAACTGGAAAGCAAAGCAAACTTCATAAAAGCGTCATAGAATTTTATTTTACTGAACTCGTTATTTTTGATGTTTCTATCGCTTGCATTTATGTTTATCCGTTTTCTCAAAGTTAAGATTTTGGACTGCAATGCACATTAAGCATCAAAATGAGAGCGAAGTAAAATTGATGCTACCTGCATTTAAGTAATGAAAAAAAAACAGATTCGTCACTTTTCTCACCTGAATTATGTATCAAAGCTTTTTCAATATCGACTCTAAGTCTTTATGAATTTGAATTGTTGCAGTAGGGTCAATACCTGGAAATGCCTCTGTGTAGAGAGAGAGACGAATGATTATGGAGTTGACTTCATTCTATGTTTTTAGGACACACGATTATACCAAAGGTCATTCGATGAATGCAACAATTTTGATAATGCTGTTAGAATGTCAGTACGTTATGGTCGCATGCGACGGGGCCGAGCGATAGTAGCAAGATATAATAAAATCGATGTCATCTTTATTGGCCTCGGCGGATTCTCTCATCATGACAGTTCTGGACTCCAATGCTTTATCTATTTATTATTTGCACGACCCGTCATCACAGTTTATTTTTATTGTGCGGAACCCAGAAATTCCAGCATTTGATTCGTTTTTCGTCTTCTTCTTGAATGACGTAGAATATTGGTCGAGCATGTCTCATTGCAGTCTCGAGGATAGTCTGGCTGTGGCGTTCCTTAGGGCGATCTTGTTGACTGCTGGATGCTCTTCCTAGATCCATAAAATCACGGAAATTGTGAGCATTTTATGAGAGTCCTTAACCGCTTCTTCATTTCTAACCAATTCTTCCGCGATTGGGCAAGATATGGGTGCAGTTAATTATGGACTAGCAACGAAAAATTTTTGAATGGTGAGTGGAAATTCAATGACGGACATGTTCTATTATAGATATGCGATCACTAATGAATTTGTAGAGAGAGAGCGAACTATAAGAAAGTGTCCTCTACAGAAGTTAAGCAGGGTACAGTGTTTCACAATAAGTAACTTTCATATAGGTCATGTCATCGCGAACGATTAAATCCAAAAAATGAATGTGATCCTGCTGGCCCAGGTATCTTATTCAAAATATCAGAAGTGCTCAAGTAGTAAGATATTTTTAACATTTCAGTTTTGGTTAGAATTCAGTTATGAGGGGGCAAAAAAATCGATCTCATTTGCTGCAGAGGAACTTTCATAGGAGTGTTAGTGATCATTCGGAAGATGAGACTCAAGGTTACAGACCTGAGTCGTTGGTTTTTCAAAACGCCTTTTTATAACGCTGTGATCTCCACACAGACCTACCGCATATATATATATATATATATTATGATATACTATATATATCTACGCGCACATATTTCTTTCTTCGGACTATTGCATATTATAAGATAGTGTAGTACATTCTAGTGCCAACGCTGTGCTTATATCTTGAAAAGACCGTTATTCTGAAACGCAGCACGTAAAATAAGTTGAATTCGATGTATGAAAACGTACGATCTAAAGCCAATTCACGTCACGGTGAGTGTGGCGCACGTGACTGCTGACGCAATACTTCTTCACGCGCTCATGATGGGACCGTTCACTGGCCGTTGCAACCAGCGCCCACGTGATTCGCGTGAGACTCCGCTTCTCCCAAGTGGGAAATCGACTTTTTCCACTTACATTGCTAGCCTATTTACCTGCTGCGTTTCAGAGGAACGGTCTTTTCAGGATATAAGAGCAGCGGTGGAACCAAACTCGATTATGTTATTGAATGATTACTAAGTCCAAAGAAAGAGCTCTGTTTAGCGAGAAATATGTGTGTGTGTGTGTGTGTGTTTGTGTGTGTGTGTGTGGTGTGTGTGTGTGTGTGTGTGTGTGTGTGTGTGTGTGTGTGTGTGGTGGTGTGTGTAGTGTGTGTGTGTGTGTGTGTGTGTGTGTGTGTGTGTGTGTGAAGCCAAGAAATTCCTCCTGTAGTAACCTCAAAAAAGTCTTTTTCGAAAAACGGCGACATGAGGCTGTAGCCCCGAGTCTCAGCCTTCGAATGGTTGCTAACACTCTTATGAAAATTCTTCTCCAGCGAATGAGATCGATTTTCCATTTGTCTCCTTGTAACTGGAAAGAACCAAGTTTGCATCCAGAAGTGGTTAATATTCTGACAGATAAGTGAGAAAATATCGCAGCTTTGTTTGCAACACTTTCTCTAAAAGTATTTTGTATGCACCAAATAGCAGTTTACTCCAAACTTATAGCCTATATATGTGAAGTATACTTTCAAATGGACTTCAACTAATTGAAGAGACTTGCCACGATAATGGGATCCCTGAGTACTGAAAAGATTTAAGTAGCATTACCTATACTTTTATATGATCTATGAAGGTTGACAACATGTTTCGAGAATGTCAACCACATAATTACGGCCGAGTGAACGTCACATCTCGACCACATCAGGATTGCAAGACAAAGACCACACAGCAATTCCTCACAGTCAGTGTTTAACAAAAACCTTTTCAACCATAAATGTTCACTAATCGCTAACTGACCTTCAGTCAACTTTAACTTATTGCAGCCTTCGTGTTTATTGCACAAAGTGTGGTGATATCTTGAGAGAAAGCATTAGAAGCTACTTGACATATAGTTAGAGTACTCTAAAGATCTGGTAGCAATATGGCTATTACACCGGCTCACATTTTGGGTTACAAACATTAGTAAGCCGTTTTTTCTTGTTGCTACTATAAAAAACGATAATTAACTTTATGTTTCTACTTACAACATATTTAATTATGTTTTTTACAATATTATGTGTTTATAAGACTTTGAAGACAGCGACTTTTGTATCCCGAAAGCGTCATTTGCAGAAAATTACGTTGCTGATTAATCAACCAGAGGTGATTGAAAATGCATGATTTTATTACCATCAATTGCAAGAATTCTTGCAAACACTTTGGTTTACAGCTTACCTATACTCACTTAAAATGGAGCTGTCGTGGAAACAATTCGCTTGCTACCCATGCACGAATGGCGCGTATGGGGAAAATGCTAATTGAAGCGGCGTGACAATAATGTAGCTTGCACGAGACTTATCTTTATGTAAGTACAGAAAAGTTGCACACCAATATGTTCACAAGAAATGAGCAACTGAACGATATCGAGGTCATTCATTCAACTGCAAAAATTATATAGAAACCAAAATGGCACGAAACTCTCAATTTTGCCGCATGATAACGCTCGACTTCATGTTGCAAAACCGATCGAAAACGTCATGAAAGAGCGAGGAACAAGGTTTTTAGAACGTTTTACCTTACCCGTCTTACTTTCCCGACATTGCACATCAGATGCTACTTGAAATTACCAAATTCGACTGCAATTTGGCAAATTTGAAACATTCTTTGGATACAAAAGTCGTCATCTTCAAAATCCATAAAAACCACCGTATGAAAAATTTTATATGTAAAAATAAAGGTTAGAGGATGAAGCTCTGAAGGTGATCAATCTCTGAGTGATGAGCCATGCATTCGTCTAAAATTTTAAATTCATTCTAGGTTATTGAATGCATATCTGGCCTTTACACGTGGTCTTGCGCTGTCAGCGCTGCTTATGTTCGCAGACAAGTCTAAGACCAATCCGGTAACAATCTACAACTCCGGAGGAATGGACGGCTTGGTGAGCCGCGGAGCGAGATCGAACCGTTGACCTTGTGTGCGACGTAAAGCACCTTTACCATTGCATCACATGCACTATTATATATATATATATATATATATATATATATAACATCTAAATGAGTAGCATTTTTAGCGTGCTTTCAAAAATTGCATATCTTCAAGTTCCCTATTATTCCAGCAAATATACATCCTTGAACGCCTAATAACAAATAGTGGCATGTGCATCAGTTTATAACTATCACTTACAGCCGTAGAACGATAGAACAAAGACTTTCTACAGTTTTGTTATGTTGAAACCTAAGAGTTTATAGCTAGTGACCTGCTACCTAATATCCTCAAAAGTCGGAAAGTTCGCTGCCGACGAAAAATCGTTGGCATTCTATTGGGCCAGCTACGCTGCTTGCAGGACGCTTGTTATGAGTTAAAATAGTGGTGCTGAACATCGTGCAACCATAGCAATAGCGTAGTCGTTAATGATTTCAATTTCCCCTCAAATATATTGCATCGTTGACCGAGTGTAATAGTCAATCAATTGCCAAACGGTCCGGTTATTGAAGCAAAAAGTATCCAACTTTTTAGCCGAGTTCGAGAGCAAAAATGAGAAACTTTATTCCAGATCGCATACGATCGTTATTCGAGAAATATTACACATAGCATATGTAATACATGAGCACATGATCATCCGCATTTGTTGCAAGTCAGTGTCAATTCATTTTGTTCTACTTCTTTCCAGCAAGGAATCCAAGCAAACCTCCAACCACTGCTCCTTGCAAAAGTCTCCTCCAAAAGCCTACAAATAATTGAAGAAATATGATAAAACAAAAAAAAAACGCTAGATAAAATCGATATACGTACCACGTCCTAGACCACCTCGGAAACCACCTCGCCTTTGTCGTTGATTGAAGGGAGTATAGGGATAATAGATATAATAGTAGTATCTACCCGGAGGATAATATGGAGAACCGCCGCCGTAGACGCCTGTGCGGTAGAATTGAGCACTCAACAACGTAAACAGAGTAAGAAGAACGAAGACACAGTTCATGTTTCTAAGTGATGGACTGGTTGATCGGTGATTATGTGCGTTGGGAGAAAAAGGAAGGTGGAGCTCCGTTCGCCAAACAAGAAATAAATGAATTCGTTTATTCAGTTTTGCTGAAGAAAATTAATTAAACTTAGAGAACAGTTGAAGGCTTAATGTGTTTAAGACTTTGACGTACGAAAAATATTTAGTCATTTCAGAAAGTAGATTTTTTGCTCTTTCCACTTTTGGTATGTCGGCCTGTCACCTCTTTCTCCCGTAATTCCATTGATCAGCGAGTAGCATGAGCAACCTTAAGCAAAATTTCTATTTATATTGTCTCTCACCGACATTGCACAATGAACAATCATGCTCAGGAGACACAAAACAACAAGCCATTATTCAAAGTAAACAATGAAGTTCTTCGTTTTTACACACATTATGTAGGAATGGACCGCTTATTTCACTGTGTCTGTGTGAATGCTTACTCCTAGTTGGACTTCCGGATTGAGCGCTGTTCTCCGTTTCACTCTACTGACCATGATGAGCAGAGATCTTCCAACATATGCCACCCACCCAACACCTAGAAATTGCACCACCTTTGGTCTCAGTATTATTAATTATGTACTATGTAGTAGTATTATTAATTTTTTGTCTCATTCTGCATAGCTCATCTTCACATCTTATGTGCAAGTCCTCGTCCTTTCTGCATTCGTTTTGCTTTCCAGCAATGATCAACCACAAAAGTCATCGAATGTGAATCACTATCTACTGCCATATTCTCCTCCATTAATAATAGGACCAAGTCAGTAACTATATTTGGCATGCCATAACACGTCTAGGCTCAAACAGAGGCAAAATTATCGAAACAGCAGCTATCATATTCGATAACAAAGGTTAGCAACCTCTTGTTATCTCAAAAAGAGAAAGCTCGCCGAAAAGTAATAATTTTAGATGCATTAGACAAACGCTTGTTCTAAATCTACGCTTCAATTATGCGAAGCATTCACATAGACGGACTCGTTTTGCTGTAATTTTCTGGAGCGGCTGACCGACAAATTCTGAAGGGTCTCAACCCGAAAAGGATTCCGCTGAGATCTCTAATGGATTTGTGATTTTCAATCAAATTTATTTCCACGAAAGAATGGACAATGTATGCATGGACAATGCCTACTTGTTTCAATAATTCCCACTTTTCAACTCGAAAGGTATATCCTTATATAGGGAAAACCATGCTTTTAGTCCTCATTGCGCATTTCTATTGCCTATTTTAGAAGAATGTAACTCGAAAACACATAATCAGCAATGTGGAACTCGTAAAAGAAACATATATGGAGTTTGAATTTGCGGCCGGAGTAATCATCGATAGAGTTTGCGTTTAACAAATTTTGGAGCACTTCCACAGAAAAGTACACTTACACTATAATTCCTGCTTTTTCAGTAGACTACTAAGAGTCAAATAATTCTCTTCAATGTTTTCTTGAGACCACAGCTCAAATTTCACTATGCCTTAAAATCATTTTGAGCTACGCATGTGGTGTGATCTGTCAAAAAAAGGGCTGACTTATAGGCCCGCTGCACGGGTTTCGTCCTTGCAGTCTCGTCAGTCGGGCAGTTACCCTTTCTCGTTTTTCGCCAATCCTCTGTGGGTGCTCCAGTCCCCACATTAAGAGTTAGCGACGACGAACGTGTTGCACTCTATATCCAGTGAAATTGTTACCGAACACACGAGATGCATGGCTCAAAAATCATTTTACTGAGAGTCAGTTGATAGTTAAAAAATAGATCTTTCAGTATTAAGCTTGCTTTATAAAAAAGCTTTCTTAGCGTTTAATACCAGAGCGGGAAAATGCGCCTCTCCTTCGGTATAATTACCTCAGTGCTTGAACTTCGCCGACCTCTGAACTGCTGTTGACACTTTAATATCACATGCTTCTGGACACTTCAATATCAAAGGGAGCGATATGTCACGAAGGAAATTTCCTGAAGCTTTTTCAGTAGGAAGCAAGGCAATAGGAAACTAGAAATCCGCGTTCAATATGGAACTATAAAACGAGTCTACTTCCAACTCTCACTTCCCATTTTTGTTCAATATCTTTTTTTAGTCATACCGCCTTTTTCCATCGCATCATCCCTCCGATCGCCACAGATATTTGTCTGCTGTTGATTTAGACACAATTGGCTTTAGGCCTATAGTTGTTCCGTGACGCAAAAGTGCCTAACTCTTCCTTGCATCCGTGAACTATATTTGTTGAAATTAACAAGGCCTATGTGTGAATAATTCCATCATCAGCTGCGGATAGATTAGAGCTTCAAGCTGTTGTTTGAACGTGTAGTCGGAAGAACTAGAACAAATCATGCGGTGGAGGGAATACTGTCATTGATGAAAACACGCATGCATGATTGGGAGCATGAAGTCTTCTTGATAGCATTCAATTAGAAGAAATACGTAGAGGCCTTGAACAGTGCGAATATCCAGTGTCAAAGTCACCACGATAAAATGCCCTCCCAGCACAGAATAAACGCGGATAAAAGAGTACCTATGGATTGATAGGGCAAAGCTTTTTTTAGTTTCATCTTCAAGAGTTCACTAAGAATCGAAAAATTATTGAGAATCATTGATGAGGTTGCATCGTGTGCAGTGTGTAGCATCATTTTTGACAAACATGAAATAGTTTCAAAACTGGAAGATATTTATCGTAATTTTTGACTTCAGAAGAACAAGTTGATAAAGTAGTTGATTATTTGGATATTCATATGTGGCAATAGATAAGAACAAGAAGTTGTCAACATGAAAAATAGAAGACAAATATGATCTATTAATGAATTAATATGGATAAGACAGCATAAAAATGTTCAATAACAGTATGAAACACCCCATTTTCGTGAGTATCTAGTTTATCCCCTGGAACGCGATGTTCCATAGAGGAAAATCGGCAATATTTCTACTTCATCTAGCTATATTAACCTCTCTTCTATCACGTCCTATGATTTGTTCGCGACTAAAATCCTTTTTAGTGACTATCACCTGTCACCTGTATCACCTGTCGTCCCGTTGATCGTCGAGTGACTCGAGCGGGTACCAGCAACTCTTCCACCTTTCCCTATCGCGTGCAAGAGAAGCCCAGTGGGTCCTCCTTGCTCTAGGAATTCGCTGAGCATCATATCTTTCTTCCATCGCTTTCGTGAAGAAATCGGACCAACGGGTCAGTGGTCTTCCTTTAGAGCGCTTGACGTCCCGAGGAATCCAGTCGGTAACGGCTCTCGTCCATCGGTTGTCGTTGAAGCGCATCACGTGTCCGGCTCACCTTATTTTCGATATCCTGGCGTGTAGAACGGCGTCTCTGATTTTCGATCGTTGACGTAGATCGGAAGTTCGGATCCTTTGTCTCATTTGCGAAGTACGAAAATTCCTAGCATCGACCTTTCGACTGCGCGTTCGATAACGGCAAGTGATCTTTCATCCTGCTTACGTAGCGACCAGGTTTCTGCTGCATACGTTAGGGCAGGGATAATTGTCGAGTCGAAAAGGTGGGCACGGAGTCGGATGTTCTTTGTCCTCTTCACTACATCTTCGATGCTCTTAAACGTTCCCCAAGCCGCTCGTTTCCTCCTGCTCAACTCTGGGGTTAGGTCGTTCATCATGTTGATTTCACGACCTAGATAGATGTAACTGGAGCATTCGGAAATTGTCGTTCCGTTGAGCGTGAATGGGGCATTAGAAACCCATCCGTTCCTCATGAACATTGTTTTCGTTAGATTCAGTTGAAGACCGATCTTTCCACAGGCGTTATCGAAATCAGTCAACATTCGTTCCGCTTGGCTGATGTTTGGTGTTATGAGAACGATATCGTCAGCAAAGCGAAGATGGTTTAATTGTCGATCGTCAATTTTCACTCCCATTTCGTCCCATTCTAATGTTCGCATGACGTTTTGTAGGGTGGCAGTGAATAGTTTTGGCGATATTGTATCGCCTTGTCGAACCCCTCTTCTTACGTCAATGGTGATATTGTTGTAGAATGGAGATATTCTGGTCGTGAAATCTTTATAAAGCTCACGAAGGATCATTATGTACCGAGTAGGGACGCCCTGGTTATCCAGAGCCTCT
Source organism: Parelaphostrongylus tenuis (assembly GCA_019055375.1). NCBI lineage: Eukaryota > Metazoa > Nematoda > Chromadorea > Rhabditida > Metastrongylidae > Parelaphostrongylus > Parelaphostrongylus tenuis. The sequence continues at coordinate 18,296 of JAHQIW010007297.1, forward strand.
ATAACCGCTTCTGTTTCCACTAAATCAAAGGCTTTTTTCAGATCGATAAAAGTGAGACAGAGTGATTTTTTGTACTCTCGCGAAACTTCAATGAGTTTCACAGTTTGCTGTGCAAATATTAGCTTTTTTTGAGCTCGATTCGTCACCTCGTGTACGCCATCTATAAAGGTCTCCTAATTTTTTTCTATGGGCTAAATCTCTGCGTGGGTACTTTGGTGTTCCTTATGAACGTAACTGAACGATGATCGAATCTACTCCCCCTGCAATTCTGTGATGGTCATGCTGGAGCGTCTCAAGAGAGATCGAAGGAGTGATTTTGTCCTTCTTAATAGTAGCAATTTGAGCACACTTCAGAGCGGTATTAGGCTTGATAATTGCGGCATTTGAATTAGAGCTTGCTTGTAAGAAAAGCTGTCAATACTATTGCGCCATTCTCACTTTTGTTCGAAGAGTTGCTACAGAGAAGAAGTTAAGATTTGATTAATGTACAAAACAACAGCACCAAAAATGCTCAGTTTTGCTGAGGTGAACGGATGAGAAGAACATTAGCGTGGTGCGAACAGATGATGATGTTGCACAGTTGACTGCTGGATTTGAGTCAAAACCACATACGGAAACCCTAGTGAAGTGATAAAACAGATGACTTCTTGAATGAACCTCATTTGTTTAATGCAGGGAATGTTTTCTATGGCCGAAATTACGCGAGGAGGTGCATTATTGTCAATTTGTTACAATTATTTGTCAATTTTGTTACAATTACAATTTACAATTATTTGTATTTGTCAAAGTTAATTTCTCCACGAGCACATGACGTCTGTTAATTACAAGAGACAATAAATTACCTAACCGTTTGAGTCATTGGAGCAAAAAGTGTAACCAATGACTAGGTCCAAGGCAAGCAATGAGAAACTCTATCAAAGTGCACAGATACATCTGTGTTGAGTAAATAATGGATGAGTCATATAAAATAAGTGAGGGCATAGTCGTCCGTTTCTTATCTACTAGCTCAAATCACGCCGTTCTACTTCTTTCCAACAATATATCCAATTACTCCTCCAATCGCTGCTCCTTTGAAGTCTCTTGACCAAAAATCTTTAAATGAGCAAAATCTGTGACGAAATATCAAGCAAAACGTTTGTGAAGAACTGCGTTGGGAGTTGATACTGTAGGCGAATGTTGATTGCTGTATTCAGATTGCTTCGTATGAATTCTATACAACGCGAACAGAACGAGAAGTACAAGGACAAGGACACGGTTCATCTTCTAACTCGACAGGACTCTACGAAGTTGTGCGGTAACAAATGTTGTATATACGTTAAAGGTGGATTTTCTTTCGTCGAAGAAGAACGTTGTTGCCTTAGACCTTTTGTTCATTGCTTGTGAAGTTTATTGAACAAGTCACACGTCGCAGCTATTAGAAAAAAAAACTAAGGGATTCACGCTACATAATGCAAAAAAGTGCTAAACCATATAAAAGATGTACTCTTGCTGAATTTCTAAATTAATTTATTTTCGCTGGTCGCTTGTATCACCTTTAATTTCAGAAAGTAACGAGTAATTCGGGACAAAATTAGCAATCAACGTTGTATAATGGGTGTCACTTGTATGAGAGACATGGAGCATCACACGTTCTCTAACGTTTTGCTGGATTTTTCTCATGATTCTAACACGATGTAGCCAGAGGTGATTAGCTGAATTCTGTCTTGGTGTACATTTACTCTTAGCTGAGTTTCCAGATCGTTTCGACTCTGATGAAAATATGGCATAGAAGTGTTAGCCGAATAAAATTTCCAGCAGAATCCTGGCGACGAACATTTTGCAGTGTAAATCCAGTGAAACTACCACTGAACAGACAGTGTTGTACACTCGATAGGTCTTGGCTAGTATATTTGATATATCATATGTTTCGTTTTGAGTGTTTTCTTAAGATTACAGTTTGAATTTTATGCGTGCTGAAAAATGATTTTCTGGCATATTGAAATTTGTTTACAGTGTAAAATGTTCGCCGTCGCGAACTCTTAGTGTGGAGAGCCCACGTAGAATTGGCAAAAGACGAGATAGGGCAACTGCCCGACTGACGAGACCACATGGTCGAACATTTGTATCGGGCTCTTCAAGTCAGCCTATCTTAACAAACCACATGATATGCGTGGCTTAAAAATGATTTTCTGGCATATTGAGATTTGAGCTGTGGTCGCAAGAAAGCACTGGAAACTAAAGAATCCTGTGAGTTAATAATGTAAAATACAGTGGAGTATTTATTTTTATTAATATATCAGGTGGTGTATTTCTCATCAAAAAAGCAGTGTGTATAACCAAATATTTCTTGATTTGAGTGAAGTAGAGCTCTTCTCTCCGTTGTCTGGTTAGTATGTAGATCACAAAGACTCGTAACCAGATAAGAAGAATTTGAATAATTATGATCTAGAATATTACCTGTGATTAGAATGTGAACACACTGAGTCTTTAAGAAATGTTTTTCTCAGTTCCTGTTCTACAGTCTCAAATTTACATTCCTTTGAGGCCCGATAAATTGTTCTCGTGATGAAACATTGACAGTCAACTTGCAAATCAATTTCCTCTCCTCATGTGACTGAATTTAATAGCGGTAATGTAATCAGAGCGCATGCGGCGCAGTGGTTAGAGGTGTCTTGCGTCGCACACGAGGCAAATGGTTCGATCTCACCCTCATGGCTCACCAATCCGTCCATCCCTGCTAGGTCGGTAAATTGGTATCAGACAAATCTCAGACTGTCTGGGAGGATAAGCAGCACTGACTTGGTTCAGCGGGAGGCCACCGCGAGTCATTGTAAAGGCGAGATATGCATTCATTCACCTCGAAAGGAGTTAAAAATTGATGACAGATACATGGTGCATCCCTGAGGGATTGATCAACAGTGAGAGATTTAACCTTTGTCCTCTTATATGTAGTCGCTGAGTGAAATTTGAGAAAGGGTTGCAAAACGATCTGTTCAAGCTCATCCTTGATCGAAAGCTTGCGTGGTGTTGTAGAAGAGTCGTGCTTGCCGAAACTTTTGTATATGAGTAATGTTAGAAAAGATGACATTGAAGGATGCAAAATTTGTAGGTGTTATTCTCTGAGTATTCTTCTTTACTCCCTCAGTATATTCGGAATGGAACCTCATTTTTAAGAACAATTATGAAAACGTTTTCCTACATGTAATTTTTTGCAATAAATAGCGTTTTTACACTTCCATTTTTTCACCTTCGTAGGTTATCTTCGCCTGTGATCTGCAAATCCCGGAATCTCTTGCATCCCATTCGTTTGCTAGTATTGATGATACACCAAGATTTTCAAATAAAAAACCTCAAATGCAAATATGACTGCTGTTGGAGGATTCATGTCTAGTATATATGTACTTTTACAAGATGGTTGATTTATTCCGAGATCTGAGATAGCTATGAAAGAGAATGGCTGCGCGGATTCAAAGGTGAGTGGAGCCTGGACATCTCTTTTACTAAGTTTCCGAATCCTTAAGGACGGAAGGTCTTATTGGTATCATCATTGAAGGATAAAGAAAACTTGTAGCCTGTAGAGGACTGTTTATTCGAATGGCTTCTACTTCAGTTAACAGTAGTTAAAATAAGCCAAAATGTACTCTCAATGGTGTGACTGTTCTTGTGCACTTATAGAGCAAGTAAAGGTTATTGTAAAGCTATGGCATGAATCACAGTCACAAACATATTAAGATGTGAAAAAATTGACGGCTTCAGCAATGCAACATCTTCTTTCCAAGCTAGGCACGAAGTTTTATAACACTATTTTCAAACAGCTGTTATTGTGGCAGTTTCGCCTTCTTCAGAGTCTAAGAAGATGGTTGACCACAATTACTGAAGCATGCCAAGCTTGATAGTTAATTGGTCTTGAGCAAGCTGTTAGCCTTTAGTGGTTTTGAATCCATGATTAGTGTTTCTGAGAGTCACACTTTACCCACTGCACTACGTCGACTCTTGCCTTGCCTCTCTCTCGGCTATGTTTTAATCATATTGGTCTTATTAGCAGGAACCCACCAGCAGGATTGGCAGGGAAGTAAAAATCGTCAGTGATTCCCATAGAGCTTAAAAGGCAGCCAAAATCGCGGCGTTCCAACTCCTAATTACCCAGCGTGCCTCTGGAACCGTGAACTACCTTTGCCCCTGTTTTGCTTATAACTCAACACCCTGGTAACTGTATATCATATAGAGAACAACAACGCAACAAAGCGAGAAAGTCGAAGAAGCAGACCATCTTTCTAAATCGTCTTACCGATAAGTGGTTTCGCTGTGATTCTAATGCGATGAAAAAATGGAAGGTGTGTCATTCGTCAAACAAGGAATGAACGAGTCCGCCCTCCTCTAGACTGCTGAAGACCACTAAATGGGCCAAACTAAGAAAGCAGATGAAAACGACATAAGTGAGGAAAAATGCTGTTCAAGCAAAACTCCTTGCATTTCCGGAGAAATAAAGCCAGGGCGTTCCATAAGGTGTTCGTTGGTTGATTATAAGGGTGTGTAAAAAAAGGAGCTTGAACCACAACCCTTCTTATGGTTTTTGTGTGTTACCTGTTTTACTAAGGCTCAACAGTCCTCCTTGTTCCATCCTTCTCTCTCTCTCCTCACGGTCTGATTTACCAAATAAGAATTGGCAAAACCTACTATCTTGCCGTTGCAGTGGTTATTGCCGAAGCTGTAGTTGTTGCCATTGGTATACTAGGCTGGGGAAAAAGGTCTGAGGAAACGTTTGTGACTTTTTGGGTGTTGGCCATTTATTGTTTTTTTGGACTAGTTTGAAAGCTCGTCTTCATCTTCGTTGATTGGTATATAATTCACCTAGTTGTTCCAAAGTGGATTTAACAGGCGAACAAATTAGATTGTTGATGATGCACGAATGACTACTGGGTTCAAATGCAGCGGCGGCAAGTGAATGCATCAATCTGCCTTGGGGCAAAGACACAGCTGGCAAAAGTACGGTGTGAAAAGTTTGACGAAGGTGAAGAAAGTACTTTGACTACTAGCTTGTCTTTGTTCGGATGAAATAGGTGCATGAATAAGTGTTTTGCAATTTTGTTCTCAGAACTTTTTCCCTAACCTATCTATTGCTGCCACAGCCGTGTTTGTTGGCGTAGTTGCTGCTCTTGTTATCGACGATTAAGATACATGTTGCAACAGTTGTACAAAAAACCTGCAGTAAATGCCTTTGGAGTACGCTTGAGTGATGATAATACAAACAGCGAGGAAGACGAGAAAAGAGGTTAATCTTCCTGATTAGCCTGGTCAGTAAGTGGATTCGTTGTGAAAACGGGTGCTATGAAAAAAAAGAAAAAGCTGATTTCGTACGCTGAACAAACATTTGAATGGGTTAGACGTATTATTCTGCACCACTAAAAGCTAACAAAATACGACTTCGACTTTTTCTTTGATGCCCAAACTGTCTATCACTGGCAGAACACGGTGAGAAAGATAACTATATTAATGCTGAAATAGGAGCAACACTTGAAACCTGCTGTTTTATGCCATGGACTTGAACGGCATAATACCGTTTCAGTTACGCTCGCTCACACGACAGCGTCGAGGCCTCCGCTTTGCCTTTCGCTAAGTCGTATCATTCCATTTGGTGGCTGTTAGGAATCACTCTTGATTGAACTTGATTAGAGTGCACAAATAGTCATTAAACTCCGAATGTGCCGAACGTGGTCGATCAGAATTTCAACTTCTTATTCACTGCTTGATCCATTTCTCAATGATATGGTACGATGCCAAGTATAGCAACCTCATAAACAGCAAAATAAATAGTCGTCTGCTCCAAAAAGCTGGTGAATGTGCAGTCTGAAGCACATGTATCCTGACTAAGAGCTTCTGATACACATTTTATTGTCATATACGTGCAAGATTCCTATGACAGCGATGCTCCATTTCGATGGATTCGACTCGATACGCTCACAAGCAAGCACACAGCTAGTGCTCACCTGTGGCCTATTGGCACGAATCAGTACTGCTCCGAAGAGAGCGAACTTGTCGAAGCGTTGGCGTTGATCAATTGTGCCAAGATTGAATGAAAGTCGCTTTCTGGAGATAGAAAAGATAGGACGAGAATTCTAGCCTGATGAAGAGTCAAATTATCAGATTACTATTGCTTTAAAGCGAAGTCTATACAAACAATCGGAAGTAAACGTGCGGTATATTCTATCAGCCATAAGCGCTCGAATACAGTTACTACAATCTAGGGGAATTTCGTTACTCGACATACGCTGATTCATTTAATTCTATAGGTAGCTGGTATATCCCCTGCAAGTGATCGACTAAACGGAAAGGTATCGTGCTACTGACGAGCTTGAAAAGGCGAATCACGTGCATAGCACTGCGTAAGTGCCATACCAGACCTCATAAGGCTAAAGACATGTTATCAGATTATCGGATTATAACTTTTTTGGAGCGAGGTCTATACAAAAAGTCTAGAGTAAAGGTACAGTAAAGCGTTTACAGACGGCGAATGAAGAAAGCACTATAAAGCATTCAACCATGCGAAAGTTAACAAAAATATTTATTTTGATTTAGCGAATGACTCAATATTCCAGCTCGTATAACTCATCACTAATTCCGATTATTATTACAATTCAAAGAGTAGGTACTTTTCTATTATTAAATAGAAATTCTTGAAGAGACAACTTTTGCTGGACAAAGTCTTCGTCCTGGGTTATTGCTAATCATTAGACAGCACAGAAATGTCAAAGTTACTTGTTGTTTAAAAAGACATGTTGCAGTACTGTGCAGGAAATATAAAATTGTATTTACACGAGATCAACGTTATCGCGCATATATTCGATACTCTTCTGGTGATATTTTCCGTTTTGCAATTTTTTTTTGGCTTTTCGCGTTATAATTGCAGAAGAAACTTTGCTATGTTCTTTTACGAGCTTAGGCTTTCCATTTTGAACTTGTTGTCAGTTAAAACCGCTAATGATCTTATGACTAAGCATTCTTGGCTTTGCACAAAAGCATACGGATGCATGGAGGGAATCTGGAATCATCAACGTTATATGTTAACCAGTAGAGCTTTTTTCAGCCCAAAGAAAAGTCCCAAGTAAGAAGTAGAAATCACTCGCCACTTGTGAATCGCGATCAATACGCAGTCGTTTCCACACCTTAGTCGATTAGCAATGCGTTAGTTCAGAAACTTCACAATATTTTTTACAGCTCTAGCGCAATGAAAAAATTTCATTGAAGGTTAAGCACATTGTATAATCAACGAAATTTGTACCATCAAGTGATTACTAACAGCCCAAGAGAAACCTCTTTCCTACAAGAAGTAGGCGTTTGTGAAACACAAACCTGCTTTGTTTGTTACAGCCGTTTTTGAACAGCTTTTTCAAAAGCAAATACATTTTCCAAACTTCTGAGATTTGCGCTACCGAATTATTGAAAATCATGGAGAGAGCTCTGCCCTGCGAAAAGGCACGATATTTAAAACACAACTATCGTTTTCAAGTGTTTTCTCAAGACCACAGCTCAAATTTCAATATGCCTAATATTCATTTTTGAGCTACGCATGTCATGTGGTATGTTGAAGTGGGCTGACTAGAGAGCCCCATACACGAGTTTCGACTTTGCTGTCTCGTCGGTCGGGCAGTTACCCTTTCGCATTTTGCCAATCCTGTGCGGGTGCTCAAGTCCGTACACTAAAAGATAAAGACGACGAACGTTTCACACTCTATGTCCGGTGAAATTATCACCGAACACAGACTATTGTACAGTCGATTGCTTTTGGCTACTTCGCTACGAGTGTTTTCTTGAGACCACAGCCCGAATTTCAACATGTCTCGTAATTACTATTTGAGCCAACATGTCAACTGCCCGACTGATGAGACCGCAAGGTTGAAACACGTGTATCGTGTTCTAGAAGTCAGCTCATTCTGATAGACTATATGACATGCGCGGCTAAAAAATGATTATTTTGGCATATTTGAAACACAATTTTCCGGAACTAAAGCACTAAGAAAGGTGTTTTCGAAAATCAAGTGCAATTACGAGATTTCCCTAATGCAAGCTTTCAAAAAATTACTAAAGATCTGTGGTAATCGTTTGTCTAAGGAATATTTGCTTTCGAAAACCTTGTCCTTCAACAAGAAAGTAAAGAAACATGCTCCTAAAAGTACTGCCATTAAGAATCCGCTTTGTCGCTTTTGTAGTAACATCGTGCATTGATTTATCACTAACAGAAAATCAGAGAAGCTTTTTCAGGATGTCAAAATTGAAATGATGAGTATACTTGGTTCCTCCGAAATGGTGATGTAACCGTTTCAGAGGAGTTTCGGCAAGCCGTATCTGAACATATACAATGCACTCTCCAACTTTAAACATACCAAAAATATAACGTAATACGCAAGTAGTCAGAAAGGTTAGAAACTAAATGCCGACATCATCAATGATTGTTCAGTCCACTGATACTGATTTTCTTAAATAACTCCCCTTTTAGCCAAGGATTATAGCTGTGCCCACTTCATTAGACATGTAAGAAAAGTTGAGTGAAACCTTATTTTTTTGTCAGAATTATGATTTGGGAGTTTGAATTTACCTATGAAATCTACCCCGTCCAGCTATATTTCATAATATTTAAATTTCTATTTTGCTCCCCGAGTAAAGCGTCTACTCCTAGTGCTCTCTTTTCGTTTACATAGTAATGACTTCTTTTTTATGTCGGGCTGTACAATAGCCCTTACCAGACCACATGACAAGATGGCTCAAATAATAATGAAAGGATTATTGAGATATTAGCGTGGTCCAAATAGAGCACTCGAAATTAAGGTATAATTATGATAAAAGTACCAGCCAAAGAGCAATCGAGTGTGCAACACTCTATGTTAGGTGAAAATTTCACTTGACATAGAGTGTAAGACGTACGTCTTTGATGACTCTCTATAAGGAGTGTAGGGCTCCCAAGAGAACTGACTATAAAAAGATCGAAAGGCGACGGGTTCTGCCCGGATGACGAGTCTGTAAGGACGAAACACGTGTATCGGGCTGTACAAGAGCCGTTAGCAGACCACATGACACGATGGCTCAAATAATAATGAAAGGTACTATTGAAATTTGAGCGTGGTCTAAACAAAGCACTCGAAATAAAGGTATAGTAATGACTTTTGAAAATATAGTACTCCCGAACACTTTGCCGTGGAAAGGGTAAGGGGACATCTGATATTGATTCCTGCTTTGAGCCTTTCCAGACAAGTTATCTTGAGCGATTGAAGATGAAACTAGTTTTATTTGATTTTTTTCACGTAAATCCAACGTATTTCTCGCTCAACGACTTAGATAATTTGCTGCTTCCTTTTATGTAAAGTTGATGAGGAAGCTTTCATCAAAGCTTTGACAGTAGGGTAACAGCAGAAGATAGATTAATAGAGGTTCTATCTTAGACATGAACACAATAGCAGACTTATCAATAGTCGCTTTTCCATTGCTAATCCTCAGTGCGAATCACTTCTGCACTTTCTTGAGATTGAGCGGTAGGCACTACACCAACCTATAGCATCCGGCTCAATCACAGTGTCGCATTAGAACCAATATTGATTTAGTTACCAATTATCAGCTTTAGGTGGGAACTAATTTTTTGAGGAAAATGTTCCACTTTTTGGCATATAAGATATCAAAGGGGTCAGAAATAGCACGAAAGTTCTGAAGGTTCCATAGAGCAATGCCGCACTTGTGCACAGTGCCATACCGTACAGAAGCCACATGCAATGAGTTGATAAGCTATACATGTATTTTGCTCTATTTTGTATAAGGAGGTAGCAAGCAGCTTCCATAATCACTCGACGCATTTATATGAAAATCAGTAGCATGAAGAGACTTCAACACACCAATCTCTGTTAGGACACGCATTGCGTCGACCATCCAGAAACAACAGCGTTGAATGATTTGCAAAACTTCTGAACCTCCAACAAGAATCGAGCTCACTCTTTTCAGATGCACGGGCTAGCCAACTGCACTAACGAGAGCCGTTCTTCGTGGCACTAATATGTGCTTAATAAGACAAACCGTTGAAAGTTGTCTGCAGACAGATCGATATTTGGCATTGCAAAAAGAAAGTGTGAGGTCCAGAAGCTTCATATATCATTCAACATTATAGAATACATGTCCATAATTTCATATATCCAGGAACATTTTGTTTTCAGCGAACTGGGTGGAAAATGTTTTGAAAACTAGGGAAACATTAGGTATATGTATCACGCTACTATTTACTTGATGAATAGACATGAGGTTACTAATGGCAAAAATCCTCATATAAAATGTTCGCTGACGTTCCAGAGGTTCCACGTTTTTCGAAATTTGAAAAGGTACTTTTGAACGCAATTTACTTATACCTGTTCTGTCGACAGCTTTTTGTAGACCCGCTCAAAATGATGTAATCTGATAAAGACACAACGTGCTTTGAGCTGTTAGGTTTAATGCTATACAGGTGCCTGTTTCGTCCTATGGGGACTCATCAGTATCACCCTCGTCGATTCATGCGATCCCCTGAGGTTAAACAGGTCAAACAGGGCGAAATAGCTACTTGTATTGCACTAGACCTAACAGCTCAAAAGATGTTATATCCTCATCAGCAATCTACGTAGTCTAATACTTTAGTAACCTTAGCGGAAGAAAAAATGAAATCCACCGATGTCGTTTACATAAATAATGACTAACTTCTTTTGCACACGGTTTTACGAAAAACAACCTTACCCTTTTGTCGATGTTACCAAGCAGTAATCGAACAATGCACCATTGAAGAAAATTCGATGCGGACGACAACGAAGGCTCACAGCGGAAGGTCAAACGACTGTGAACAGTCGACTCGAATCAACGGTTTTGGAGAAGGGAAGGCATCAAAATGTCAATGGTACGAATTTTCTACCTAATGGCAGCTATTCATCAGACTACATGCTCATCGTTTTGTCCTTTAGATTTTCCAGTTGTCAATGGGCACCACGCGCGAGGTTCGCATGGGTCAGTAATGTGCTTGATTCAAATCAAAAGATCGTTCAGAAATATGGTGTAAGGTCACTCGTGATCAAAGTCGTCTCCATTTATAGTAATTAGAGAATAATCCTGCAATTTGTTCTTTTCAGAATCTTACACAGTGTTATATGCTGCTCAAAATCAATGGATGCCGTTTCAGCGACTTTGCTTTCCTCAGAGTTAGATGAACTATGTCATACCATTCTAATTACTTAGCTAAAATTCCTACATTTGATAAAATCTAATTAAACAATCAGTCCAACGTCTACCTATCATATGAAACCCTCCCTTCGACTACATGTATGGAAACGACCACTGGGTGTTGTCACGTTAAACGAATATAATCAAACTAAGAATTCAATATGTAATAACGTATTATGTCATTTTTGATGTTCAGGCACATAAATTGTTCCTTACTCTTCGACTGATCCCTGAACTCTTAGAATTTATGCAATAGTTCTTAGAGGTTTGCACACCGACTTTTCGACGCATCCCTCAAAACTAGCACCTCGTAGTCGTCACCGATATGCCTTCCCCACTATGCGAACCAAAGGAGTACTTGTCGACTTTTCGACTTTCCATCTGACTGCTTTTTGCGTGGTAATTTAACTTTAACCCATTTCTACTGATTTCCTTTAGCCTAATATTCCATAATCGACGTCAGACCAATCATCAATAGTGTAGGCGGGCCGAAAGTGTGATAAAATCATTTTGACGTCTCATTTTGATGCAAGGTGCAATTTATTCAAGTTTAACTAACCCATCTCTCACACCAAGAACATTTGTCACCTTCTAAGTTGTGCGCATTCAAACCGTACATGTGAATTTACTCGATGTTACTGCGTTTTGCACAAATGTTTTGAATACGTCACAATACAAGCCATTCACGAAGTGCTGATTGAATATCAAGATAAGATAGGTAGACGTGGCTGTCAATTTGATGGATCGCAACTCTTTCGAAAATGCCCTCGCTATTCTATCTCTAGGTGATCCGGAAGATGTTATGCACGAATATGTGGGATGGCGATAAGGAAAAACTCGAAACAAAGTTTTTCCAATGCATTTGAGTTCAAAATTGGAGTCCCAGATTTCTGGTCGTCCATCACTCTGCTAACAATTTGTAGATGATTGTTCTGTGAGAATCGGACCATAATCGGATGGCACAGCATCTGGATTATGGTTGAATGCGGCAAGATCCCCAATCCCTCCAAATCATCAAGCTTTTCCTCAGTCTTCTTTATTGTATCAGGTGTGGCATTACCTTGGTGAAATAGCCAGCATTCGGGCGAACCAATGTCGGGTACTTTCTTCCACCACATCGTAGACTCGGTCCAGCTGCTCGCAATAGAAAATTTTCTTAAAATATTCTTATGAATTTGCTATAACCAATACTGTGTGCAACAAACATGAAATATGAATTTTTCGCTGATCTTAGGAAAATTTTTCTTCAACTCTTTTATCTTCGCTCCAAAGTTTTTTAGATAAGTACGATAAATTCGAAGAAAATCGGACGGAGGAGTGTCTTCGTAATACGGATAATTTAGCGCCAACCCTGAGGCTATGTGCTCAAATCTGAGGTGCAAGTCAGTTTTGACCATGCCAGACACTAAAGGAGGCGACCCCGTCGGCACGCTAGCCAATGTTTCATTGTATAGCATGTATTCCATAATCAGTCATATAAAGCATGTTTTTCACTTTTTCATATTTGTTCCAACTGTAATAGAATAAGACTTTGAATTTCCTAACTTTCGAACGAATTTTCCCACTACGATAATCTAATGGTCTTCTAAAAACCAATGAAAATTTTCGTCATCGATTCACAATACGCTGAAGAACTGTGAAATGTGATCAAGACAAAATGACTGACGTCGACCATAATAAAGAGAGCGAGTCGACCATAATAAAGAGAGCGAAACAAACACTACTTCCAATTGCAATCTCACACCGGATCAGGCACGGTTTTCTAGAGGAAATGGTCCTCTAGACCCTAACAATAGGAGCTATGATGACGAGTCACATCACCGTTATCTCCATCCTGTTTCAGGACCTTGTAAACGAGTTTTTCGCTTTTTCCATTTCAGCAGTTTTTCGGCAACTTGAGTTTTGAGAATTTCTACGTTATACTTAACCAGTCTCATCGCGCGCCTTAAACATCGCTTCAAAGATTCAATATGTCTGTGAGAATACTTAGAACTCCTTCGACACGTCAAAGCCGTACCAACCTCAAAAACATTTCCTCAGTATATATTGTACTTTACTCTGAAAAAAACGCCTCCTTATTGGATATGGCAGTGATAATAAAATTATGTCTGACATTCCTTCATTCTCCGCGCTGGATCACCCTTAGATCCTCAGTAATCATCTGATAGCTAGCATTCAGACGATCTCAATGGCATACTTGATTCTCAAAAAGAACTTTTTGGTGCGGTGTAGCATGCTAACCAAAATTGGCTTTCATGTTCGGCCACGCAATCTTAGGTTCGGTATGCAGATGAGATTTCGAAATATTGGCACCAAGCACAGCGCTTTTGCAACTTAACGGCTATCCAATAGCATAAATCTGAGTACTTTCCCGTTAGGTGAGCGTAGCTTCGATCCGATGTGAAGAAAATATTTTTCGATCTTTCTTAGTGTTCAAATAATCGTTCGATAGCACTCAAAAAGCTTATTTTTTTTCAAAAGAAAGCCATTGCTATTGTGCTGAAAAAGCGAGAATAAATTTTGTTCCTCATTAAAGATTTCTCGCTGACCAAAGCATATCCTTTGAAGTTTTATTAACCAGTCGATAGATCAAATCTTAGGGATTCCAATAATTTATTTGGTTTTTATCACGAACCCCACATTACCGCTGCAGCAACAAAAAGAAGATTTGGTTCCGCAAAAAGTGGATCGCTTTAACTATCTCTCTTTGTCGATCTTACTTCGATCTGTCGAAAAGTGGATCTTGGGGAAAACGCATTTTTCGGTCAATTATAATGATTAAATCATCAATCGATAGCTTAAATCAAAAGAGATTCAATAGTGTATTTTACTTTTGAAAAAGACCTGGTCATTGCGGTGAAAGAGCAAAAATAATATTTTGTTCCTCATTCAAAGAGTTCTCGCTGATCAGGGCCTCTCTCATATGATTCTCAAAACCAAATGATAGATCAGATTTTGAGGATTTCAATAACGGTTTTTGAACGGACTTCTTTGGTGCCTCATAACAGCCAAAAGAAAATTGTGTTGCGCACTTAAATGCTTTTTTTTTCAGTTTTGCGGAGCCTGATCTTTTTTTGGCTGCTACAGCTTGATATGAGGTTGATATTCGAAATTAAACAAATCGTTAGAATTCTCAAAATTAAATCTATCGATTAGTTACTAAAGCGCCAAAGAGAAATTTTTGGTCAGCGAAAAATCTTCGAAAGAGAAACAAGATAATATTTTTGCTCTTTCAGCGCAACAACAAAGTCTTTTCAAAGTGGAATACATCATTCACATTTCCTTGAATTAATCTATCGATTGATCATTTGAACATTGAAACAATTAGAGAAGTACGTTTTTCCAATGGGAGTAATGGCTAAAATGATCCATTTTTTGCAAAGCCCAATTTCTTTTGGCTGTTACAGCGTAATGCCAGGTCCATCATAAAATCAAATAAATTACTAGAATTTCAAAAATTTGGTCTATCGATTATCAAATGAAACTTGGAAGGAAAACCTCTGTTTAGCGAGAAATCTTTGAATGAGAAACAAAGTACTATTTCTGCTCCTCAGCAATGACAAAGCCATTTTCAAGTGGGAATACACCGTTCAAACTCTTTTGATTTAAGCTACCGAATAGTAATTTAATCGTCGAAAACAAGCGTGAAGCAATCTTTTTCTGGAGGGTTGGGTTTGCGCTTAGATAACGGAAAAGTACCCAAATTTGATAAGTATACAGCTATGTGTTCGAGAACTTCGTTCTATCGTACTGCTTGGTTAAGCTTCATTTTCATATTACACTGCCTGATAAACTGGTTAATGAGCCCAAGCCTAAGGCAACACATGAAAATCATAGGATCGTGTGGAGGAAATCTTAGTATTAGAGTTATTCGTCTTATCAAGAGTTTTTTATGGCGAAGCGGAGAAAAAAAGACTTAAAGTCGATAATAAAAAGCACACTCCGCAATTATCGCCAAAGAATGCGCTCTGATTACGAAACGTAACGTTTTTTCGCTGCTACGGCGCACTAGAAATTCTTTTCTTAGTAGCAAGTGCACCACTGGAATGGCTGAAAGTTATACTATCGAGTGACTACCCAAGCTTTGAAGTGCAACCGCACACCCAAAGAATTCGTTTTCCCAAAGGGCCGAAACTGGATCCGGATAGCGGAAAAGTACCAGGATAATTTCTCAAAAACCAAGCACACCATTGATATTCTTGAAATTCAAGCTATGAAATGACTATCGAAATTCTAGAAAAAAAAAGAAAGCGCGCTTCCAGAAGGGATCGAAACCGGGTGGAGATAAAAAAGGGCCACTGAGACTTGTTGAAAAGGAATGCTACGTCGATGGTGAGAAATGATAATGAGATTCTCGAGATTTTAGACATATTTTTTATTATCTTTTGCCACTGCCATGTGAACTTGATGAAAGAAAACGTGATTTGTAAGTATGACCGGCGACTGTAATCACACTGTGTCGTCTCAAATAAAAGAACTAAGGCCTTTCGTTCAAACACCCTCAAAATGGAGACAACGTTGTTTCTCCACATTTTCTGCAATTGAAAGAGCAGAGAGCAGAGATAAATTTTATTCTCTCAGACGACATCGCTACTCACAGTTGCGGGTCTTAATGAAATAAAAAACAAGAGTTAATGAGAAGGTGATGGCGACAACAGTTAGTTGAACAATCAGTTAAAAAACTTTTGGACAAGTATAACAGAAACTGGAAGGCAAAGCAAATTCATAAAAGCGTCATAGAACTTTTATTTTACTGAACTCGTTATTTTTGATGTTTCTATCGCTTGCATTTATGTTTATCCGTTTTCTCAAAGTTAAGATTTTGGACTGCAATGCACATTAAGCATCAAAATGAGAGCGAAGTAAAATTGATGCTACCTGCATTTAAGTAATGAAAAAAAACAGATTCGTCACTTTTCTCATCCTGAATTATGTATCAAAGCTTTTTCAATATCGACTCTAAGTCTTTATGAATTTGAATTGTTGCAGTAGGGTCAATACTTGGAAATGCCTCTGTGTAGAGAGAGAGACGAATGATTATGGAGTTGACTTCATTCTATGTTTTTAGGACACACGATTATACCAAAGGTCATTCGATGAATGCAACAATTTTGATAATGCTGTTAGAATGTCAGTACGTTATGGTCGCATGCGACGGGGCCGAGCGATAGTAGCAAGATATAATAAAATCGATGTCATCTTTATTGGCCTCGGCGGATTCTCTCATCATGACAGTTCTGGACTCCAATGCTTTATCTATTTATTATTTGCACGACCCGTCATCACAGTTTATTTTTATTGTGCAGAACCCAGAAATTCCAGCATTTGATTCGTTTTTCGTCTTCTTCTTGAATGACGTAGAATATTGGTCGAGCATGTCTCATTGCAGTCTCGAGGATAGTCTGGCTGTGGCGTTCCTTAGGGCGATCTTGTTGACTGCTGGATGCTCTTCCTAGATCCATAAAATCACGGAAATTGTGAGCATTTTATGAGAGTCCTTAACCGCTTCTTCATTTCTAACCAATTCTTCCGCGATTGGGCAAGATATGGGTGCAGTTAATTATGGACTACAACGAAAAATTTTTTGAATGGTGAGTGGAAATTCAATGACGGACATGTTCTATTATAGATATGCGATCACTAATGAATTTGTAGAGAGAGAGCGAACTATAAGAAAGTGTCCTCTACAGAAGTTAAGCAGGGTACAGTGTTTCACAATAAGTAACTTTCATATAGGTCATGTCATCGCGAACGAGTTAAATCCAAAAAATGAATGTGATCCTGCTGGCCCAGGTATCTTATTCAAAATATCAGAAGTGCTCAAGTAGTAAGATATTTTTAACATTTCAGTTTTGGTTAGAATTCAGTTATGAGGGGGCAAAAAAATCGATCTCATTTGCTGCAGAGGAACTTTCATAGGAGTGTTAGTGATCATTCGGAAAGATGAGACTCAAGGTTACAGACCTGAGTCGTTGGTTTTTCAAAACGCTCTTTTTATAACGCTGTGATCTCCACACAGACCTACCGGATCTATAGATATATATCTATATACCGCACAATTCTTTCTGGACTATTGCATATTATAAGATAGTGTAGTACATTCTAGTGCCAACGCTGTGCTTATATCTTGAGAAGACCGTTATTCTGAAACGCAGCACGTAAAATAAGTTGAATTCGATGTATGAAAACGTACGATCTAAAGCCAATTCACGTCACGGTGAGTGTGGCGCACGTGACTGCTGACGCAATACTTCTTCACGCGCTCATGATGGGACCGTTCACTGGCCGTTGCAACCAGCGCCCACGTGATTCGCGTGAGACTCCGCTTCTCCCAAGTGGGAAATCGACTTTTTCCACTTACATTGCTAGCCCATTTACCTGCTGCGTTTCAGAGGAACGGTCTTTTCAGGATATAAGAGCAGCGGTGGAACCAAACTCGATTATGTTATTGAATGTTACTAATAGTCCAAAGAAAGAGCTCTGTTTAGCGAGAAATATGTGTGTGTGTGTGTGTGTGTGTGTGTGTGTGTGTGTGTGTGTGTGTGTGTGTGTGTGTGTGTGTGTGTGTGTGTGTGTGTGTGTGTGTGTGTGTGTGTGTGTGTGTGTGTGTGTGTGTGTGTGTGTGTGTGTGTGTGTGTGTGTGTGTGTGAAGCCAAGAATTTCCTCCTGTAGTAACCTCAAAAAAAGTCTTTTTCGAAAAAACGGCGACATGAGGCTGTAGCCCTGAGTCTCAGCCTTCGAATGGTTCTAACACTCTTATGAAAATTCTTCTCCAGCGAATGAGATCGATTTTCCATTTGTCTCCTTGTAACTGGAAAGAACCAAGTTTGCATCCAGAAGTGGTTAATATTCTGACAGATAAGTGAGAAATATCGCAGCTTTGTTTGCAACACTTTCTCTAAAAGTATTTTGTATGCACCAAATAGCAGTTTACTCCAAACTTATAGCCTATATATGTGAAGTATACTTTCAAATGGACTTCAACTAATTGAAGAGACTTGCCACGATAATGGGATCCCTGAGTACTGAAAAGATTTAAGTAGCATTACCTATACTTTTATATGATCTATGAAGGTTGACAACATGTTTCGAGAATGTCAATCACATAATTACGGCCGAGAGAACGTCACATCTCGACCACATCAGGATTGCAAGACAAAGACCACACAGCAATTCCTCACAGTCAGTGTTTAACAAAAACCTTTTCAACCATAAATGTTCACTAATCGCTAGACTACCTTCAGTCAACTCTTAACTTATTGCAGCCTTTATGTTTATTGCATAAAGTGTGGTGATATCTTGAAGAGAAACATTAGAAGCTACTTGACATATAGTAAAAGTACTCTAAAGATCTGGTAGCAATCTACTTACATTAGCTCACATATTAGGTTACAAATATTAGTAAGCCGTCTTTTTCTTGCTGCAATACTAATAAAATAAAGAAATATAAATTCTTTTGTCTCTTGAAAGTGCGTTGAAAACACTATTTACTTTATGTTTTTTATTACAAAATATTTTAATGATGGTTTATAGGACTTTGAAGACAGCGACTTTTGTATCCGAAAACGTTATTTGCAGAAAATTGCGTTGCTGATTAATTAACCAGAGGTGATTAAAAATGCATGATTTTAGGATCATTCAATTAAGAATTCTTGCAAACACTTTGGTCTACAGCTTACCTATACTCACTTAAAATGGAGCTGTCGCGGAAACAATTCGCTTGCTACCCATGCACGAATGGCGCGCAAGGGAAAATGCTAATTAAGCGACGTGCACAACTGATCTAGCTTACAGCGAACTTCGTCCTTATGTAAGTACAGAAAAGTTGCACACCAATATGTTCGCAAGAAATGAGCAACTGAACGATATCGAGGTCATTCATTCAACTGCAAAAATTATATAGAAACCAAAATGGCACGAACTCTCAATTTTGCCGCATGATAACGCTCGACTTCATGTTGCAAAACCGATCGAAAACGCCATGAAAGAGCCGAGGAACAAGGTTTTTAGAACGTTTTACCTTACCCGTCTTACTTTCCCGACATTGCACCATCAGACTGCTACTTGAAATTACCAAATTCCGACTGCAATTTGGCAAATTTGAAACAGTCTTTGGATACAAAAGTCGTCATCTTCAAAATCCCATAAAAACCACCGTATGAAAATTTCATATGTAAAAATAAAGGTTAGAGGATGAAGCTCTCGAAGGTGATCAATCTCTGAGTGATGAGCCATGCATTCGTCTAAAATTTTTAAATTCATTCTAGGTTATTGAATGCATATCTGGCCTTTACAGTGGTCTTGCGCTGTCAGCGCTGCTTATGTTCGCAGACAAGTCTAAGACCAATCCGGTAACAATCTACGAACTCCGGAGGAATGGACGGCTTGGTGAGCCGCGGAGCGAGATCGAACCGTTGACCTTGTGTGCGACGTAAAGCACCTTTACCATTGCATCACATGCACTATTATATATATATATATATATATATATATATATATAACATCTAAATGAGTAGCATTTTTAGCGTGCTTTCAAAAATTGCATATGTTCAAGTTCCCTATTATTCCAGCAAATATCATCCTTGAACGCCTAATAACAAATAGTGGCATGTGCATCAGTTTATAACTATCACTTATAGACCGTAGAACGATAGAACAAAGACTTTCTACAGTTCTGTTATGTTGAAACCTAAGAGTTTATAGCTAGTGATCTGCTACCTAATATCCTCAAAAGTCGGAAAGTTCGCTGCCGACGAAAAATCGTTGGCATTCTATTGGGCCAGCTACGCTGCTTGCAGGACGCTAGTTATGAGTTAAAAAGTGGTGCTGAACATCGTGCAACCATAGCAATAGCGTATCGTTAATGATTTCAATTTCC
>JAHQIW010007299.1:0-78817 GCA_019055375.1 Parelaphostrongylus tenuis
AGAAATCTATCTCTTAGTATTATTCGATTTTTTGTAGCAGCAAAGCTGATTTAGAATCAACATTTTACTTCACAATATTTGAAAATTCGCTGTGAGATTGGAAAAACAATATATATTATATATTATTTTTATAACACAAAGCGCAATCTTCTTCAAGACGTAAACGTACTAAGAACGTCTCTTTAGTGTCATATCAGCATTTCTCAAGCCATTGAATTACAGAAAAGGGAAAAAATGATGTGGCAGCCAAAGAAATACCCTCTTTGGAAAGTTAATCTCTTTGAATCATACGAGATTTTCTTGGCATGTAGACATTGCTTCTACTGAAACAGTCCCAAATGAACCTTTTAAATTTTTTTTTCCATCATTTCGTTCTGATAATGTACCCTTTAAGCCTAATTTTACTATATAGTCTCCCTTAATTTCACTGCGATGTGCGCCAATACAAATTTTTCTTGAATTCGCGAGGAGACGTGACGCTGCTATTATTACAGTAGCTGAGTGAGACGCGACCTCGCACGGCGTGCAACAAAACACAGAACACCGATGTGAAAGGGTTTAAAGAAACCCTCTTTATCACTTTTTCCAATGTCTACATTGATTGTAAAGCTCCTATGTTCTTCTCTCTGCTGCTGAGAATCAGCAGTGCTAGAAAAATTCTTTAAAAACATAGCTGTATAAAAAGATTGCAGTAGAAGGAAACATAAGAATGCTCTTGTTGACCATTTTTCACACAACGTAGCGTAAGTGGATGAAATAAACTAAGAAGTAGAAGAACAATGTTTTTGGGAGATGGACTGCATTCACGAAAACATTCTTTCAGTGAACAAGTAGTGCAGAAGCTCTCTGTATGGAGCAGATCGTGCTGACTGAGAAAACGATCATTGAAAGGAGCTTCATGCGATTCAACTTGACGCGGCTGCGAAGATCAACATCAGTAATATAATCGATGGTGGTGGCAACTCTCGATCATCACGGTCATTATGAACGCGAAGGCAATGAAATGTTAGCCGAATAGATCCTTGTGACAAGTTTGTGTCGTTATTTTGATTCAAGAAGGTAATCGTCGAGCATGCCTCGGTTAAATGATGTCGGTGTGCAAAAAGAGGCAAAGGAAGCCTTCGACTCGTGCTACAGTGGATCGGTTATGGTGATGATCTGCTGGAAGCAAGTCAGATGTTAAGTCTTTTATTTTTCATGTAAACTTTGAGTGAGCTGAGTCAATATTGAATTCTACCTAACAAAACAACGCAGGAGCTCACTCAGCTTAGAACTTGACAACTCCAGCAACCTCCACTTTGACCATAATTTGCCCGCAACGTGCAGCATTGTGTTTGTAAAATGGAAAGAAATACTGTGGCAAATAATCTCTTCGCATAGCGAATCGATTATAAGTATACGAGACATATTATTCACCTTCACTGTGCGTCATAATGATTTCCATGGACACAATTTGATGCTTCGATAGATAACATTAGAGCTCCTAGTCGTCTAGAATGTAAGCTTTCAACTATTTTAATGTGACGACACACAACATCACAGCTTGAGAATCACTGCTGCCTCACTTCTCTCTGCCACTCGATACAATGGCACGCGACTTGCAGTCCGCAATGAAGGTTGTTGGCGATCCCTGCCACAGCATTTCGCTATGATTTTTTGGTATAAATGAAACCGTCGCAAGCAGATGGCGTACCCAGGTCTCTCGTGGAGTGAGAAGCTACCTCAATCTCTGCAGATGCTTTCGTTTGAGCTGTTTGAGAACTATGAACTTGACAACGATTTGTGATGAGGGAATATTGAACTAAAGGCATAAAAATAGATTGCATGGATTCAAATTCTCGTTCCGAACTATGATGAAAAAGCCAAAAACGTTGCATATACGTTGTCACTCCATGGATCTACGTTTTGTGTTGAAAAGTAGTGAAATGTTAGACAACTGAGCCTATTGAGCTATGATAATTACGTCATAGAAGAACTTTCGATACTAATCGACTTCAAAAAGATGACACCTAAAAGGCTACAGTGCAGTGTTGTGGTAGAGGATGAAACCAACAACCTTCACTGCAGACTGCTCGTCACGTGGCATTTCGTCGAGTGTCAAAGGAGTGAGGCAGGCAGTGATACCTACCCTGTAATCTTAGATGCTGTCGCATCGAAATAGTTGAAATGAACTCGATGACACGACTAAGAACAATGTGGAACCTGACATACCAGACGGCGTGGCGCTTTAATGTTGTGTGCCGTCTCATTAAATTGGGTCCATGGAAGCTAAAGGGTAAATCACCAACGTTGAAAGTGTACTTGTGTTGTCCGTTTTGATTAAGACAAGCGTGACATTTTACATTTTCTAATAAGAGCCTTTTGCTTCCAGATAGAAATTAAGTTCAAGACTTATATGTTTCGTTAGGTTCAGCAAAAAAATTTCTGAGAAATTTTTGAAAGTTTTATTTTTGACATTTCAATGATGTTTTTTATTGACAGTTTTCACATCTCTATCTAGATAAATAATTTCAGCTCTATGATGCCTATTGAACAGTATGATTTTTATTTCTTAATCCACTATTATTGAAGAAAAGACTTGACGATTTTCAACTCTCTGCATCCATGGACTCAACGGTCTGTACGTCTACTTGGCAGACTGAACTGTCTGCTCCATCTCACCTGCGTCACTAATCCCCAGCGATACACTATACTCTAAGGGAATGTAGCACGTTTTCTATCTCCCTCTGCGTCACTAATGATTCATTACTAGGGATTGATTTAGTTTAGCTAACACCTACATCTAGAAGGCATGCTGTTTTTTTACTGAAATGATTGGCTACTGGTTGACCTTTGATAATTTATCACTACACTTGCGAGACTGCAAATACATATCGGCATCGAAAACAGTTAAGTGGCTTCAAGCCGCTAATTATGATTGGAATATAAACAGATCTGAATAGACATCGAAATCTTCATTAATAGTTTAAAATATGAACTTTTCCCAAGCATTCAGCTATCTCTTCAAATGAGGAGTTTTAGAGGAAGTATCGGCGCTACTTCTACTATCGATAGACTCACTGAAGTCCCTTCTATCATATTTAACCATTTATTGGCATTATACCTCAAGACGGTGACGAAGCCACCAGCCAGATAACTGGCTCTGATGTCAATATGTGTTTACAATCTCGTAAGTGTAGTGACAAATTACTTATTGATATTTAATATCCAGTCATTCCAGTAGAAAAATAATATCCTCTAAAGATAGCGATGTTAACTCAGCTAAATTAGTACCTATAATGGATGATTAGTGACGTAAAGCGCTATTAAAATACGAGCTCAATTCCATTGGAGTATACAGCGTCGCTAGAGGTTGGAGATGCAGATGAGGTGAGAGAACAGTCTAGTCTTGCCATTCAGACATGCAGAGAGCTGAGTTCATATAAGCTAAAATATTAAAACCGTCGATAAGATAAATGAGGGTGAAAGTTGTGGTACAGCCGCAAAATCGACTTTTGGCAGATGGCGAAGAGCAGTTCAAAAAGCAGTTTCTGATCCTCAAAGACATGCCTCGTTCTGAGCCAGTCACCTGTTTTTAGCGAAAGTAACTTACAAACCGCGTTGAATGCTGAGCTTTCATCGAGCACCCGTGGTTCGGCTGAAGAGCTCGGTGTTTCGCAGCGGACTGTTGTCACCAATCTGATTTTGTCCACAAGAAACCTCGCCAGGATCCGCATAAGCTTAGTTCAGGCGTTGCCTCATTCGAATATGGCCTTTATCAATTAATGCAACACTTCTTTGATGGTCGTTGATCTAAATCATTTAATGAAGTTGAAGAAGCATACTACGAATTTTTCGATTGAAAAGAACCGCAATGGCATTTCGAGCAGATCCATCCTGCAAAACGATGCAAGCAAGTCGTGGGCAATGTGGTGTGTACTTTGAAGAGTAATTGTGGGCATTTATAAAAATGAAACTATCTGAAAATTCTCCAGAGCTATTTGTTGAGCCCTAGGCAAAATATTGCAGATTTTTTCGAAGAGCAGGTCATAATAAATTAAGCAAAAGCCTTGTCTGCTTTTTCTTCAAATAAGCAAAACGCATTGTGCATTTTACATACGCTAAGTAATTCTTACCTTGTTCTTCCGTCACCTTCAATTTTTTCACAAATAACGTTTTTCACCGATGCATAGCTGTGCGGAATTGCAAGTCAAGAACTGTTGTCTCTATCACATTTGCAATCTGCTTCTCCTCCATTCATCACTGATTCCAACTGCGCTTCAAATCTACGATATTCTGTTTGACTTGAATTCTAAGGCGCACAATGTGTTTCTGAGAAAAAGTGTTTTTCGCATACTGAACGTGTAACGACTTACTCAGAAATGTACTTAGCAAATAGATTTCACGAGACATTCCTCTAACTATCAACATACATGCCGGTTACTCCTCCAAACAACTCCCTTTTTTTTTCTTGCTCATCTGTGCCACTCGCATATCATGATATGTTTATTACACTATTTGTAGATATTCATCATAGTCATTTCGCCGCAAAGACAATGGGTCTAGCAACCGGCTCGTGTTTTCGCCTTGCAGATGGTCCGTATTGTACTTTACAGCTGTTTATCAGGCTGACACCTGCAGAATGAATGACATCTAGTCACCTCCACAGCAGTTCATTTGCCTAAAGATGGAGCGTCAAACTCACCATCACCAATTTACATCGCTTTCATCTCTTTTCATATAATTTCATTCTACCTATAATTGAACATGGTCCACATTGTAGCACATCTTGCCTATATGTATTATCCTGCTGTGTAGATTGCGTAGCTCCTTTCATTAATTTAGATATTTGTGGCTCGGGGGCATCACACAATTAGATTACATCGATCTCATCACCATGGAACGTTATCATCGCAATGTCGTTGCTTGTTATTATTATGGTATTGTTGTAATAATCGTATGTCATAGGTTCCTCGTTATAAAGATGATTTCGTTCTTACAGATAGCTGCAGATCCCTTTATAGAGGATTTTTCAGTCTCAGGGAATCGGCTGAAATAAATTTAGCATCATTCAACGGCGCACGTCCCAACTCATCAGGGTCCGCGTGGCTACAAGACTCAGAGCTCATCGCACATCTAACGCTTAATCAACGTGCAACACATTCTCTCGCAATAATGCCAAGCCAAGCGATTCGCGTATATTTACTACTAAACTATTAACTAACTTTCAACTACCAAAGCCACTGAACTACTGATATAACAAAGATGGATCTTTAATTCAAGAGGTTTTGGCACGCGGCATTTCGTCTTTATAGCAAAAATCTGGGGAGACTGTTCAACGTTAAGCGGAATCATTACCAACCGTACTTTCATCAGTGATCATGCGAAATGACATTTCTTTGGCGGAAAAATTCGATTCCGTTAAAACTCATGAGCTGATACGAGTTTCTTAGAGGAATTCTATCGTAGCTGATATTTTTGGGCCGCCATCTTTTTCAATTTTGAATGAGTCGGTTGGACAGCTTTACTCTTGATATTTATTAGTCTTTGTAGTCGCATCAAATCGATGCTCCTTGAAAAGAGCATCGCTTGGATAGCTTTATTATAATTTCGTGTAATATTGACAGCAGAACAGAATGCAAAACATATAAAACATTGAGATAAGAGAGAACAGCCACATAGCTCATTAGCAACAGCATTTGAAAATATGCTCTCAGTCATTTTACGACAACTTACTTATAAACGACAAATGGCAAATGATAAAATTTCTAACTATTCCCAAGACCGACTGTCTATTAACCTCGGCATGCTTCAATATAATTCCTGATTTTCTTCATTAAGCCAAACACGAGGTGTTATATTAAACTTTGTTTGACAGCCGACGTTTCGGCATTTCGCCTTCTTCAGAGCCTGGAAAGGTCAAATTGTCCGCAATCCAATCAGTCAGTTTGACCTTTCCAGGCTCTGAAGAAGGCGGACTGTCGAAACCTCAGTTGTCAAATAAAGTTTAATGTAACAACTTGTGTTTGACTTATAGAAGAAAATCAGGACTTATAAAAATTCCTTATAGGAAAACAAGTTTCCCATTTGATTTGTGTTCGCATCATTGGGTGTGACCTATACGCTTCTAAGTGCTAAAGGTGAAAATCGTTTGATTTCTAGAAAGACTCTTTGTGGTGCGGATCTAACTCATGTTACAAATCTCAATCTTCTAAAGGACTTGACTATGAGGCGAAATCAATGGAGACCAATAAGGAGACATTGAAAATGGTTCAGCTTCACTTATGATTGAGGAACTGAAATTTTTTATTGCAAAACCTAACAAACTACCTATGAATTTCACTTAGCCAGTGAAAATACAGAATTCTCAAGAGATGCGTGAAGTTCTATGTGTTCCTCAAGCGGCGGAAGAAAAAGGAATATCTATTCCACATGAATGGAACGTTACCGTACAACTATTTTGGACCTACTCATCTATGCAAACTGTACTAATAATATTGTGACCAGTAGGGAAATCGCAGCTGCGACGGGAAAAACAAAGCAACCACACGATGCAGATTTTACGGAACGTCCTAAACGAGACGCCTTCAGTTGTCGATTTTGTCAAGCCGACAAAAAGTACTGCTCCTACGGCACAGTGCGTTGAGGAAATCGGAATGCCTGGAACGAAAACTTTTAACGAAATACTTAGGGATTTTCTTACCACGTTATCAAGTTATCTATGCTGTTAATAATTAGGTCCTAGAGTAACCAATCAATAAACATGTACAGTGCCCACCGACTTTCACGCATACCAACACTGTGAACGCAGTGCCTAGCTCAATAGCAAATCCAGAAACCGGGCTCATATCGACGGTGATCTCCTCTGCAATCAGTTTGATCGTACGATGTCCTAGTATCAGAAATCCGAAGATCATTGCCACTGCACCAAATGCAAGTAATAGCTAAAAATCATTAGTACGTCTTCCGTCTCGCAAGGCATAAATTTTTTTCATCCAGTCATATTGTCCTTTTTATCATACTCTAATATGCTATGCATCACCTTATTATTTAGTAAATTACATTCTACCAAAAATGTTGATAAGTTTTGTAGATTTGCAGGCAAACTCGTTCTAGAAATCGAGTTACACAAGAAAAGATGGCGGTATGTTTTTTTGTAAAGTAGAAATGCTGTGATATCGTCACTAAGAAAAAATCCGAAAATCCTATATTCTCTTGCATACAAGGCCTAAATCACGCTCACAAATTTTTGTTCGGTTTATACGTGATACTCTCCTGTTCGTCTCTATTCTGATTATCAAATTCTTTAGTATGAAATAGCTTTGAGCGCGAATGATGTGAATGATGTCGTTCGATACACGCAAGGTGCTAGATGGACACTAGCAAATCCCAACTCAATCACCCTCCCCTGCAGCTCCTGTGGGGAGGGAAAATGGAAATGACTTCTGTTCACAATTTCGTTCAAAATCTAAAGCCACCCCTCTAGTGCTGGCAGCTGCCTGTGGCGAGAACCAAGAAACTATCAAAAACAATTATCAGATGATCAGAGCAAGATTCGACTTGACCGGCATCCAGTGATATTCATCAAAAAGCGAAACTACTCCACACCCAACTGGACTAACAAAACAATTTGAGCATCTCAGTCGATAGCGGCTGTGAGGAGACAACCGGGTTGCGTAGGAAGTTGTGGGGAGAGGGACAGATGGGGGGAGGGTGGAGAGGGGGAGGAGGTGACATACAAATGCATGGAAATGCTGTTTATCATTTCTACCGCTCCTCAATCTATGTAAATACACAATTTCATGGCTGAAACACGATAGAAAATCCAGGTATTATTGTGACCGATCACGAATCCAACAATGTTTAATCAAATGCAAAAGTATGTGGTGTGACATTTTTCAAATATTAACCTGAGAATCATCTCTGGTTTCCGCTGCACCGAATGCGTAGCCGGTTTGATAAGTCAACCAGATGGCCAGTAATGGCCCGACCGTGTTCGCCGTGTCGTTCGCACCGTGGGAAAATGAAAGTAATGACGACGAAACGATTTGTAACGCGTTGAATACCTAAGAATTCATAAACTTTTGTAAAAGTTATGAAAAAAACAATTGACAAACTTTGTTATCGATAAGAACATTCCTACGAAAACATTTTGATACGATCCAGCAAAGTATTTGTCATTATCTGACATGTAGTATTCAACTACGATATGTATTTAGTGACACTTTCTACTCAGTCTCAAATATTTTCTTTACAAAAAAGTTTAACAATAGAAGATATGACTAATCTATAAAAAATTCTATCTTTCCACTCTTGTAGCAGTGTTTGCATCTTATAACTATATATCCAAGCATGTAGAGTGATTTGTAAAACTTCGACCCTAGAAAGAGTTGAAGCCCTATTACTCATATCGGTGGTGAAGAAAGGGATAGTAAAAGAGGTGGTGCTTTAATGAACTGGTAGCACGCCCACCACAATGGGTGGAACAAAGGTTTGACTCCCATCTGGTAGTTTTTGAAATGGCGTAACTGCTTAGTGATATAATATTACCCTTTAGTAAAAGAATGGAATAGAAGACATTGAATGCTTTTCGGGAACGCCGTCGCCGAATGGCTGTGATATTGGTCACGGCGCGCGTGGAGCCGAGCTCTACCCCTCACTTCTCTCCGGCATTGAACAACAACGTTCTATGAAACGCCACAACAAGGCTATCCTCGCGATTGCAAGAAGACCCGCTCGAGCAATATTTTACGCTATTCAAGAAGGAGACGAAAAACGAATTAAATGCTACAAGTATTGGGATGCGCACAGTGAAGAAAACACTGTGATCATCGGATCAAGCAAAGTGCTAAAAGTGAATGTGATTCACTTGATAATGTGAAGATCAAATTTTCCTTGATTGTGATTTTTACATGAGAAATTTTGGCGGGAAATCAATGCAGTGAATAGCGAAAATCAGTAATATTAAGTACTTGAAAATCATAAAAATGACAATATACTCTATTTTTTTCTAAAATGACTCTCTATTGCGTTTTCACTCTGCGGATTCCAGTACCTTTAATATTCACTATGTTCCAACGAAGTTTTCGTCGCGAATGTCTTAGCGCATTTGATGTGTTGTTTCGACTAGTGTTCAAAGATTTAGTCTTCCTTATAAAAGTAGCAAATATTCATTGAGACAAATTTCCTCGTAATTCTCAAGATAGCCAAGGTAAAGCATTTCTACGTGACTGCGGGAAAGTGTTGGGAAGGGGAGGGGAGCTAACAAGAGAAATGTTTCTTGATTTCCTGTATCACTAATCACTATACAGTCAGCCCCTCTCCTCACCTAAATGTGACCAATCACGTACAGTTAAGTTACTGATTTGTTTTCCAGCGCATTCCTTAAAGCAGGACAGATGTACTAATTTTGAATGAAAACATGAGAAAAATTATTTTAAACGCTCTGGTTACAGCGAAACGTAATAATCTGAAAAGAATACAGTACTTTTGTAGCGATGAACTTTTGAAAAGTCATTAATAAAATTCGGAAATAATTTGCGGTATTGAGGAAGCATCGCCTACTTTTGTTGTGAGACGATCCTCCGGCACTGCGGTGTAGAAAAATTTGTACCAAGGCAAATTATGGATCTTTTCATTATCCACAGCAGGTGTGTGCATATCGGTGATTTTAGAATGTTCTGGAAATCGTATATTCGTTGCAGTTTGTGTATCAAACAAATGCCTTTTATATCATGCGGTTTTATCAAAACGATTTTTACAGAAGTCATAATGGAAATTATTCATATCAAAAACCTGATATGTTTCATTTTATTGCTTTTCTGTGAAATATCACCAATTTCTCGTGAAAATCATATCTAAGGTGACTAGAAATACATAAAAAAGTGGGGTTTAGACAGTAATTATACCGCTTGATTCGAAACTTTTCTTTATGAGAATCTCTGTAAAAATATTTCACATTCAAAGAAAAAAGAATAAGCTTACTGATTTTTCCTTGCTCCAAATGTCGTTTATTCTTCTCTTGTTCTTCTTTCAAAAGCCGATGCGCACGATTTTCCAGCCAACTCTGAAAGTGAATAGAGGTGAACGAACACAACATTTGAATGAAATCTTTTCTCGTGAAGAAAATCGAATTTTAATAGTTCAGGCTGATTGTGGTTTTTTTTTTCCTTATTCTTAACTTACGAGAGTAATGAAAGGCTCATCAATCAAAAAATTCTATCGACCGAAAGTACAATAAAGCATAATTGTGTATTAAAAACATTAAAAGCACATCTAACTCATAAGCATTACTCTTTAAATAATCAGTAAGTGCAGTCGTTTTTCATACTGTTATTATTACTGAAGTTAATATAATCGTTCTTGAAACTCTCTTACACGAAAAGGGCATGAAAGTAGAAACATTGCCACCAATCCACTTCCAAACGAAATCAGACCGGCTTGCCACCAATTGAAACGATCAAAGCCAAGATCTGAAAAAAGTCTTCAACTACTTTTTGCACTGTCTGCTAACTCCCAAAATTTTAGGCTTTTCTCTCAATCAGAACGAAAGCAAAAAATAAACAATTTCCAATTATCAGTAATTTTTCCCACACTTTCAGCTGAACCGAAAAGCGCTCAAAAAGAAAATGATTAAAATGAACTTCAGTAGGAATATCATTCTTACTGCCACTGAAAATAGATTTGTTCGAAGAAAGAAAGGACCAAGCAGAAAATGCAGAAAGCTTGAATGGAAAAACTTGTAAAAACGATTAAACAATGTCTGCATTTGAAAATAACAAATTTATAAAAAAATAATCGTTGATTAGAGAAACGTTCCAACGAAAGAAAATCACCCACATTTTGAGCCATCATAAATTGATGCGAAAAGGTTGACAGTGAGCGTGAAGCACATGAAGATTGGACACATTGTCAACGCCCATTTGAAAGGGTCCTCCCTCAGCAACACAGAGAATTTGATAGTCAGATAAAACGAAGAGGCAAAGAAACCGGCGATGACAGGAGAGATAAACCACGACAACACTGAAGTGAGTTGATCACTTATTATTTTGTCAATCTAATTTCTTAAGTTGTTTATTTTACAAAAGCATAGAATATCTGATCAAATCACAACCACATGTAATTTAATGCGAGTTAATTGGCTAAACTTTAGTTTTTACTTTATTTGATCCGGCATCACAGTGTTTTCTTTCACTGTGCGGATTCTGCCCTTCTAGCATTCAACTAGTTTTTCGTCTTCTTCTCAAATGGGGTAGAATACTGGTTGAGCGAGTCTACTTGCAATCTCGACGATAGCCTTGTTATGGTGTTCCATAGGACGTTGTTGCTGACTCTCGGAGAAAAAAAAAAAGGGGGGGGGGGGGAGTGGAGCTCGGCTCTACAAGCGTCGTGATCAACATCACAACCACTCGGCTACGGCACCCCCTATTTGATAATATATTAGCCAAATAATCAATGATGCCTCAAAGCCCAAGAAGGACGTTTTTGAAAATGCAAAAAGGAAGAGTTGGAAAGGGATTTATTCTAACTTTGAAGATTTCTTTTTATTTAACCGCTTTAGGCGGTGGTATGATGTTATAGATATACCCAGTGATGTAGAGTGATATGTGAGACTTTCGCGTCAGACGAACTCGAACGTATCATACTCTATTCGAGAGCGCGTGCCCCAACACACTGCACTACTGACGCCAGTTTTGACACTCCTCTTTCTTCGCTACAACACATCTATCCGTCAGCAACCGACCGTCAACGACTTCGCCCGCGTAGTCACCATCGACATGTCAAAACAGACGTCGACGGTGAAAGTGATAGAGCAGTTGCGCCCGGATTAGGTGAAATGGGGTTCAAGTCCCGCCTGACGAGAAAGTTTAGTATATCACTCTACATCATTGGGTTTATCTATATATTCCTATACAATCCTATGTGGTGACTATCAAACAGCTTTCAAGGAAATTTACGAAGCAATAGGATTTCCGTTCTCTTTTGATTCCTTATTAATAGTCATTAAAAATGTTTATGTATTAAGACATCATAGAAAAGACTATCCAAAATTATTTTGCTTGTTCTGTTAAAACACATTGTATTACTTGGTAGATTTGCTGCCTTTTCTCATTTCTCAGGTCTTTTTTCTGCTTTTTTCCCTTTTCCTAATAGCCATCTAAGTGATCGGTAGTGGTCGCAACAGATAATTATTTTTTAAGGGTTGAGCACGCATCAAAGTCCCGCCTGAGGTTCACTTGTCTTGCATATTATTCAATAATATGGAGAAATATAATCTTGTCTTGATTTTTAAATCTCAGCTTCAACTAGCACAAAATTTTTGATAATAACCACTTTCGCGAATTCTGCTGCAATTCTTCCTGCTAGAGAACTTTTCCTCTGATACCATTGATACGATTTTTCGTGCACATAATTAGAGTTCACATATTAAACTCAGTTCACATATTGAACAAAACTGAAGCAGTACCAATTTGCATACTAAACTAAAACAGGAATGAAGATCGCTTCAAAAACTAAATTGCAATTTTCAATGGTTTTTCTATGCTAAGAAAATTCGCACCAATTCCTCCGATTTCGTCCATTTGATGCCGACGTTGCCTCTCAAATAGAGCGACGATGCCAACGAAGCGCCGACGATGGCATGTGTAGCCGAGACGGGAATCTTGTATATCGACGAAACAATCATGAATGCTGCTACTCCAGCCATGGCACCAGTCTGAAATCCGTCTTCAAAGTGGCACATTGAACAGGAATTACTGCAAGCGAGTAAGGGTAACAGTCATCGTTTGTCTGTGATATCTTCGAAACCGAGCAACTAAACTCAAGCATAGACAGCATATGGCTCGCTAAAGTTAGAGGTGCCATGCAGTACACAGAACATCGCTGGTCCAATCTTCGAACTTGGATTATAATATTTTTTAGAGACCAAAGCAAGTGTACTTTTGATGAGCTTATGGCAAAAGAATGACAGGAACCAAAACCGGTGGAAAAAGAGAGAAGGCTTCTAAAGTTTCAGGAACTTGAGAAAAAGTGCAAAAGGTTATAACGAAACAATTTGATATTTTAATTTGATAAATAATTTGGTTATAACGAAACAAATGATTATACAACCTCATTCGCTGAACAAAAATTTTTCATAGGATTTTCAGTAATCATTCGAATTCTTGAATCTCTGGCCAGCACGATATCTGGCCAGTTTTACAAAACACACCCATTTGTAACTCTGTAAAATCCAAATGGAATTATGTTTTACATCTGCCGCATGCCTTAATTTTTGTGAGCGTATATTTGATGGAAGCATGAAAAGCATATGAACATGTAGAGAATCTCGTGGCATCTGAGCCATTCGTTTTATATGGAGTTTCTTTCAAAAGGGGGAGTAAATTCACAATTCAATAACAAGTTTCCTCTCACGTGTCTAGCGCGTCATCATCGCTCGATTTCCCCTCCCTAGGCCGTAGGTTGGCCGCTAAGCAAGTGAGTCAATGTGTGAAACTTCGTCTTATTTTCCCTGCTACACTGCTGAGGTGACTTTCAAGAAAATGATACATCAGTGCAATGATTGAAACTTACGCCGAAGAATGATTATAATACTGTCTGGCGAGGTGTAGTAAAACAGAAACATTTTCTTTCCTGCAGCGCTGTCAAAAGGGCTTTTGCGAAAGCAAATGCATTTTTGAGCTTTTTTGGACTTGTGTTATCGAAAGAGTTCAGCACTCTAAGAAAGGAATTTTGTCCAGCGAAATATAAGAGAGTTAAGAAAAAAATGTGTGATTGTGTAAACATTATCTTATTTTGGATTCTGCAGCGTTATAAAAGGGTGTTCTGAAAAATCGGCTACGTACCGCGCTAGCCAGAGATTTAAGTTTTCGATTGATTACTAACACTTCTGTGAAAATATCTTGCATAGAGGATGAGGTCGAACATTGGTTTGTTACCTTATAACGAAAAGAACCGTGTAAGAAAACACACGCATGCACTAGACTCACCAATCATGCATGTACACTAATTTTCGCCATAAGTTTTTCTGGAAAATATTAGGGCATGATAACAGTGAATCAGAAAACTATGAAATGCACCTGTCCAATCATATACTCGGCGGCTGTGTATTTTGCGCATTCAACTATAGCTGCTCCTTTTTCTTCAACATGTGGAGGAGCAAATCCACCTGAAACAGACTAATTACCCTAAGTCATATTATGATATCAAATTGTGAGCTAATACTGTAAATAACGCATGTCTTGTAAAGATAAACTTTTTATGCATTGGTTCTAATGCCGCGTCGCCTTATTCTTTGATCTCTAATAATTATGAGCTCTTTTTTATCAGTAAAGAGTGGGAGGTACATTTACAATAATAGTGAAACACGAGCAAAACGAGGGATTTGAAGTACATCGATCACGCTATTATTCTTTTCTCGAGCTCACACGTTACCCATTACACCATCAACTCTCATTCTGATTTTTTCCCCGCCCTATTATAATGCATTCTGTGCTATCAGCAATCATCCTTCAGTAGAGCTAACCTGAGAAACGCGAGTAAACGTTACAACCAGCTGATAAAAAGGTCTAGAAAAGATAGCCCGTGAATACTAAAAAAGTTAAGCACTGTGATATTGACTAGAGCTCCAAAATGACTGGTTCAATGCCGACTCGGGCTCCCCAAATCAATCCCGTTGACGAATAATTGTAATGATGGCAACCAACAGGATTGAAATATAGTGAAAGAAAGCACATTAAGGGCTTAGATAGTGTAGCGAGTAACACATGAGTCCCGGAAAGAGAAATCACGAGTTTGGAACCGCTACTATTACCGGTTCAGTCATATGTCAGTATTCTTGTGATCATATCATTTTCGCATCCACATTGAATATAGTTGACTCCTAAATTCAATTATCGAGATTACGATTTTTATAAAATTTTGATTGATCCACTCTTCATGGCGGGAGTTATGATGTATTCACAGTCAAGCTTTTTCGATGACAACCTTTCTTTCAGACTTTTAATAACCGTTCAATAGATGTCTCAAAGATTCATTAAGAAGCTTGATTTTTGAGGACTTTTCAGTGCGTTATAGCTAAAGGGATATTATGTTATGCACTCGGCGCCCAACGCTTGAAGAAAACAAATGGCAGTTACGAAGAAAAGACGAATGTTCTCGAATCAGATTCAAATTCTGATCCTGTCTCTGCCACGACACCTATATGCATCGCCAAATTATTTGTAAGCAGAAATGAAGCGTCATTCATCTGACGCCTGGCTTGTACCAGTTCCCGTTTTTCTAAAAACTTCACTATTTTTTTCAGGAGTAGGTAGAATAAAAATGCTTAAAAATAAGATAAGGCAATTTAGTGCGAATCAGGAAACACTTGAGGAAGATTGAGACGTAGTGGCTTGGTTTCGCTTCTTGCGAATATTCCGAAAGCGCTATGGCTTGATGCCAATGATGCGAAGTGCATCCAAATACCGGAGCAAAAATGCGCATCAAGTGCACCCAATATTCTTTTAGCTGTAACAACGCACTAAGAAGACTTCCTCAAAAACCAAGCATATTATTGAAACTGCTGAAATTTGTGTTATCGAATAGCTATTGAAACTATTAGAGAAAAGCTATGCTCAGCGAAAAGGACTCAAACATGCAACACAATTTTATTACTATTGCTACAGCGCGCTAGAAATTTTTTTAAATAACGGCACAAAATTGAAATTTCCAAGATCTAATCTATCAAATGATTATTGATATGTCTATAAAAAATGCGTCTCTTGAATATGGGTGCATATGGGGTAAAGTGCGATATACTTTTTCTTGACCTGATGACAGAAAAGTGATAGCTACCATTTAGTGAAGTTTGGTTGTCATTAGGCTAGAAAAAATGAACAGATAAGAAGGTTACTAATTCTTTTGTACATAATAAGATTTTCCACCAAACTCTAAGGCATTTTTGTTAACCTATTCTCATTATACCTATAACCCTTCATAAAGCTAAACTTCCTCCACTATTTCCACAGAGTCATAGCTTTTTCTATTTTATTAAGTCATACTACCACCGTCTTCCTTTCACTAAGACTTCGTGTAGAGCTTACACAATCATCGAAATGGCAAGGACGATTTTATAAGGCTTCCTTGCGTCATTGATTATCCGTGACTTATTCCTAATCAGCGCTATGAATGATTGTGAGGGATGCCTTCATGCTGCGATAACTTCGACAGTGTTTGACGGATTGTAATTGGAAATTGCTCGGAATCTCTTGAGTGTTTCGATGTGGCAAGAAACTTTGAACTGTTGACGTCTCGAGAACAGGAGTTCAACAGCTCATGACAAAGTAATCGATGGTAATCTTTGTGGTGAATTCGGTGCTATATGTTTCGAAAAATCGGTCCCAAAATGCACTGAGCCCTTCTTCTGGAGCTCATTTTTACTACGATTTATAGCGTCTTGCAGATTATACAAGATTTTGAAAATTTACAATTTTTGAAGAATGTCAACACTGTCGTCTGTTACACAGCAATGAAAACTACTAACCTGTTGCAACTGATCCATTGCAATACGGTACAGTTTCGTATTTGCCAGTTGTGTGGTTGTATAGGGAATAAACATCAAATACATCCACTTCCACTATCCCCGTCCGAAGAGTCTCCGTTACTTTATAACCTGAAATCAAGCTATTTCATTAAGCCACAGGCTTTTGAAAAAAAATCATAGCATCATAATACATTCACACCCGAACAAAGTACGTTCGAGCCCTAGTGTCTGAAAAGTCATATCTAAATGAGCCGACAAATCTCAGCTTACATAACCCTCAATCAAGCTGAACGAAAATCAATAAAACCTACTTATATTATCGAGACCAAGTAGAAGCTTCCCTCTCTTGTATCACCTTATGAAGCCCCAAAGCATTTCTTCGGTCACTTTTTCACTATTTCGTACACCAAAACAATTGAGTAAGTGAGATTTTGTTCAGTGGGACACAGTGGTGGGCTCCAATATGCCATCTATGCTTTTTGCCGTACAATTGAGTTGGGGATCTTCAGGAAACTCGAAACAAAAACATTCACAAACAAAAACAAAAAACAAACAAAAACAAAAACTATGGTCAAAATAACTATGTGTAGAAATCACGTTAACTGATAAGACATTCTTTCACAAATATTTTCACAATGAACTTTTTACTACTGCTGAAATGATTAATGCTTATTAATGACCGAAAAACCAGTATAGTTGCGAATGTTTGATATTTACCGTAATTCCACATGACAAAAAAGGGTGATGCGTCAAGAATGATGCGAAAAAATGGAAGTCCATATTTATCGCTGACTTTTGGAATATAAAATCATTACAAAGACAACCGATTTTTCCTTATTTTTTTCTACTATCGCTTACCATTGTTTCTTCTTAAGTTGACTGTCCTGCGGTTTAAGCTGTCACAAATCTCCTGATACTTACAATTGCAATCTCTTGCAAATGTGTTATGAATGTTTTTGCAATGAAAACTAACCTAATAGAATGGCTCCTATAGTGTTGAAAATGCCGCAGAGTATGTAAGCCTGCCACAGCTTAACTGTACCAGCTCCAACGGCTGGACCCCAATCATTGCAGGAATCATTCGCACCCATACCTTAAAGACAGATTTTATGAGAGCTTTATGCAATTCTACCGCACCTCGTTGTCCTGACATTCTTCAGTTGAGACACACTTATTCTATATTAAGGTGCGGCTTTTAAAACCCACCACTTGCTTTTCGCTCACTCTTCTCAAGTTTCAGGCACCGTTCTATCATTTTATTTACTATCTTATGAAGCATCTTTATTTAATTATGACTATGGTTGGTCTATCGCTCCTTCCAAAATGATGGCTGATGTTTGGGCTATTTCGTCTCTCTTAAAGCCTAACCATATCATACCTACCATATCCTCCATGAAAAGGTATTAGTGATTGACGAAGCCGACGCTTGAAGAACATTGATTTTCTGACTGTTTCATTAGTTTTACCAATAATGAGAGAGAGAGAGAAAGGGAGAGAGAAAGAGAGAGGAGGAGAGAAATCCCCCGTCACTTTTATAGGAGTTTTATATGCGTTTTTTATATGTTTTTTGTGTAGTATGTAGTACTTTAAAAATGGAGCATTAAATAAACCGTATGAGATCATATTAGATTTATATCCAATGGAAAGCTGCAATTCAAAGCTTGGTGAGAATATTAAGCATGTTGCGGTGATTTGACTACCACTGTCCTTCAGATGAAGAACGTAATTGTGTATAACAACAACAGAAGCCTGTGCTAAAATTTACTGAGATGGTCAACAAAGACGAAGGACTTGGAAAAAAACAGAGGATGGAAAAGCTGTAGACAGCCTTTAAGAATCCTCATTAGACCACTGAATCCATGAACAACATTCCAAACTCATCATCCTTCATTATAACAATTACGCTCCTCATCTGAAGGACCAATATTCCATCTAGCTGACCGGTCTGCCTACACAAAATAATGACAGATTGAGAAGGGTTGAGGTCAGCCTCTCCTATGTTCATTTTCAAATTCAAATCTATTAGTAGATTTTCGAAAAAACGAATCATCAAAGATAAAAATAGATGATATTCTCACCAAATGATACGGAAAATGCGAATATGAACGCGACAATGAGCAACCAGAAGAAGTGCGATGTCCATGTGGGATCGTATAAAACATCAAGCATTTCTGAAGAATCTCTCAAAATCGAGTGGAAAAAAACGAAGTAAGTATGTTTCGTTTACGTCGAACAAAACCTCTTTCTAATAATTTCTCATGCCTGTAATTAGTGATAGAAAGTTTAAATCTAAGGACGGCTGTAGACCGCAAGATTAAAAAATTTCAAATACTGCGAAGAATTATAGTCAAAGACAGAGTTAGGCGCGCAGAATGATGACTTTTCTTACCAAACAAAGATGGAGATCAGTGCTGTCGGAATACAATTTCGATGAGTTACCTGATGTGAGATGTTTTTATAGTCGCGTAGGTTAGAACAGCTGATAGGTGGAGCCATTGTTTCAACAACAAACATCAACGAACAAGTGGGCGATTTGGAGGAGTTGTTGCGACCGTATCGGTCACATGTGATCAGAGTTTGATAAATGTGGGTCATGACTACTATTTTTAGTCTTCAAGAAAGTGAGAACAAGCGGAAATCATCCATTCACTGGAAGTGAGTCATGAATAACTCGATCTATGCGAGGGCCAAGGATAAAAATACAGACAGTGAGTTACATTCACTGATCACGATAAAGTACGATATGTGAAGAGGACAATGCAGTTTCTTGACTTATGGTACCAATTTCTCTTACCGAAACAATGGCTATAGGAGTGGCTAACGATGTAAGTGTCAGGAGACAAAGTTCTGGTTCGACTTCCTTTCCAAATTATCACTTGCAGTCTACATGGAAGCACCTTAGTTCGTTCATCTTCAAATTTGCAAGAAGAATTAACTCGACCACATCAAACGGTGTTCATAAAGAAAGTTATAATGCTATCAGGAGTTGAGCACGTAGAGCAGTGGTTAGAGATGCTCTGCACCGCAGGAGGTGGTTGGTTCGATCTCGCGTTCATGGCTCACCAAAGGTTCCACTCTTTCGGAGCTGGTGAATTGGTATCAGACTTTTCTAGGAGGTTAGCAGCACTGACTTGAAGTAGTGTCGAGAACTCTACCCTTTATCTAGATGTGTTTGCGAAAAAAAGATTTTAAAAAATGATTACTAACTTTATGTTTCTGAGAAAAAACGAAGCAAAATATCGCTGAATTCGACTCGCTAATGCAACAACGAAAATGGACATCTAAAGAATTAGTGATTGGAGGCTGAATTAGTTTGGAAGACGAAGAAACTGGAACCTTAGGCGAATTGAAATTGTGCTAACTTTGTATCAGCTTAATATCTGAGAAAAAACTGGCGAACGCTTATCAACCTGTAATTTGTCATCATAGGCGTCTCAGACATCGTTAGTACGTTAAAAAAGCGGTCAAACTTTCATTGTGTTCACATGACTATTTGTTCCCCCTGCTTATTAACTTTTCTCGGATTTGACTGTACTTCATTTGCTGCCACAAGTTGAATCAGCGTCATTCTGATAACGTTCACGAATGTCTCGTTGGAAAGACTTCATCGTTATTTCCATATCTAGAGACAGATCAAAATAAGCCTTCTGTAATTTTGGAGGAACCGTGGCCGAGTTGTTGCGATGCTCGTCGCGACGCACGCAGGGTAAAGCCTATCCGCCAACACTCTTCGGCAGTCAACAACGAACGCCCCTTTGGAATGCCACAGCCAGGCTATTCTTGAGATTGCATAGAGACGATTCAACCACTATACTGCGGCGTTCAAGAAGAAGGCGAAAAACGATTGAATTTTGAAAGAACTGCGATCCGCACAGTGAAAAAAAAACGTTGTTCATGGTGCTCTTAATTTACTCTTCCGACTTTCAGTTGCTCACAAACAATGGTTAAGATTGTTATAAGTTGACACTTGACTTCATGCTGCGAGTTAACACCTTTTTTATTCCACTCGGTAATCACTGCGCATCTCAGCAGTATTAGCACTCAATCCGCTTCCTCCTATGCATCCTCCACAGTATCCTTCCAACATTTCACATGTTGTTTCTCACTACTTGAGGATTTCCTCTTCTTAATGAATCAAATAATGTTCTCGTAATGCAAATATCTTTCCAATTTTAGAAGAATCCGATATAGGGCGATCCGCAAGGCGTTCGTTGACTGACTGCTGGAAAATTTGCGTAATGAGTTCACCAACACCTTACTCCCTGATGAGCTACATCACTAACCGCTCTGCCATCGCCTCTTTCCGCCATAATTAACACTATAAATAAATTATCAGTGATCTTACCGACAGTAGAGTGGTGACCATAACCGGAAGATTCTCCATCTAAGAAAAATATTCAAAATTTTAGAGGGTATAGCGATCTTGGCTATAGAAAAGATTTTCCTTGAAACCGAATGTATTCAAATGAATGAAAATTTTGAAGGAATAAAATCAATTTTTGTGAAGGACTCCGTCTTTACTTACTCTTTGTTGCAGTAATAATTTTACGGGCATTGAAAGTAACACCAGCATGAGGTGCTGTTGTTCTCTTTTCTTGAACCTCGACTTCTGTGAGCGACTTTGCTAGCTCGCTTCAAGTCGATTTGGATCGGCAACTGGATGCTTTCGATCAGCTTGAGAGTTCAAGAGGGAACATCCTTTAGCAATCCTTCATCGAAAATTTTCAGCTTCTTTGCTCAAAGCATAGAAAACTAGATACTGTAGTGAAATTAGCTCCAAGATACAACAGAAAGGAAGAAAAAGTCAAGTGAATGCTTTGAAGATCTTGACAAAATTCCGTGCTGTCAAGTCTTTGGAATGTCTCTCTTGTATAAAGAAAGAACCTGGAGCAGGAGCTGATCTTCTATCTTTTATTACGTTTTTTTCACTTTTACCTTCATGTGATGTTTCAATTCATGTGAGCATCACGTGGCGAAGGACGGCCGGTAAACCTCGTTATTGGCAATATTTTCCATACGATCTTAACCAGTTAGTGACTTCATAACTTCGCCTTCATCCTCGATTATCTAAATAACTTGTAACTAGATTAATAATCGAGTAATTTGATCCGATATCATGAGATTCCAACCTTCGCTTATACGCGCTACAACATCCACGTGTGACGAAATTTCAACGAGGAGCGCAAAGAATACAATATCTTCCAGCTATGCATTTGAATTTGATATTTCAATGGCAGTCTGGCATGGACAACTTACATATGTCTACTCTAGGGGGCAGTCAATCAAAATGTGGAATTCCGTTCCATTTCAGCACGCGAAAAAATTGGAAGACCATTGGAGAAGTGGGATTACGACAAACAAGGGCATCAATCGCTCTGTTACACTCGATGACCCGTAGAGAGAACTAATCGCAACACAAGTATTTGAAACATCGTACAAAAACTTCACTCTGAAGATGAAGGGACCTCCCAGAATTTGGGACTAAACATAATTTTTGATAAATTTGCGTTTTAAGACTTATCTGGTGAAGTTAAGAAATTGCTTTCTGAGTAGATTGAACTTTACCTTGACTTTCTCGGGC
This sequence comes from Parelaphostrongylus tenuis, assembly GCA_019055375.1. Lineage (NCBI taxonomy): Eukaryota > Metazoa > Nematoda > Chromadorea > Rhabditida > Metastrongylidae > Parelaphostrongylus > Parelaphostrongylus tenuis. The sequence goes on from JAHQIW010007299.1 coordinate 22,083, forward strand.
TCTCAAAAAGCTGTTACTGCCAAAACTTCGGCCATTATTATATTGTGATGCGTTGCATTTGACAAATTCTATTACGAGGAATCTTCAACATCCATTCTTCAAGAAGAGCTTGAAATTTTCCACTTCTTCTATTTCCTTTTCCACATACGTTTTTTACTAGTTTTTTACATGTATCTAGGAAGAGCGAATGGTAAGCAAAAACTTGCTTCATGCGGGAGTTGAACGCGCATTTTACCTTTACGGGGAGCGTTTGCCACCACTACATCATCTAAACCACCGCTTTGTGACCACTCTTTTTTGGCATGAACCGCCGAAGCTGCCAGCAACCAACCCTCATTGAGTGTGCTATAAGCACATATAGCCTTTTCATATAGTTTTATAGTCGAGAACACTGTGAACTAATGTAAAGGAGATTCATAATTTGTAGTTATAGCGAAATTTGGCCAACTTTATTCAATGGAAATAGAATGAAGACTGCCAGCATTAGTTGCTAATGTACATCTTTCCTAGATGGTAAAGCCATTAGTTTAACTTTTTCAAAGAGTTATTGTTGCAGAGTTTCTGTTCGCCGGTGCCATAAAATTAATGGTCAGTGGAACACCTTGCTACCAACAACCTTTCTATCTGGATCACTTTTTGATAAAACATCAACAAAGAAAAAAGACCTTCATAATTCTCAAAACGGATCCTCTATTAGCCTCAGGGTCCTTCAGTAACTTACAGATTTTTCTCAGCGAGGCAAACGCGAGGTTTTTTACTATGACTAAATATTAACGATTGACTAGTTGTTTATAGCCACCTCGCGTTTGGCTCACAAAGATTAGCTATGAACACTCCTTATATTTGTTAGAATTCATTCAGAGCGATCTACTATAATAATTAGTCCGTGGGGTTGTTTGATCTGGAAGGCTTTGTTTGGTCTGAAAAGCTGTTTTACATGAACAGTAATGTTTATACAAGTGAATAAAATTCTTGCGATGAGCGAAGTTCAACCAAGTAGCTTGTTTACACAAGCGATAACGTGGTAAGCACAGTAAATTTTAACACATTATAGGATATTCATTCCGAATTTCGATAGATTTTCGAATTCTTCCGAGCTTTTAAGTTAAAGAACACAGATCTTTGATCACAGTTTCTTTTCCAATACCGTACACAACATAAAGAGTCTCATTCATAGGTTATCACCAATTTTGAATTGCCCAAGCTTTGCACTTCTGACGTGATTACAGTGTAGGATGGTTGATGAATCAGTTCGATGTTTCTGACAGTTCACATTGTTGTTTGACGTGAGAAGAGATTAACAAACATGGTCAACGATCTCGTGAAGAGTTTCAGCGCATAGAGTTTACCACCCAATCAGATAAAAACCTGACCTCAAACCAGTTACGAGTTTTCATTCAAATGTCCACTATGCAGACTTCTCTATTCGACAATGACGATCAATGTAAATGGCTTTCAAATTATTTACAAGTGATTTATCTTCATACTCGATGTGACCTTGAAGGGATGTTGTGGGCGCAGAAAATGAACATGTGACTGCATAACAAAAGCACGTCACTCTGAGTGTTATCGAAGATTAGATCGTATCACTTCGCAGGTTGTGGTAGAACCAAAACAAATTGAATCTTTTTAGATTTCAAGAGCCCTGACCGGATATTATCAACCGTGCAAGAGTCTGGAAAGATTGCAGCATTCTGATCTCTAAGACTTTGGTCGGAGCACGCCAATTATTCAAAAATTCCAAACAAACGGCGTTTTCTCAGAGCTCAATGACCTATACCAAGTGCTGTGCTCTGTTTTTAAATTTCCATATTTGAAGGAAAACACCATAATGAATTCTCGAAAAGACTGCATTAAAACTGTCCACAAATTTGTCGTTCTAAATGCACCCTAGATTGCAACGATGGAAAGAAATTAAACAAGTACCTTAAAGATCAACTAAAAGAATCCTCATTTGTAAATGTTACAACGGTGGTTCCTACGCGAAACTGACGGCGATATGAATGGAACTATTTTATTTTTTTAAATTTCATTTTAGATAAGCTAGTTAAGATTTTATCTGCTAGGACGTTGATTTGCAGAACAGGACTGGTTAAGCTTTTACGTAATCCGATTCCATACATTCAAGATTTATCTAGTGTTCACCAATGTCCACATATTTTAGGCAGAATCAACCATGCTGTTATCACATGATCACTTAAAAAACTACAGTTTATTTAGTCTTATGAGAATTCATGCAGTCGTAATAATCTATGTGAGTTGGTTGCTCAAATCGAGCAACATGATCCCGTAATCTAACGCAGACCTACAGCGTCTGATAGTCATAAATTCTATAAAGTCATACAATGCCTGTATAGTGGACAGAGGTGACATCGCCGAAGCTCTGACATAATTATCTGACGTATCGACCTCGATGAGGCTTCAAACATTGTCGCAGACTATAATGAATATTTATAGTGAGGTCTAAAACAGTTGAAAGAATACTTTTCTATTGATTTAGAATTAACCCAAGCAACCAGGGCGACATTTGAGTACACTCCCAACTACAGCGGTACCATGGATCTGCGGGAATGAGGCAGGCGCTCATGCTGTTCGTAATCCTTCCACCGATATCGCTGAAGAATTAAGATTTATTGAGTGACCTATACTGATTCGCATGGTTTTGAGTTTCAAAGAGATTTATCAGAGTAAATGGTACTGTTCTATTATGGCGGCGCCACTTGAGCCCTTCCGTAATAACGTGTTTTTTGCGTTTGCAAAACGCTTCTGCAGTTTTTCGATAGCCAAATCAAGTGAATTTCAATGGCATGTTTGATTTCTCAAATAGCTTATTTTTGACACCGTGTCAGCAACAATAAGATTTTGTTTCTCATTCTAAAAGTGCTCGCTGGATGAAAGCTTTGTTGTAATGAACTTTCAATCGTTACGCAGGCAAAATCTTTCTTATTATAATGGTATATCTGGCTTCCAAGGAAGACTTTTTCGAGCTTCATAACTACTAAAAAATTATTGGGTTTCACACTCAGTGAGAACTTCTAGTTGGCTAGGGTGTGTGTACCGCTGCAATACCAATCCGCTGCATAATGGCGAAGCAAAAATGCTTATGATTAAGTGAAATCAATGAGAATCAAAAGACAGTTGAAGGCAGTTGACTTGTGATGATCAATCAATATGAGGAATGCCAAGATGGCTCGTCAGCCAGGGGCTTGTTTTGCTAAATCCCATCCACATACATGGTAATGCATGGTAGCCAGGTGCCGTCGCTGCATCACGCGTCCTAACCTATTACAGCTCACTAAGAAGTCCTTTCGAAAAACCAAGTACATCACTGGAATAAGCAGAAGTGAGACCATCGAATAGCTTCTGAAAGTTTGAGGGAAATGCTTTCCCCGACAGGAGACTCGTTTTAACCCTCAGGTGTGAACATACTTTTATTTTGACTGTCACAGCGAATTGAAAGATTTTCTTCGGAATCTAAGTATATCGCTCGAATTGTCTAAATTTGAGCTATCAATCAAGCTAAGGAGCAACTTGGAAAAATCAAAAAGCACCCTTGTTCCTGAAGGGATGCGGGGAACAGCAATTTTTCAGTGTGTGAAATTCACTCTTCTTGTGCGAATTACAGAGCTCTAAAAAGTTCTTTATGGAGAAAACACATTTTCTCTATCAAAAGATTTGCTTCGTCTAATGGTTATAATTTTGTCATAAAAAACTTTTATTGGGAGAGAAATCTTCAAATGTGAAAAAAAACCCCTTTTTAATGCTACGGCGTTGAAAACAAGCAGTATGAGAAATAAAATACACCTTCAAAATTCACTTGATTCAGGCTATTAGATAATCATACACTCGTCGAATAACAGCAAAGAATACGCATTTATCGAAGCCGCCATAGTAGAAGAGTACGAGTAATCTCATTACATACTGCTCTTGCATGAATCATATATGAATGACAAGTTGAAAAGTATCAGTCATTATGGAGCTTCAAAGAGCGGTGAGACGGATGAATACACTACAAAATAGCTACACAAATTATTCGACAATCCGCTAAATAACGGATAATGGGAAAGGAGTAAGTGCACGCGGCTTATATCTTTTTACATTAAGACTACACAGCATAATTAATAATAAAATATAAAATATAATATATAATAATAATATAATAAAATATAATATAATAATAATATAATATAATAATAATATTAATATAATAATAATAATAATAATATAATAATAATAATTAATATAATAAAATAATAATAATATAATATAATATAATATAATATATAATATAATAATAATAATAATATAATATAATAATATATATAAATAATAATATATATAATAATATAATATAATAAAATAATATAATAATAATAATAATATAATATTATATAATATAATATTATATAATATATAATATAATATAATAATATAATATATATATAATATATATATTATATATATAATATATAATATAATATAATATATGTATTTAATATAATATATTTAATATATAATATAATATATATAATATATAATATTATTAATTAATAGAATGAATGTGTTCCTGATACGAATCTCTTTCACTTACGTTTAAACGATATTCGTCGCTCATGTTTGGTAGGAGTGTTGATTGAAGGCATGATTTTGTGGCATCTGTCCACTCCAATCATAGAAAACTAATTACCCCGTAATAAGTAGAATGGATTATTAGATGAGTACAGAATTTCATACTCTACAGCAAGCATAGCACTGACGATGATTTTTTGAGCCTTTCATAAGGCATTTTGACGACATTTGTGCAGTTCAATACACTTGCTTTGGCCTTCCGTCCTCGTCTAATGTACAGTGCTTTTCGTCTAAGCCAATCCCTTTCGGAGAAGTATCTCCTTACATAAAAGAATCGTCGACAAATATGTTACAGCGCCACGTGTAAAATTAAAAATCGCTTTGCGCACTGCAGAGATAACGCATCATTGTATGTCCAGTGACATAATCACTGCTACTGAGCATTCGACTGCCAGCAGTGTAATGTCCGGTGATAATGTGATGGACATGCAGTGATATGCTACCTCTGCCGTGTATAAAGTAAACTATTACTTTACACGCGGCGGTCTAACATGTTCATCAAGGAATTCTATGAAAAATGTGTTCTACCCCGAAAGGACTTGGCTCAGAAGAAAGACGTTCTCTGAGCTGATCCATGACTAGGCTGCAAGGCCGAAACATGTGTATTGCTCTGTATATCACCTGTATCACCTGTCGTCCCGTTGATCGTCGAGTGACTCGAGCGGGTACCAGCAACTCTTCCATTTTTCCCTATCGCGTGCAAGAGTAGCCCAGTGGGTCCTCCTCGCTCTAGGGATTCGCTGAGCATCATATCTTTCTTCTATCGCTTTCGTGAAGAAATCGGAGCAACGGGTCAGTGGTCTTCCTTTAGAGCGCTTGACGTCCCGAGGAATCCAGTCGGTAACGGCTCTCGTCCATCGGTTGTCGTTGAAGCGCATCACGTGTCCGGCCCACCTTATTTTCGATATCCTGGCGTGTAGAACGGCGTCTCTGATTTTCGATCGTTGACGTAGGTCAAAACTTCGGATCCTTTCTTTCATTTGCAAAATACGGGATATCCTAGCATCGACCTTTTGACTGCTCGTTCGATAACTCCAAGTGATCTTTCATCCTGCTTACGTAACGACCGGGTTTCTGCTGCATACGTTAGGGCAGGGATAATTGTCGAGTCGAAAAGGTGGGCACGGAGTCGGATGTTCTTTGTCCTCTTCACTACATCTTCGATGCTCTCAAACGTTCCCCAAGCCGCTCGTTTCCTCCTGCTTAACTCTGGAGCTAGGTCGTTCATCATGTTGATTTCACGACCTAGATAGACGTAACTGAGCATTCGGAGATCGTCGTTCCGTTGAGCGTGAATGGGGCATTAGAAACCCATCCGTTCCTCATTAACATTGTTTTCGTTAGATTCAGTTGAAGACCAATCTTCCCACAGGCGTTATCGAAATCGGTCAACATTCGTTCCGCTTGGCTGATGTTTGGTGTTATGAGAACGATATCGTCAGCAAAGCGAAGATGGTTTAATTGTCGACCGTCAATTTTCACTCCCATTTCGTCCCATTCTAATGTTCGCATGACGTTTTGTAGGGTGGCAGTGAATAGTTTTGGCGATATTGTATCGCCTTGTCGAACCCCTTTTCTCACGTCAACGGTGATATTGTTGTAGAATGGAGATATTTTGGTCGTGATATTTTTATAAAGCTCACGAAGGACCATTATCTACAGAGCAGGAACGCCCTAGTTATCCAGAGCCTCTATAACCGCTTCTGTTTCCACTGAATCAAAGGCTTTCTTCAGATCGATGAAAGTGAGACCGCCTCTAAAATAGTCACGAAAGGGTCAACAATACACTGTCAGATTATATGGTTTTGAGCGAGGTCTGAAAAAGCAATCAAATATAAAGGTGGCATAGCACTAGTGTTATGTTGTAACCATACTTCAAAAATGTTGAATGACATACACAGCTCTAAGCCTCAGGCGGGGGGTTGAACCCTTGTTTCACCCTTATCGACGGCTCCTGTTAGCCATTGCTTTACGAGGAGTCCAGTCTAGCACCACTCTCCCATCCATCGCTCCGATAGGAATGAAATACAGATCAAACTCTTGTCTGAGGTTCAGAATTTTGTATATCACTCAAAATTCTCATATATTAGATGGCGGCCCAATAGTTTTATAAGGATGGAGTTTCACAAATAATGAAGCTGAACGTGCATGATTCATCGTACATAAATTTTTAGCGAGAACAAATCATTTGTTTTCTTCAAATGCTTACAAGCATTGCTAAGTCAATTCTTGCAAGTTCTTAACTTTACAAAAATCCATTTACTAGCATGCGTGCAAGTGACTACGGCTTAGGTTATGCAACCCATTCGTGCCGACATGATGGATGTGCGTCATTAAGGTGGCATTAGTTCTGAGCATCTTAATACAAACTTAGACTATTTCTTCTATTTTAGTGAATAGCTAAATCCTTACAGTAGAAGATCCTAACGGAAAAGAAACAACTCTTTTCCACAAACTCTGGACCTTAGCAGCTTTGAAAATCAAGTTGAGCATTCAAATCAAAAAAGTGCCAAGCAAGAAATAGATAGAGCTGCTGTTTAACCCAACCACTAATTGAAAATGCACTTTTTTGTTAATGATCAACCCACACAGCACTGTCATCATCTTGCCACAAATTCATACTAATTTTATTACACTAAAATTTTTATTGGTTTGAATCATAATAAGCTTGCATTGCTTACTTATTTAGCTCACATTATGCACTAGAAAGCATTAGTTGAAAGAATTTTATTAGAAGAATCAAATAAATAACCATAAATAATTTCAATTTCAATTCTCATGCAACAACAGACACTTTTGCCTTATTCGCGGCATTCGATAGCCTAATCATTGCTGGTTCCAACGCTGTGCTTATGTTCCAAAAAGACCGTTTCTCTGCAACGTAGTAGGTAAAAGAAGTCGAATTTGATGTTCGACCAAGGGCGCTGAGGCGATGGTCGATTGCACATGAAGGTGTAGAAAAATATTGCGTCAGCAGTTCACGTGGCCGCTTCACCCGGCGGCACGTGAAATGGTCGGAGACCCTCTTGGTCGCACAGCGAATTCAACTTTTTTATCTGCTGGGCTGGATAAAAACGGCCTTTTCAGAATGTAAGCACAGTGCTGAAATCAGCAACGATTACGCTATCGAATGGTTATTGATAGCCCAATGAAAGAGCTCTGTCGGGCGAGAAATGTGCGTCTGAGGCTAGTCTTGTTTCGAATTTTGCAGCGTTATGAAAGCGTGCTTTGAAAAACCGGCGATGTGGGGCTGTAGCCAGAAATCTCAACTTTCGAATGGTTACTGAAACTCCTATGAAAAGCTATTCGTCAGCGAGTAAGGTCGGTTTTTCATTTGTCTCCTTATAACCACATCGTACCTCAAAGCGAAATGTATTGGAGTGAGTGAGAGATTGGAAAGCTGCCTGCAATAGTACGCCAGTGCTATGTAGATCACCTCGTAGATCGGCAGACGAATCTGCTTCTATCACAGCTCCATCTCAAAGCAAGTATAGACAAGATATATCAAAATGTTCTCAAGAAGGTGTTCAATTGAATGACACCGGGATCATGCATTTTCAAATACTTTTGGTTAATGAATTTGGTGATTATTGCTCTAGTGCTAAAACTTATGAAACAAGCTGAAATTGTGACTTCTGTAAAGCACTAAAATGGTCTTTTTAAAAACAACAGTATTAAAATTGGTGCGATCCAAGCTATTTGAATATTCACTGATATTTTGAAAATAAATTCGCTTTGTCTCCAAAAGGTTGATGATGTGTACAGATAACGAAAAGTGACATAATTTTGATTACTTCAGATCCATTTTCACTATTGATCAAAGGGCTACCATGAGCCACACAGTCGCATTTTCATGCCCTGCTTTTAGCCCTATTAGTCTTTTTTCTATCTCTCTGCCGTCTGCACCACAAAATATTATATGCAGCATGTTTCACCGGACATAGAGTGTAAAGCGTAGGTCGTCGATAACTATATATAAGGAGTGCGACGCTCCCGAGAGAACTGACTATGAAAAGATCGACAGACGATGGGTTCTGCCCGGCTGATGAGTCTGTGAGGACGAAACACGTGTCTCGGGCTGTACAAGAGCCCTTACCGGACCACATGACATGTTGGCTCAAATAATAATGAAAGGATCTATTATACCCAGCATTAATCAGTGAGATACGGCGGGCACATCATACCATATGGTCACAATTTTTGTGCTTTCTAACATCCAAACTTCATCTGAACTCAGTCGTACGTCAGAGGCCGCTCTTCTCAATATTGAGCACTGATCCTCGATCCATTGGTGGTCCTCTCATCATGCTTGAACGCCCTAACCACTAACGTCTCCAAGGTGCTCATCCTGTGGGCATGTTTCTCATTGTGTTTCTTCCCCATAGTTATAACCTCACTCTTTGACCAACTGTGGTCGTTGCATCTCATTGCTCATGCACTTCCTCAGCCATTGATCTGTGCTCAGACTTCATGCGCATTGTACCCTCACTGTTCCATCCTTCGTTTGGATTTCCATCGTTCATCGTTCCAACGTGTATATGCATGCTATGACTGCTCATGCAGTTCATCGCGCACATGTCTTGTCGTCATATCATTATCATATCACTCAACCACCTCAACCTATCAATATTTATAGCGTTAGGAATTCTACACCGTCACTCCCACTATTTCATCATTGCCGTGTTGTTGCTAGTGTTGTTGTATCAGTGTTTATTTATGTGGATTGACTCATAGAGGTTCAAATGCCTTATGACAAGGATGGCACGAATTTCTCAGTTCAAAGACCCTCGTGAAAAAGCATTTTGCACGTGCACAACGACCAATCTTCTCTTTAATCTGTGATAAAGGTTCTAACATTAAACCAGCTTCCTGACGATATTATTTTTAACAATTTTTCCCTTTTTGGACGGAAGAGACGTAAGATCTTTCGAGAATACTTGTAGGAGGTCCAGGTGAGCTATAATGCTCCGCTTCAAATATCAACATTTCATGAGTTGAATCGATCTTAGCTTAGAAACCTTATTATCAGTCATAAGGGTAAGCTGCCTAAGCCATAGTTATTATGGGAATGGGCCGACCTTGCATTTGGTCAGACTAAATTCTTCGTGGCGGTTATTTTTATTCAGGACATAGACGGAAATATACGCAATTGAAGTATGATCATCGAAGATTATTATTGATGCATCGACTGTTCTTAAAACCTCACAATAAACATTCAAAATATTTTCAGAAAGAATGTTTGAAGCCTAAGCGAGGTTGGTACGTCAGGGCCATGCACGCGTGTTTCGGAGGTCTCGCTGTTCTCGTCAGTGACCCACACCCCTTATTAAGCCCTGCGTTGTAGCAGGAGGGGAGGGAGGCGTATGTGGTGACGGCACAGTGTACAGTGAAACTGATCCATCACCACTTCTCAGTCGATGGATCTCGGCTGGTAGAACAAAAATGATCCATGGCATCGACTGTTTCCAAACCTCGCAATGAACATTCAAAAAAATTTCAAAAAGAAAGAGACTGTTACTGAGTTCCGGTCTTTGGAGGCTTACAGTGACGAGGATACTTTTTTCTATTAATCTGAAATATTTAAATGGAAAAGTTGCTTTTTTTAGAAGGATATGAGTTTCCATTTGCAGAAAGATGAATTTGCAAATGATACTGCCAATCTTTTTTCACTTTTTCTCCAATTTAGTTACGTATAAAATGCAAAGACCTAGATAAACATACAGCTGAACTTATAAAGAGTTATGTGGGAATCGTACGAACCACGACTCTTCTTCCGCAAATGGACAGATGTTCAGTACTTAACATGACTTGAACTCTTTAATGTTCTATTATTTTACGTTCATTTTCACCAAAAAAGAAAATACTCAGCGCTGCTTCTCTACACCTTGACGGGCACTTCAACAGAAGTATAATTTTGACAAGGTTTTTTGGGAGTTTAGACTGATATTTTGCTTATAATGCATTTCTGACTCAACTTTATACATGAATTTTAGCTTCACTTAATCCGTGGAAACTCATAATTCTTCATCATATGTGAAAGTTTTAAAGGTTCTCCCTTTACTCACCTTATTTTGTTATTTAATGGAGTTAATCGCTTAGATTTGGAAACACGCACAAGACTTTCTGCGATGACTGTGCGTAATATTGCAAATAACTGGTCTAAACAGTAATCCATCATTAGAAGAAGGTAGATTTCATATAATATGATTATATGTTCTTATGTGGGTTCTAGTAGAGTCGAAAATAATACTAAGTACTGCTTTCTTGATTCTTTCAACTTCATAATACTCATATTCGTTCGACATATAGAATTGTGGAATATTCGGTCTTGTTTTGATACCAAAGCAATAAACATTAGATTTATCAACCAGGACTGATTAATATTACTCAAACACACTTTTAAATGTATGCGCCATCGGCCGAGGCACATTTCTGCCATCCCTCAGGCAACAAATCATACTGCACCCAGAAAACTCGTCATTCTTGGATTCAAATAAAGTTTTCATTCGTCAGAGCGATTGACCGATGTCTTGGAACTTCTTCTTGCTCGAAAAGTGGTCGAAAGAGGTGATAGATGACGACAAGTTAGCACTGCATGACGGATAATCCAGCAACCGCAGCCGCTTCCGTCAACTTATTCTTTGCCAATTTGGTGATATATAGCCTTGCGTTGTCTTGGAGCAAGACGAGATTGCGCCGACGTCGATGTGACAGGACCCGATTGCAGAGGTCGTGCTCACAGTAGAGCTTAGCGTCAGTCGCCTCTCCGGAGGGAATCAACTCCCGGTGAATCGGCCTGGTCAGTCCCAGAAGATGGTGAGCATAGCAAATTTATAAGAAGACCTAATGCAATCAACATTTCGAGCGTTTCGTTTTGTCAAACTGAACGATTTTGTCACAGTCAGAAAGGTAGTTAACAAAATGGAATTCAATGGGTAGCATAAAAAAATCCATTATGTATGAATAATGCCCATAACAGACACATGCGTGGCTAAAAAATAATTATCGGGCCTACTGAAGTTTAATCGTGATCTTGAGAAAACACTCAAAATGAACGGTATGATATTTCATAATCACCAGCCAAGAGCAATCGAATGTACAAAACTGCCCATTTAGTGATTTCGCTCACTTTATGACACTTGTAAGTAGTACGTCTGCGCCTTCTCTATGTAAGGAGATTTTCTTCCCCCAAGAGGGATTGGCTAAGACGAGAGGCAAAGTGTGACTGACGAAGCTGTCAAGGCCGAAACACATATTTTGCACAGTATAAGTATCCATAAGAGACCATATGCATAGCTTAAAAATAATCATCAGGCCATGTATGTGAATTGTTTTTTCACTGTGTATCGCTGAACTCAAAGATGTAACACTCGACTTTGATTAGTATTTTGAGTATGTGCCCGACATCATTAAGCAACGTAAATGCTGTTAAATTATTATTTAGCATACAGCGTGACTTGCAGCAGCTTACTAATATATTGCTTCCTTGCCCATCTAATCATGTTTGGTGTTATTTCTGTGGATTTTGAAGACATGGGTCTAAATGTGCAGGGGCAAAGGGAAAATATGTACCATTCTGGGACACTCTTTCAACCACGGTGCCATTGAAATGTCTTACTGTCATTATTCCTTTTTTCTTGTAAAGGATAAGCGAAGAAAAAAGTTCTACCCGTTGATCAATCTCTGATGAATGCACCATCCATTCGCCTTCAATTTTTAATTTATTTTAAGGCGATTGAATGCATAACTGGCCTTCATAATGACTCACGGTGGCCTCCAGCTGTACCGAGTCAGTGTCGCTTATCTTCTCAGACAAGTGTGAGATCGGTGTAGAGCACCTCCAACCACTGCGTCACATCCGCTCTTGTCTTTTTTTCTTAAGCTTCTAGGAAATTTACACACGTTAATTCTTGATAAATTGATATCTTAGCTACCACTTTGATGCGCATATCATACAGCCAGAATTTTCTTGATTCTGCCGTAGAATGCAAGCGAGCTAATGTTTACATGTGTACTACCCACTGCATTAGACCACTCTGGCGTATCAAGCGTAATCCGAGAAATTTTCGTAGAAAATTTGAAATCCAAGATATCATTTAGATTGTGCTGAAGTTCTAAAGCATTATTTCAGCTTCGTGCCTCTGAGCACCACGAAAAAAGCTTTTTTTACCGAGATCTGTGCTTTCGATTACGACGATTTTTTGCGCCTTAGAACGTGTATATTTCCATAGGTTACATTTTTCAAGAACCATTTGCTCTAGAAACTGGCTCTCATTTCACATGGAACTGATGAAGAAAAAAGAATCCTTAACATTTCGAAAACAACACTTCATGCGATCTACAGAAGATTAGCGATTCTGCATATTTTTCTTTTTGTTTCTATTTTTTGTACCTTATGGGATACTTCTGTGCTGCACATAGGATGTCTGACTATTAGAATGGCTCGTTTTCATGGAATGTGATCTCAACATTCGACACTTCTGGACCGGTTTCATGGGCACAGTAAGGTTTTTGTAGTAATAATACTCATATACTACAGGATCGTTATATATTATGTGGATGTGACGACGCGTAAGTTTGTCTCAATGTCTCTCTCAATTTTACTCAGTCTTTATATAGATTGGAAACTAAGACCCGACGCATTTCCTTTTGTTATATGAGTTATGTACACTTGGCCTTTTTTATCATGGTTTATATCATTTGAGAGCTCGTGACCTCGAGATTCTAAATATGTAAGCCATTTAATTTTTTGTGGCTTACAAATTTGTTCTAATTAAATTGATACACACGTTTTATTATGTTATCGACTTTGGCAAAGTGTTTTCCTGCCAATGATTGTTACAATGGCCTGAAAAGATAGTAACCACTTGGAGCAGCATCTGGGCCGTACGATGGACGAATTGACCTTTCCCACCTAAATTCTTCAAGCTTTTGCAATGTCAGACGTGCATTATGTGGGGGAGCGATATCTTGACGCCGTTTCGGTAAAGCTGTCGCAGCCGATTTTGGCGTGTTAGTGTCGCCTTCATGGAAATTTTCGAAACACCTATATGTAGTTCGTAGACCAACCGTCTTGTGGTTAAATGCTCTACATAGTTTTGCTCTATTCGATGTCAAAACATCCAAGTGGAACGTCCAAGAGACGTTCACGACTCAAGCTTTAAGATGTTTACTTTGGAGAAAAAGAACAGGATCGCATATTTAGAATTTCGAGTTCTCAAGTTTCCGAATCACATGAAACACATAAAAAAGGGCAAAAAATTAATTTTTCATGAAATAATAAAAGCGGAACCTAGAGAGGGTGCTACTGATGAATTCCAATAGGACGAAAGAGGCGCCTCTATAGCACAAGACCTATGAGCTAAAACAAGTCATGTCCTTATCGGATTATTTCGTTTTGGAGCAGGTCTGCAAAAGAGCTGTTGACAGCAGAGGTATGATTCATTATAAAAGCCCCAACTTCGACTACCGGTTGCCACAACGTCAGGTAATATCATCATCCGACTTGAATTGATGGTTTTTTGCTAGACTTCGATTCCTATGGAGGACTATTTAGCCTCAAGGGATCGACAGAACGTGGGGAGTGTGCTACTGATCAGTCCTAATAAAAGGAAATAGGCCCCTATATAGCACTAGACCTACTGGCTATTAAACTAACAAAAAAAATGCGACCAAACTTAGTTGCCAATCTAATAAAGAACTTCCATACAAACACAAAAATCAAAGGGTCTGTATATTTAGAATCGCGAGATCACCAGCTTTCAAATTACATCAAACATAACAAAAATGACCAAGAAATAAATTTATTGTAAATAAATAAATGAAAAATACCACAGGTCTTAGTTTCAACCTAATGTTTCCAAAAAAATTAGTTGCGTCTTCGATTTAATGCTAAGAATTGAAATTTGTGTTTATAGCGGACAAAGTACAGCTCATAAACTCGGAAGAGCTGAGGATTTACCAAGCGACCTTTCACAGGAATGTGGCCCAGTAAAACTGCACATAATTAGCTTGTAAGTCACTTAATCCTTGGAGTTCTCTTAATTTGAACAACTCCCACTCTTTTGCCATGTGCTGAAGTTTTTCAGAGCGTAATTCATCACTTATCGCTTACACAAAAAAATATCACAGCTTCTATTTATGAGGGGCCTTCACACCCACGGAAACGACTACTTTGTCTCGCTATCTTTCTAAACGCAGGCCAGAAGTCTGAAGTAGTATTTATTTCTGATTATGTAACATTAGATAGACGGCCCTTACAACTTTGTAACTTGAAATGCCACTTTGAATATATATTTGTTGAGAGTTTTTTTCGTAGGACCAATATCCGAATCTCAAATTGTTTTTTTAATTCAATTTCCTCTTTTAATGAATATTGAAGTTAACTCCATTATGCAGACTGAATGAATGACAAAATGGCTTTTTTACCTATTATTTTCATGTTCAAATATGAATTACGCCACTGTCAGAGTCCAAAAATTGTGCAAATCATTCTACTAGATGTTTTCTTCATTTCCAAATATGCTTACATTTTAGTGCTAGTATCCTCGCGCTTTTTTCTGCTTATAATTGAAGTAACACTTATTTCTGCTATCGACCGCTTTTTTACAGACCCGCTCAAAATGATTTAATCTGATAAGGATATTACTTGTTTTGAGCCGATAGGTCTAGTGCTATATAGGCGCCTATTTCGTCCTATTGGGACTCATCAGTAGCACCCTCCCTCGGTTCCGTCGATCCCTTGAGGTGAAAAATCCTCTAAAGGAATCGGCGCCGAGTAAGTATTAAGCACCCAAAGTAGGATGATGGTATTACCTGACTTTGTAGTGACCGGCAGTCTATATAGCACTAGACCTATCGGCTCAAAACAAGTAATAGCCTTATCAGGTTAAATCATTTTGAGCGGGTCTGTGAAAAAAGCGGTCGATAGCAGAGGTATGGTTCATTTTAAAAGCCGCAAGCTCGAATGCCGGTCACCACAAAGTCAGGTAATACCATCATCCTACTTTGGGTGCTTAATTTTTACTCGGCGCCGATTCCTTTAGAGGATTTTTCACTTCAAGGGATCGACGGAATCGAGGGAGGGTGCTACTGATGAGTCCCAATAGGACGAAATAGGCGCCTATATAGCACTTGACCTATGGCTCAAAACAAGTAATATCCGTAACACTTATTTACATTCGAATGTGGGGCTGGCAAAAACTTTTCGTGGATATCGGCATACCTTCTGGCATGTCTTCGCATTATGTTGAGACATTTCAACAGAACAAATCACTTTTGTTCTTGCTATTCCAATTTCAAACTTTTAATATTGATCTGGCTTAGAAACTCTTAAAAGGCATATTTCCTGAAGTGATTAATCTACACTGACTGATCGAGGAGTAGCTGAAGCACATGATCGTGACTATTTACTCATTCCAGACTGTTCCTAATCTTGCACAGAGGTGTGCCATGTGTTGAATCACCAGTGATTTCAGAAATGTAGTGCTATAAATGGCCATTTTCCGAAGAGCAGACAATGTGTCGTTTGGCCTTAAGGCAGCAGACCCGGCTGCAGAACTTCGTGCACGCTCAAGTAAGCGTGCAACAAAGCCGATTTTGTATAAAAGCGCACTCATTTAGTATCATATTTGCAATGTGTTTTATGCTTAGAGTTTTTTGAATAATTATGGCTATCTGCCTTAAGATTCACACTTTGTTGAAGACTCTTTGGATAAACCGAATACTTCAGAAGGGGGCACAGTTGAGAGCGCCGAGGCCGAGTGGCTATAATGTTGGTAATGTTGGTCACGGCGCGCGTGAAACCATGCTCCACCTCCACCCACCCCCACCCCCCCCCCCCCCTTCACCCCTTCTATCCGGTAGTCAACAACAACGTCCTATAGAACGCCACAGCAAAGCTATCCTCGAGATTGAAAGGAGATTCGCTCAACCAATATTCTATGCCGATCAAGAAGAAGACGAAAAACAAGCTGAGGCTAAAAGTACTGGGATCCGCACAATGAAAAAAGAACACTGTGAGACGGATCAAACCAAGTATTAAAGAGAGTACAGTTGCGTTATGTGTTTTAAGTAATACAACATCAGAGAATGGCTCCACAAAAGTGGGTGAAATACGCGAAGGCAAGCCTCCTCCGGATTGCCATAAGATATTATATATCATGCCAAATGTTTGAAGGTGATATTGTTCGCCGAAACAACTCATGCAAAACTCTAGTGTGATGTGAAAGCATGGATTGTTGCATATGGCTCTGACCTTGCTTTTGGATGTTCAGAGTCTCAATCCACTGCATAATCCACAATATTATTATCTAGTTTGTAGTGATCTGGTCTGATATTGACTATCTTGATGCATTTGTAGACGACACTCATGTATGTGTAGTTATGACGAGATTTGTGCAAAAGACATGTGGCTACTGACTCACATTGTTTCTTGTTTACATCTCATGACAGCTTGAACTGATTTATGTGAACAGCTAGAGCAATTATGTGAACGTAATAGTCTTCAAAGCATTACCGCATATAGTCGGGTTGATCAATGTTCATCAAGAGTAACCTCCACAAGTATGATACTATAAGCCAGACTGAAACTGTAGCTTTGCATTTTAATGGGGCATTTGTGAAGTGAAAGATATTATGAGGTGATGGAAAGTAGTCGATTTTGTGATGACCAACAGCGAATTAATGAGTTGCGGCGGGTGATCAACTCAAATCAGGTCGACCCGAAAGATGATCAGCACCTGAAAGCATCAGCCAAGTAAAACTTTATGCTCTTTCGTTTTATGTTTATTTTAGCTCGATAAATAAGTTCGGATGCTGGCCAATGCGTGAATCGTCATTACAGTCCGCTTGGACGCCGTTTAGCACGTCGATGATGTGACTGGACACACACTGTGCTCAGGCAAAACGAGGAATTACTATGGAGGGTCTTTAGAATCTTGTTGAGCACTAAATTTCATTTGCAATTTTTCGGCTTTCCGAGTTCCAAAGAAATTGTCTCTTGCACAACTGTTGGAAACTGTCACAATTAATTATTGATTTTAATATGATGTTGTAACTTAATAGATGATAAAGGATAAAGTTCTCGACGTTGAACAACCCTGAGGGATCTGTCATGCATTCGTCTCAAAATTTTATCTTAGCTTGAGGTGATTGAACAAATATCCGGCCTTTACAGGGACTTGTGGTGGTCTAGCAATGTATCAAGTAACTGCTTCTTATACTCCAGACAGGTCTGATACCAATTTTCGACCCCGGAAAGATGGAAAACTTAGTAAGCCATGAGTCGCGCTATCGAAGTACGTTCCTTGTGTCGCGACGCAGAGCATCTCTAACCACTGCGCCACATGCGCTTTCCATAGCTTAGTAGTGTGTTCAAAAGTGATAACACAGTGATGGCCGTAACCGGCCGATTTCTTACAAAAAAAGCATAAGGATCTCCGGAAGAGAGCGCTCTGCTGTAAGATTTATTCACGAATCTAAATAGATGAAAATAGTGGCGAAATAAAAGGAAGATTCGTATAACATCATCTTTACTGACTTGATGATGTGATGCTTTTCTGCGGATGTCGGAAGTAGTCATTTCCACATCGGCGATGCCCTATATCTTTCTCCTCCATCACCAACTTTATGCAGGATTCTGAAAGAACTCTCATATAACTTCGTTCTTGTTGTCATGGATCGCAGATATGCAAGTGTACTCAACTTATTACGAGCAGCACTAGTAACATTAGACTATTCGTACAAGGTCCTTTACCTAGCCAAATTTGCAGTAAGCTTCGGAACGAAAACATGCTAGTTTACATTCGTTCACTGTAGAAATAAATAAGCAAAATTCAAATATTTTCTTCAAATAGAAAATTAAGACCTTTTTTGTTCAACATGTGAAATTACAACAAGCCGCTTAGGTGTAGAAATTCGACAGCTATTTTGCGAAAATTTGAATCTGGGAGAAAAATCAAGCGTACTTGGTCTTTCACAAGGCTTTCTCTTTACGTTATAGCAGAAAAATAAGTTTCATATTACATGAATATTCTCATGCGCGTATATTCATTATTTATCAAAGATTTTTCCCCGTTTCGTGACGAATTCTAAGCTTCTGTGTCGAAATCGTGGAAGAGATTTAGCTCCATCGTTCTGTGTGCTTGGGCTTTTCATTTCGTTGTGTATTGTAAGACCTGCAGAGGAAATTTCGTAGTACCAAAATTATAAGTTTTCGCCAGACTTTTTATTCAAAAAGCCAAAAAAACCCAACTGAAGTAATAAAAATTGCGCCACACGTGAATTACACTATGCGATCGATCAAGTCATTTAAAAAGCGATGCCATCGAGTGTGAAAAGTGGTCTTTTTCAAAGTTACAGCTCTCTTGAAAAGACTTTCAAGAAAATGAAATATTGATACCATCAAGATTTAAGCTAAGGTGACTACAAAATTTCCAAGAGAAAAAGCCACGCCTAGTGAAAAATGCGCCAAAACGCGTTGCGAGTAAAGCTTATTCAGTTTTGCCTGCTACAGCGCACTAAAAAGCTATTTCAAACTGAATTACAACTTCAAAATTGACGAGCTCAATGCTATCGAAAAAAGGTAAAACTCTTGATTTGTCAATATGTCGATCAAAAAATTTGTCCCTTCCAAAGTGTCTTTCTATAATTCAAAAGTATTTGTTATTATTGGCGTCTTTACCTGCTCATAGCTCAAATTGAGCTATTTCCACTAAGAAATCATTGTTTACGCAAATGTTATTAAAAGGTGGTGAAATAAAAATGAATGCTCTGATAAGGAAAAAACTTGTTTGCACAAATGATAACCCTTTTGCAGTTAGCAGAATAAATTTTGAGAAGGTACAATCTCATTATCAATTTGGAGAAACTTCAAACTGAGGAAACGTTATAATCCTGAAGTGATTACAGTATAATTCACAATGTACTTAGTGACCAACATTCGTAATCGACGGTTCTCTAACGAGTTTCACCACATAGAGTTTACGAAATGTTCATTATGTAATTGCACACTAAAAACCAGTTGTCGTAATGGCTAGGAGTTGAAACCAACCAGACTTGTTTGGAGGATGAGAACTACTAAATCGATGCATTGGTAGGCCACACAAGTCGTTATAAAAGCCAAATAAGCATTCAATGACCTCAGAAGAAGTTGAAAAGTGAAGACGAAAGCATGGCACATCTCTTAGTGATCGTTTAACGACTAGAGCCCTAACCTTTACTCCTTTTGACTATGCTTTGTGGAGGTCAGCATCCACAGAAAGTCCTTTAGGGACTGATATTCATGAAATCAACTGTTCAATATATACCTAGAGACTTGAGTAGCGAACAAAGATACGAAGATCAGACGGGAGCCAAACCTGCGTTTCATCCTATTCGGGGACGCGTGCTACCACTACACGACCGAGATACACGCGCCATCACTCATTCTTCAACATCTCTATGTTAGCTGTCACCGCCAACCTTCAGCAGGTTTGGTCAGGTATGGGATTTCGCTCTATGACCCAGTTGAGCTGGCAGTCAGTGTGATAGGTAATACTCGAAATTTCTACTGCTTTTACTGCATTTTTCGCCGGTTATGATGTTTCATACATATATAAGAAAACTGAGTGATGAGCAAAAATACGACCTCAGACGGGAATCGAACCCGCGTTTTATCCATACCACAGACGCATGCAACCATTACGCCACCGAGATAGAACGAGGGTTCAACTCCCGTCTGAGGTCATATTTTTGCTACCACTTAATTCTCTCAGGTATGTTTAAAACATTATAACACTGCGGATACAGTACAAACACCAGAAATTTTTATTCTTACCATTACAAGTACAAAAAAACAGAGTCATATTTGTGCACCTAATATCAGATCAGTCAGCTCTTACACTCACAAGCACCTCTCTTATAATACTCGCTGGCGGAACAGAGGTTGCAATTGAGGTCTTTGTTCCATCTAAAACCATTTCCTGATGTATTTGACCACTCTTGCTAAAACACTTAATTTCGAAATCTAGCGTTTTTACTGCATTTTGCGCAGTGTTACGATGTTTCACACATACCTGAGAGAAATCTCATGATAGTAAAATTCAAAAAATAAGCAAGTCTTTTGTATTCTGAAGTGCATTGAAAACGGTTTTTGTAGGACTTTGAAGATAAAGGCTTTTGTACTCGTGAAACGCAATTTGTGGGAATTTGCTCTGCAGATAAATCAACCGAAATTGGCTGAAACTGCTTGCTTTTGGCATCGTTTAAATGTTCAGTTCCTTGAGAACATTTAGTTATATAGCCTATAACTGCTTTAGAATGGAGCTGTCTCGGGAACGAATTCGCTGCTATTCATGCACGAATGGTGCGTAGGGAAAGACCGGCTATTGGAACGCGCACAAGATTAATGGAGCTTGAGGCATCTCCATCTTGAAGCAAGTACAGGCAAGTTGTATTTCAAAATGTCCACAAAAAATTCGCAATTAAACGATATTGAGGTCATGCAGTTTCATTGAAAAGTCATACTAAAGAACGAAAACGGCACGGACTTTTCAATTTTGCTGCATGATAACACTCGCCATCATGTTGTAAACGCCGATCGAAAACATAATAAAATAGTTGAGGTAGAGAAGTTTTAGGAGGCGCTACCTTACCCATCTTAATCTACTAGCATTGTCGTGTCAGATTATCACTTGAAACTACCAAAGTAGGTTACAATTGGCAAATTAATATTTGGGTACTAAAGTCGTTGTCTTCAAAGTTCTATAGGAAACCATGATATAAAGTATTTTTATATAAATACATAGCTTTATATTCGACTGTTTCCTGAGAGCTCGTCAGAACAAATAAGCTGGAATTTACTTTGAGCCTTTCATTAGTCTTTTATCGGCACTTATACATTTCAGATTATATTGTTTTCAGCAAGGTCTCAGAAAACAGTCGAATTCAGAGGTATTATAAAAATGCCTACCTTGAGCAATCGACTGTTAATCACCACAACGTTCAATGATCTAGTCACCGAACATGTAGCGATATATCATTCTGCAGTGAAATTTTCATTCAACACACGCGGAGAGTAACATGTTCGCCGTTCATTCCTTTGTTCTCTCCCATGAAAGGGGATTGGCTGAGATGAAAGGCACCGTGCAATTGACGAGGCTTTAATGCGCAACACGTGTCTTGCACTGTATAAGTGCCGATAAAACACCTTATGAACGGCTCAAAAATACATTGACAGGCTATAAAAAATGTAAATAAATATCGTCTTCAGCCCAATTTTCAACAGAGAAAATTTGCATCTCTTTATTTTACTATTATTACAGCAAAAAAAACGGCAGGAGTCATAATATAGTA
The DNA here is from genome assembly GCA_019055375.1 of Parelaphostrongylus tenuis. Lineage (NCBI taxonomy): Eukaryota > Metazoa > Nematoda > Chromadorea > Rhabditida > Metastrongylidae > Parelaphostrongylus > Parelaphostrongylus tenuis. The sequence goes on from JAHQIW010007299.1 coordinate 44,046, forward strand.
TGAAACAATAGCAAAATAAATCGATCAAGGGATAATGTGTGCCTAATGTGTGGAATGTATATCGAAACCATAAAATGAATGCGAAATAGATTCTGAAAGATGAGGCTAAAGAAACTATAAATCATAAGATTCCGTTACGTCTCCTATCTATGGTGGACTTAAACAAATTGTGGATGAATTGTTGTTTCAGAACGACGAATGATGACGACCGTTTGAAGTTCGGATAACAGAAAGAGCACTCTAAACCAGGAGCGTAACCGACATGTTATAGAGCGGATAGCTGATCCAGTTCTTCGTGTCTTTAGTGGTTCAATGCTGTTCTCATGATATCGTTGACTGGTCGACGGTCAGCAATAGTCATCGCGTTGATGCTATTCACATTTGCGGTATGTTCTATCTTTGTTGTCACTTTCTCCGAATCGTTTGCAATAACCGTCTATGATACGTTTCTCTAGATAATTCCAACTTTCACAGTCTCATTGAAGTTTCAACCGATTTTTATTGAGTTCTAATTCTTTTCTATCGTACTGGCTGGTCAGAATGTGAAAACATCAAGTAACAATATAAGGTGCTTGGTGGTGTTTATCAATTCATGACCGAGAGGTCGTGCATTTGACTCCATCTGTTGCATCATGGAAGTGATTAAATTCATCTCCGACCTTTTAAAAGTTTTGAAGTATTCTGTTAACTATAATTTTTTCGATTTATCTGCTCCCTAGCAGCGCGATGATGTTGAAATAATCATCTGAGAAGACTGAGTGATACGCAAAAACTTGACGTAAGGCTAGTTGAACCGGTGCTTCACCCTTACCAGGAGCGCGTGCTACCACTACACCGCCAAGGCCACCGCATGGCGGCTACTCCTTTTTCATCATGAACTATCAAAGCTGTCAGCAATCAACCCTTAGCTGGGTTGGTCTGGTACATTTCGGCATTGAGAAACGTTGAACTGACAGCTTTTTCTATATGGATGACCTATATTTCTTTGATTTGAACGTTTTTCACTGTGGTATGATGTTGAAATATTCATCTAAACAGATTGAATGGTATGTAGAAATGTGACTTCAGGCGAGAGTTCAACCCACGTTTCACCCTTACGTAAATGCTTACCGTTTCACCCATTTCCCCTACAGAAAAGCTGTCAAATCAACCAGGTTCAATACCGAAATATGCCTACCAGGCCAAAGCTTGGTTGCTGACAGCTTCGATAAATCATACTGGAAGAAAGAGAGGTCTTCAAGTATCACGCGCCTCCAAGAAGGGTAAAACGTGAACTCAACCCCGCCTGATGTCAAATTTTTGTATACTACTTAATCTTTTTGACTAATACCTTGATAATTATAAACGCCTAATTTTCTCCTCCTCAAGAAGTCTTATTAAATTTTTGATCCCAGGGTGATGGGAGGCTTGGTGGTCTATCACGCAAGATCGACAGCCACCTTGTGTATTGCAGGGCATTAAAACAGTTTCGTTACACACGTCTCACTAGCAACATTTATTCAATTATCCCAAATTGCCAAGTTGGTCTTCACATTTGCTGTGCTTTTGTAAGATCTTTCGTTTGATTGATTTCTTTGCACTCACCATCGACTGGAAGGTTTTTCAATTTTCTGCGCAAAGATTGCTTGAGGATTTTTCTTCGTAAAGAATGTCGTCGCATGCTGATCGAGCCAATTTTCCTTGACAATCGGGACAGCCGTTTGAAGCGTTCCTACGTGTACTGCAAAGAGAGAAGCTTATTGTAAACAAGTCTGGCACCAATTATCCGACCACAGAAGGGTAAGAAGCTTAGTGGCCTGGTCCGAGGTCGAGCCAGCATCATTCTCGTGAGCCGCTACATCACTGCTATTGCACTCGCTTACTCTTTCCCCCTTGATTGGGTAGTATTGTTATTATCTATTAACATGGCCAATCATCATACTTACTGTGCGGATCTCATCGCTTATTATGTTCGATCCATTTTCTAGCAATCATCGTCGCAATGTTTTGTAAACATTCCACGTCTTTCGTCTCCTGCTTTGAATTTTCGTCTCCTTTGTGAAAATGACAGAATGCTTGTCTAGTCGATTCTCACTATAATCTTAGACATAGCTAAGTTAAAGCGCTCGTGCGTTAATTACAAGAACTTGGAAAGTGGGTCAAATAAGCAGCGCTCCACTAATCTCTCCCCTTTTTTGATAATGTGGGATACTGAATTTGATTAAAGATTAACCTTGAAGTACTTGGATATTTCTTTGGAATTTTAGTGGTGATGATCTCAAAGGTTTTCCATAGATGGATATTTTATGACCGGGTTCACAAGATTCGACTGTTTCAGTTTGGTATGATTTTCCTATTTCTTTCTTATACTTACAAATAAATATAACAGGCATAAGCCAAGGACTGCTAATCAAAAGTAACGTTTCTAAGTCGGTCATCGCTGAGTTTTTCGTCCATTCTAGAACTGTGGAACACACGTACCATCTCTCACTGAAATCGCTCAGATCAATGATCCAGTGTTGAGAGAAGTGTTTGCCTCGTCAGGTGTTCAAAATATAAAATCTCGACCAGATTTCGATGATCATCCTCAAACTGCCACCAAGAACACTTGTGCTCCGACCTCAGCAAAGGATGGTATATTACGGTAAGTCGTCTGTAAAGGAACTTATCACGTAAAAGACGAAGAGCACTGATTTTATTGCACCAGCGCCAGAAAGTACGAGTGAGAAAGTCTGTATGAGGTAGAAATACCATGCCGCCGAAGGTTAGAATAGACTAAGGAAAAGTGCTCCTCTATATGCGAATCAGTGGGTTTTTGTTATTTTAACTATTCGACTTTTAACTACATCAGATGTTTAAAGAAGGTGACGAGTGATTAGCGATGCAAACCAGAAGAAAACTGTGTTGTTCCAATCTCCTTCTCCGAAATTTTCTACAGTAAATTACAGTAAAATGAAGATATGGTTATTCAGTAGTAATAATTTTCTTCAAACGACTATATATCACGGACCGGTCAAAATATTCATAAATAGCCTTTGAGAATGTTTGTAGCCTTCTTTTTCGATATTTGTTACGTTACATTTCGTTTGAGACTACATATTGGCATACGTGGGTTTCCGGCGGTTTCGCCATCATCCAAACCTTTTCTCACACAATCGCCAATTACCCTAGAGGTAGAGCGACGAAGACGGCTGAAAATTTTCTCAAATACTATATATGAATGCTTTTATAGTGCTTTTCAAGAAAATATCGAAGGTGTTATTCTGTTCACACCATTCGCAAGATGTCGACTGCAAGAAAACTGGCCAGTGATAGTCTCATTTGACTACAGTCTATCATTCTTCGGCGCTCATTTCCTGTGATAGAGGGTGAGTGGCCGAGGAAATGGCGCCGATGATGGTGAAACTGCTGGAACACGGCGCGTCTGGCGATCTGTTGCCACGGGTGAATTTGTAACTAAATCACGATAACGCACTAGAAACCTACTCAAAAGTTTCAATAGCAAACTAATGGCCAAGTTGATTCACCGCTCAACTGTTGCAGAGTGAGATGCCTTAGAGTGTAAAAAAGCAATTTCTATCCTCGGCACGAAAGTCCTCCAAGAAATGATCAAACAGACTTCGCTGGCATCCATTTGTAAATTATTTCTGCAGTGTGAAAAATATTTGCAAGGCTACTGAGATACGGAGAAAGCATGAAATCCGAGTTGGCCTCAACCGTATCTTTTCCGAGAGCTCATCTGTTTACACTGCACCATTGTAACTTTCTCTCTCTCTCTCTCTCTCTCTGCTTTTCTTTCTACCCCTTTCAACCGTATTGCTTGTAATCGCACTAGAAAAGGTAACCATGTGTTCTAAGCTTCTTTGTCCTCCTAGTCGTGTCCGTATCTAACCATTGATGAGTTTGCAATGTCATTCACATCGTATCCTGTCAAGTGAACCGAAGAGACAGTAATTAAGCATCAAAGGTTCTGAGTACGGTTGTCAATTCCGTTTTCTCCACAAAAACTGACAATCGCATGTCATGTAATATGGTTAGTAGGTAAGTATACGATTCTGCATAAGAAATCTGATACGATAACTAGCACCTCACTCCTGACGTCTCATATATAGTGTGCGGCAGAAAGCGGGCAATACTTCCTGAAAAGGGTTATTTGAGTATTCCATATTAAATAATCCAGAAAAACCCAATAAAAAAACTATAGGCTTAAGGTAGGTCGGAATGGAGCTGTGTTTTTCACTTAGAGGAACTGGCTATCTTGGCAACTTCTTGCGCAACTCTTAACAACTATAGCAGCTAATGGGGCCTATTCTCTTCATAAATTCCATATAGACTAGTTTGAGAGCAAATATTTTTGAGTGTAATGAAACGATAACAATAAGTCTTTCAGAAAATTGAATATGATCTAAGTAACTACTATTGATTTTTTAAAGTGTCTTGATGCTAATTAGTTCTAGCCAAAAGTTAATCCTGACTCCGCTAACGCACAGAGGTGAAAACATCGCAACATTCCACGCAATCCTTGTTGCAGAAAGTATCTGCGACTACTTCAAACAATTTGGAAAATCAGAAAGCTATAAGGAACAAAAACTGGAATTGTATCCTTTGCTCGCTAAATGAGTGCTGTAAATTTTCTACTATGACGCCTAGACAACACGCTTGAGAAGTAATTTCAATTAGTTCCAAACATCTTCATCCTTTCCCAGATTTCTTTCTTAAAGAATTTTTTTCCTTGTTGGTGTGGGTAGAGTTCTTGCTAAGAAAAAGAAAATTTCGATTTAGAAGCAACTTCAAATGATTGTCCACCCTAATTTATATTCCAACATAGTGTCAATATAGTGAAGTGATTAGTACATTTGTTAAAATGTAAATAGACACATGGATTGCCACTGATAATTTCAGTGAACGAAATGTGAATTACATTTTAGATAAAATTGCTATGATGGCCTGTATAACTCACTCGATCGTATCAAGGCAGGATTTGCGGATTAGCGGCGATTTTGGATGAAATCATGAGTGAATTGACGGCCTTAGATCAATATAGATTAGGGTGATAGATGTGCGACGTGGCAGCAATCCTAGGGCTCTCAATTAATATGCGGAATCCTAACGACTGTCATGATTCTAATCAACATGGAAGATTTTGACATCGTGATTCCATCTTTCCATCAATACTGCTAGTCTATGGAACCGCGTACAAAGATTGAAATGCGATGATGTGGAGCAGCAATCTGTTTATTTCAAACATTACAATGGCGGAGCTAGTAGATTCAATGGCAGTGTGGAAAGATTCCACGATGACTCAACATAAAATAACGCGGATGAGAACCGGATGTTCTCCTGATATCCCCTTCACGCTCATGGATACGTCCAACATCAATATCTATCTCGCGTCTAGTTAGGTACATCGGGATCAAAAATTCAACACGAAAAATGGCTTAATACCAGAGCCGAGAAGTATACCTGGAAGAAGTGACAAGTCTGTGGGGATCCTAGCTCTCACTGTCCACTCAACAGTTTGTTAGTTACTTTACTTTTAGTGTAGGGGACTGAGCGCCCCGTGAGGAAAGACGAAAGTGTACCGCCCGACTAATGAGACTGTCAAGGTCGAAACACTGTATCGGGCTCTATAAGTCAGCTCTATATATCAGACCACATGCGTGGCTCAAGAAATTGTTATCTGGCATATTGAAATTTGAGCGTGGTCTCAAGAAAACACTCGAAACGAAAGGTATTATTGTCAACTGTCAACTTTACGTTCTAACTTTCATGTTGCCTACCCACACCTACGTGCCATAAAAGTCCGTTCAGAAGTATCGAAATCGCTTCATATTGTTGAATATGTACTGATAGTATAAATATTTCATATCAACAAACTAAGGAGAGAAACTCGAGTAGTACCTACGTTGAGGATCGCACATGTTACGATAGATATGTCAGCGCGTGAGAATCAAGTTCATCAGACACGTAATGAAGTCTATCGGCATTCGCTTTACAAGATCAGCTGGTTTTTACGAAACGTCAAGTTCAGAGCCGGAAGGGAACCGACCTGTTATTTAGAGTTCACCACTAAAACTATGACTCAGAAAATGATGCTCTTCATGCTAATAGAGTTGACGTAGCGGATGTCAGTTGTTGCGTGTGCTTTCAGAACGTTGGTCATATGAGAGATTTTTGATGAGTGGTTTCTGAATGAGAGAAGCAGTATCATCACTGATGTAATGTTGAAAACCTATATCAAGCACTTGAAGTCTGGCGCAGATTCTTTTGCAATCAAATACAGAGAGAAAAAATGTAACAGTACCTCAAAGTAGGCGTAAATAAAAGATTTCTCGAAGAGATGCAACACATGGTATATATGAAATAGTTATATCATCTTATAGCTTCATTATAAAATAATAATGGTAATGTGAAAAATAATAGAATGGTAGCACAGTGGTACTGATGCCGACCACCAGAAGCACGGTGATGGTTTAACCAGGTTTGGCCTCACCAAGCATCTCATCTTTCCGCTTTCGTGAAATAGATCTCAGCCTCAACTAAAAAAGTTCACATTGTCCAGAAGAAAACGGTCTATATTGGCTCTCTCAGGACTTCAGGAAATGTACTAAGCCAGTAATAAACGACTTTCGTGACGAAAGGAAAATTTCGAAAAGTAGCTGAACGCACTCGAAGAAGTCGAAAAACAATCGTGGGTGATGAACGCGGGAAAACAAATCAAATGCAAGAAGTGTTGAAATCCGCATACTAGATGTGAAAGACGAGTTGCTCAAGGCAAAAAAAGCATAAATAGTAGAAATTTTTAGAAATAGATGAGTATTTAAAATAGATCAGACATGCAATGGAAAGAATGTTGGCAGATTTGAGTAGCAGAGGTTGTTCATTTAAGCATTTTGCATATCAAGCAGTACTCATATAATGAGGATATGCTTATTTTTTTATTGATAATTACTTGACACTCAAGTTGATTCGATTGTCTTCACGAAGTATCATCTGGATTTGAAGGCCCTTTCTGTCTAACTACTGTCTTATCGAATTGTGATGATTTGCTTTCTGGAATCACGAAAACAACGTCTCGAAACAATCTCACGACCGTTAACAGTAGATAGTGTCCAGCAAGTTTGGATCGTTGGGAGGCTTCTTACTTTGCGAATTTAACTTTTTAAGCGGTTGTAATTTCCAGTGAAACTTTCCTCTTAGCTGGTTTTTTGACTGAATTTGTCGTATCTATTTCTTAACTATAGCAGTGCGGTAAACACTTCATTGATAATCGCAATTCAACATACCTGTGATTTGACAAATATAATAAAAGATAAAAAGGATAAAGCTCTCGGCGTTGATCAATCCGTGAGGGATGCGCCACGCATTCGTCTTCAATTTTGAACTTCGTTTGAGGTGATTGAATGCATATCTGGCCTTTACAATGACTCGCGGTGGCCTCACGCTGAACTGAGTCAGTGCTGCTTATCCTCCCAGACAATTCTGAGACCTGCCCGGTACCTATTTACCGACCCCGGAGGGATGGATGACTTGGTGAGCCATGAGCACGAGATCGAACCATTGACCTCGACGCAGAGCACCTCTAACCAATGCGCCACATACGCTCTTTGATTTATACAAATTTAACAAAGTTTAAAAAAATTGGAAAGTTTTCCACATCGACCTCACCTATTTGATATTGTCCTCCTGGTAGTTCAGCACAAATTGCGTAGTATTAATTGAGCGTCACTAATACTCTGATGGGTTTCGTTTTTTTTTTTGGTTCTTAAGAGTCACAGTGGTGCAGAGGGATTATCTGATCGTGTTAGTACTATTTTGCCATTCTAGGTGAAGTGCCAATTGAGCACCATCAGCAACCATTGGGTCCAGTACCGACGGAGAACTCTATGTCACTGGTAGTCAACAGCGGAGTCGACGCTCTCGCTAACGGCGCCAGTGCTTTATACCGGTAATTTTATCAGATGATTTTTTTTTACGCTAGCATTGATGCCGGCCACTCTCAGAGCTCACTGTGGGCGCGAGTAATAGTCCTAGTAGTCCTAGCCATTCAAACCAAAGCGCGATTTATTCAATGATTCGTACCGACAGCTTCATTTTTCTTCTACGCTTTCTGCTGAGAGCGAGCATGGTTACAGTCACCCTAGCGCGTACCACTGAACTTCACCCACGCATCATAACCCTCTAGAGAGCATTGCAAGAGAAACAAGCAGAATTGCCATACTGTTGTCTTCCATCACTGTTCTTAGCAGCAATATTGTTTCTATAGAGAGCTCACAGCTTTCTGTCATTATAGGTATCATGCTCTCATCTAAGCTTTGAAGTGCAAATATTAAACTCTTTCCTAGTTTGGGTCACCCAGCTGTGGGTGAATCTTGTATGAATCTCCTCTGGAGACAGGGAAATCTGCAGGCATGAACAAATGGTGTTTCGTTAGGCTCAAGTTGATTTCTCCAGTTTTTGCCAATGGAAAAGAAAGTAAAAATAAATTGGGTAAAGAAAGCCTTGCCTTCTTTTCATGCAATCTATGATGGCTTTGTAGCGACATTATTGGCCATTTTTGTTTTTTAGCAATAGTAGATGGATTTTAAAGATCAGTTTTTCCTCGCCTTGGTAAGAAGCACATTTTTTAGTGGAGCGGAAACCGTTGGACAAGCGTTCGGTATCAACCCTCAAGCATATCAAGCACGTTTATTCGGTGCCGCTTCACAATTGTTCGGCAAGAAGTGATCACCTGTGACATGTTTTCATCAGCTTTTTGTGCATAATATTTAACTTTTTATATTTATATTCATTCGTAAATAAAGCTCCTTTATAGTCTTTTGTGTCGATATCATCAGAATAGTGCGATATTATGAATAAGTAGCCAACAGCAACCATTTTTCTACATGGATGAGATGAGCTTATCCGATACACAAGCATGTGTCATACGAAGACAGCTGATCTAAAGAGTTTATTACGTCAATGTCATCCGTTCGCACGGATTCTGATCATACATTGATTGCTGCTCTTAAGCAAATCGAGGCAAATCGAAAAATGATCACCACGACTTTTTGAGCTGAGCAGTTCAAAAAATATTCACCATTTTTTTGATGAGTTAACCTTCACTCAAACTCGTCATTGAGAAATAAAATATTTCATTTGTATAAATTACCTTTGGCGAGCTGACACATGATTTGTTAAATCCGTTCGAATAAGTTATAGAAGCAATAGTTTATGTATGTATACGTCAAATACATCTCTTTTGACCAATGCGATGCTGGTAGTTGGTGAATTAGCACAAATAGCAGCACAATTGTAGGCTAGATTTTGATCGGACCGTTTTTCAAAACTTTGACGTAAGCTGTATCGATATTGAAAAAAGTCTTTTCTAACGAAAATAGCGCATAGTAGACGACAGATGAAGCATAGTAGCGTAGAAAGGGTGGGATAGAAACAGCGTCGGTAGTGCAACGGTTCTGCACGTGCCCCCGGACAGTTGGAAATATGGGTTCGAATCCCAGCTGACGCAAAAGCTTTTGCAAATCACTGTTGAGTGTCTTTTCAAACGTTTTCCATGTAGTTCGCTTTTGAGTAAATGCTATAGATTCTAGCAAAACTTCCATGAGAGTTAATTCATTCCAAGGAAAAAAATGACACTAGTGATCGCAGCTTTGCTTCGTCTTTCGGCCCTTGAGTTCTCTTTTTTTTTTCCTGGGGCGTCCATCATAAAAATGTTACAATCTCAAGTGATTTACACTGCGAAGTATGCCGAAGTGATTTACCCATTCCTTTTGGGGTGCCGGCATTACAACGATATGATATTCTTCTAGCGAAAAACGTTACAAGGTCATTGAGCGAGTTGCAAGAGTCGTCTATCACCACATCTGGAACATTCAGAGCTACTTAAGACAGGGTGAGTCAGTTTACCAATAGGTGCCTGGAGAGTGTTCAGTATTTTTTAACGGGTTTCTTCCGATCCATGTTAAACACGTCTTTCCTAAATTCCGTCCTGAATCACAGTAAAATACTAAGTGACCTATTTCTTGAAAATCCAATTCATCTTCGTCGCCTGGTTACCGCTAATCGTCAAGTGATTTGAGCGAATACCAGCGAGACCACCACTATTTCTCTAATGCGCATCAAAGTCGGCTACTCGTCTAAGACACACGAACGACCTTTTCTTCAAAATTTTGCAGAAAAGGCAACCGTTATTAGATCACTGGCCTCTGTTATGGCATGGGATTACTCGCCACTAGGCTCTGTGATAACAGGTCCGATTATCTTATTTATAATTTTATCTATGAACACCACCCATGTATGGGATCTAGCAGATATTTTAGCTAGTGAGTGCAGTAAGTTGCTCAAGTTATTTGTTCATTACTTCAGTAAACATGTGTCATTGCACTCATAAAATTGCACTCTTCCCCTATCCTAAGCTATTCCTTCTGGAAGCCTACTTTTCTAGTTATAATGTCAAATATTAATCCGTTTGGGACGGAATTCTAATCCCTTGTTCCTTGGAATTTCAATAAGCATTCTGATGCTCAAATGTAGGAGATTTCGACAGTGATTTGCACATTGAAAATGCCTTCATAGTGCGCTGTAGTATGAAAAATAAATTTATGCTTCACCCTCGGCATGCATTTTTCCGACGACTAAAATTTGTAAATGTCTTTTCAACAAGTACTAGTTACTGTTTGGTAGCGTAAAAAATGGTAATCCTTTTTCAAAAGTCTTTGATATAATAAAAAAAAATTTCACATCCACAGCTATACAAGAACAGAAGTGCATGAACTTGCAGGAAAAATTTTCATGCACCATCGAAAAGACAACAAATTTTTCAAAAGTAGAGGAGACATTTTGAAATAAATAACGAATATTGGGGACCTCTCAAATTGCGCTGCTCGCAGCGATTTCAATGCCACCTCAAAATGGCGCAGTTTTCGTTAACTGATGAGAAAATTTTTCCGTTTTGAGAGAATGTATAAGATCTCGAATATAAATTGTGGGAAAGATTTTGCTCCAACGTTCGATAGCCTTTATTTTCCTCACATATTGCTGTCATGGATTTGAAGCGGCTGGCTAACCACTCTGCGTGTGAAATTTAATCTTCATTTCGTTCATACAGCGTTTTGAATATTTTTCAAACAAATTTGCTTCAAAATCTTCAGTGTTCGAGCAGTTGAACGGGTGTTAAAAGTCTAGCAAAAACCCGTTTAGAGACCCTAGCCAAGCGAACAATAACCAAGTGTGAAACGTTGTTCCATCCCTGCTGATACAACACGGTCTTTTCAAAAACCAGACGCTGTCGAAATTATCGAGATGATTTCTAATAAGATGAAGGTTCAAAGAAAATGTTTTTCTAGTGAAAAAGGTCTTTAAATATTCATGTATCAGAGCAGCTGCACGCTCCGCAAATGGGTTCAACACTCGCGTGAATTGACATAATTGATCCATTTTTCATATACCTAGAATTACATATAAACCGCACATGAACACTGATTATAATGGTAAAAATCCGAAGACAGTTCCACTGCATTCAAATTCACGTTAGTCGAGGCTTTGTTCGTAACAAGTGAAACTACTAAAGCATTATCTTATAATACATATGTTTCAAAATAACGCTTCTTTCAAAAATTATTGCCCAGAGGCGGGCCTAGTAATCAATCTATTCAAAAAAGACACAAAACATTTCTTAGTATTTTTTATCAATTAATTTAACTACCGTAATTATGGCATTCGTAGGACAAATGGTTCGAAGACTTTTAGAGAGATGAATGAGAGGAAACGAATGGAATGCTGGAAGTATTAAGATCTTGCAGTTCAAGAAAAGTGATGACGAGTTATTTAAAATAGAGTACAAAATAGATGTACTTCTATTAGCCACTTGTACGAGTGAAAACTGACCAGCTACAATCAATCACAAAGATTGAACTTACTCAGTACTTCATTTAAAAGGATATAGAAAGCGGTAACATCCACACGTACCAACGTCAAATTCTCTTGCAACGTGTTTGCATAGATGGACTGTGGCACATTGTCAAACTTTTCAACAAAGTTTTTTTTGGAGTTCTCTCAGCACCACTGTATTCGTTAAAGTTCTCGTTCTTGACCATAAAATAGCTTACCTGTTTCATTAGAGCTGTTTAATATCTGCGGCGTACATGATTTAGTCCTGTCTGCCCCACATGGAGACTCCATTTTCGTATGCCACCAAAAATAATTTGGATGATCTAATCAGCTGACCATTCTCCTCGCCTAAATCTCTTGTTCCTCTTTTTTCTCTTTCGGTGACAAAACAAGAGAAATACTATCACAAAAACCCAGCGAGCACCTGTTTTTTCGCATTACACGGAAGATATCACCGAAACAAGCGCGCGTGTACATCGCGCTTTGATCAAACGCTCCCTGTAAGCGGTGCAGCGCTGTCGAGTTGTTATCCATAGTCGTCGAACGGAAATGCTTATTCAAGTTCCCCCGCATATAAGGGACGCAGAGTGCATCACACTTATACACTCCCATGTTTACTGTATCAGATCAAAAGCTTCACATAGGCGGACTATCGGTATCAGACACAAGCGCTATGGATACGGCTACAAAAAGATAATGATCTTTTTTTGTGTGAAAGTTCAAGTATAAACTCGACGATTTTTTCTCGGTGAACTATACAAAACTTAATAAAAATTGAAAAAGGTTAGTATTTCATCGGTACAGCACCTTTCAAAAAAACATTAGCCTCGTATATGGTCACGTTCGTCTAGTTTATCTCAATAACTTTCACCATCTGAGGTAAATGATGCAAAACAACACAGTAAGACAGCCCCTCTCATTGAGTAGGCTTCGCGAATCTCAAATGTCGGGCATCGTACACCTCTTTCCTTCAAGACATTTGTAAAACTTTTATATCTTAGTCGCCTAGCATGAAGCTGCGATAAAATATTTACACTTCTTACATAAGGCGCTTTAATCAATTCCATTTTTTTTGTGGAATAGATTTTGTTGAATTTTGCTTGGAATGAAGACCTCATAATTATGGCATTGTTCAGAAGATATGAGCGTCTGATCATTACATACTTTTGAAAAGAATATTTCTAACCTTCATGTTGGAAATCTGGTCTTCATTTTGAAACCATTGCCATTATTTTCTACTGCGAATGCCAAATAAAGGATTATACGAGACTGATTTTACAATTGAAATCAAAAATGCGATTTGAGAAGTGATTTGGAAAAGGTTTTTTCCATTACATTCTTTACTACATTCTTTTTGGATGATGGTAGTGATACAAATCATCACGGGATCGATGCTAACTCCGATTTATCACAAGCTCCCCAAACTTTTCATCTCTCCAAAGTTGTGGTTGATATCAGATTTGTCTGTAAACATCTCACTCTCTATAACTTAAGAGAGAACTCTCTAGCTCGCTTATCTCAAGACTTCACGGAGAATAGACGTAACAAGTATCAAACGATCTTAATAAAGGAAGAGACAAAAATGTTCAAGCAGCGAACGAATCCACATCAAAGAGATCAAATATATATGTGGATGATGGACGCGAGAAAGTTAATTAAATAAATAAGTGCTGGTACGGTTTATCAAAACGCTGCAGGTCTTGAACCGCCTAAAATGATATAAAAGAATTCTCCTGTCATCATAAATTAGTTAAATCTCTCTGTAGTGTCAGTAAAATTTCTGCATATTCAAGCTATTGAGGCAGAATGTTATTGCATTTGCACAGAGAACCACAATCGTAAACGCATTATAATTTATGTGATATACAAAGAGGTACGGTACTAGTACAAAAACTTCTACCGTATTTATGGTAAACAGAACAAAAAAGTCTTCATAGTTAAAGCCAAGTAAGTGACGTGTATTGAAACTGTGCTTAGAAGCTTTATATCTCCTGAGAATAAATATCCCGTAACTGAATATCATGAAGATTAATAATTGTCTTTGGGGTTAAGCACGTGCCCACTGAGTGATTGCGTTAGTCAGTATTTCTAGCTGTATGAACTACTAGGATTAACAAGCAGATTGGGACAGAAATCTGGCGGCACAACTACCGGGTTTCATTGCCTTGAAAACCTGAATTTTCGATCTATTCAGATTATAAGATAAGAAGATGCATATATGCCGATTGGTTTACCACATGAGAACGTGTTGAAACAGAGCTACCTTCGTGCTCTAACTGCTATTTTATCTTACCGCTCTATTATCCTCACTTTATCCCATTCTATCTTACTTTACCCCTTTTATTTCGGCCTAGACTTCATATCAGCAAAAATCAATTTTTTTTATGAGGTATCGATGCTAGCATATCATTTTCATTTCTTCTGTGGTTTTTGTCATGTTGATCACTAGCTAAAGGCCTAAATATTTCTGACATACATTGATCACTGGATGTCAAGTTCTTCCATCTAAGCTTCTTCTATGAAAATCATTTTTCTCAAATCACTATGAACTGTCGGAGAAAGAAGTCAAAAACTTGATCATGATAAATGAATTTCACTGATAGCCTGATAACATGATAACATGTTTACGAGTCTTTTATAAGATCTGTTACGGCACTTATACAATACTAGACAACTGCTGTTTCTCTCTTTTAGGGTCTTCAGTAGCACAGTGTGTTTCGGTTCAGCCGATCCCTCGTAGGGGGATGTACTCCTACTTATAAAGGAGATTGACTTGTACCTAAATTTAAACCACATTATATCAACCGTTTTCAGAAAATAGCGAAGCAAAAGCATTGATTTTGATGCATGCACCCAAGTGATAAGTTAGCACTTCGATTTGAAACAAAATTATCAAACCATCTTTGGCAAGTCTTACTACTTAAGTAAAACCATTTCATCCTACAAATATTTACAAAAAAACTATAGTTTTCTTAATGTGAGAGAGTGAAATTTTCCCTTAAGGTTCACAAATCTTCCACTTTTTTTGTGACTCTTATATAATGTAGCAAAACACTTAAGCGAGCAGGATTTTTTCCAACAGAACGCTGTGGCATCCACTAATGCAATCGCCGTCGTCGATATTTTTCTAAAGCTAATCCTCCAAAAGATAGCTTAAAGTCTTTGTTATAAGCCCAATTCTAGAAGTTCTGTCATAGCTGGGTTATATAGACTGAATGGATTAAATTTGTGCTGATTATCTTTCAAAATCTATCAAACAATCATGGAATTTGTTGAGCACTAACTTGATTTTCATACGAACAATATAATTTTGTATTGACTCAAAACTCCGACTCTCTGTGAACGTTGGGACGAGTAAAAAAATGCAGATTTTCTCACAAATTGTCCATTTATTCAATTTGAATTTGCAAGATCTTAATACGTCTCCTTTCTCAAAACTTTATGGCGAATGTTTCGGCGACCGCGCCTTCGTCAAAGTTTGAACATAATATAGCATATCATACCTGATTATTCGGCTAATTGTTCGTATGCATCAAAAATCTAGAACGAAATAATCCAAGAACCCCTTCATCGGTAAACTTATGCTGGAGAGGTCACCGGTCTTATGTGACACACTGTGAAAAATAAATCTTGCTTAGACTGGAAAATGATCTGAGATAAGGTGCCATATCATTTGTTTTGTTCAGGCACTTTCCCCTCCTATTAATTTTTGGACTTTTGCAGTCTGTCCGAAAGGCCTCGAGGGTTTTTCTAGCTGATGTGGCCTGTAATTTGAGAATAAGAATCATGGGACAAGAATCAAAGACATCAGCGCGAAAAACGCTTGAGGCTTTTTGGATAAACTACGAAAGTCCAAAAATGAATAGGAGGAGATAGTGCTAGAACATAACAAAAAAAATGGCACCTTATCTCAGATTTAGTTTCTAGTCTAAGTATGGATCATTTTTCACAGTGTATTACATAAGACCGGTGATCCTCTGCCATATAACTATAAAATAGGTGGGCTTTTTGATTTGTTTTGTATTGAATTCTTGATGGGTACGAAGTATTAAGCGAAACAGCATATATGGTGTGATATATTACATCTAGACTCTAACGAAGGCAGGGTCGCCGAAACGTTAGCCATCAAGTTTTGAGAAAGTAGACGTACCAACCTCGTGCAAGTTTTACTTGAAGAAAAAGACTTCATTTTTGGTAGATGATGGGAACTAAGCTTTTTCGCTAACCAACATTTTCAGGTAGATTGATCTCTAGTAAAAACTAATGTTTGATACCACTACAGAATCGTCGTTTTCGCCTATACGTCGTTATCGGATGATATCTAAGCGGTCAGATGTCGAATGCTAACACATAATATTAATGGGGCATACGATCGTTGATGGCTATCTTTCCTATTATACTCTCCATTGTCCACAACAATCTGCTGGCCAGATATTACGTTAGAGGAGAAGGAGGAGCCTTCTGTCAATCACCACCATCGAGCAGTATCCGCTTGCCCGTTCGCTTGTCTTCATATGCATGATAATCTTCAAGAGGACCCCACGTTTCAACTAAAAATTCCCTTTATATTTAGTGGTGAGAAAAAATTATCAATCTTTGATATTTTTGACAGATATAAACTTTTTCACTAAATGGTTATCATCAGCAACGTCACTTTGACCCCTTCTTGGGAACTCATTTTATCCGTTTACATCTATCGCTCCTCGACTTGCATGGCATTTTTTTTTACTAACTGCCATTATATGCCTAATCTCCTGTGGTAATATACGAACTCACCTTTATGAGAACGTGCATACTGCTGTGAGTTTTTGGGACGTTGAAGTCATCTAATCTGAGGTTCGATTTTCTTTCGTTGAAGCTATTTAGGCTGGAGTTCGATTTTGTCTCGATTATGAAGCCAAGTTATAGATAGTCTTCACCACTGATTACCATCTACTCAAAAAATTGAGTTGCAATGTGATTAACTTTTTCCTTTTGATAATGATGAATACCTTTAACGACATTCTGTGGAAGCCGAAGGAACACTATGGCACTGACACTTCGGTATGACGAGGAAAAAAAGCCAGTGGCGTGTCATCAGATGTCGGGCTCGCCGGGCTATCCAAATATATCTTCTGATGGCTGCCATACTGCTCGTCAAGCTATTGATGTACTGAGTGTGTGAGATATTTCAACCCAAGAATTTATTTCGCATAACACCATGCTTCGGGTATATGTGGAGGAGGTCAGGCTCGGAATCTAGTGCATCCTCATACTTCGTGATAAGGCAGATATATACGCGATAATTCGCCTATAACACTGGGTTTTTGAGCGAAATAGCAAATGACCACTGCTATTTAAGTAACCTCTCGTTCTTTTACTACAATAGTTTTTCCAAAAACGATTGATAGATTTATTTGAAGCGTGTATAAATGAATTTGATACGAAATCATTATTCAACACCTAACTTTTGAGTAGTATGCCGTTTTTTTGACTCAAGACATTATATTTTAACAAAATCAGTCTATTTAACTTCTGCAAACTACTGCTATTGTGCTGGGATTTGTTCTGAATTTGTTATCACCTAGGAATAGAGGAACAGTGCCGATATCCTTCCCATATTTGCATAAATTATACATTCAGGAACTATCCATTCCATCTACCAAAAAAAGCAGTTTATTTGTGTCCGAACAGCTTAAACCAAAAAAGATTCCTTTCAACATATCGTCAACGAGGCTGAAATTGAGAATGAGATTATTTTAATCATCACGGGATGAGGCAATAATTTCCAGAATGTCACACCAAGAGTGCGCCTCATTGATGTCATCCACCACTTTAAATTGTGAGCAGCTAGAACTTCAGAATCAGTCACCATAGTGTAAGAATATTGGAGTCTAAACAGTTCAAAACAATATTATCTTTTTCTTTATGCCATCTGTTAGGTAAGAGCTAAGAGAATTCGAGAACCTCACCCACCACAACAAGGGAACTACTCACATGGATACTTGATCGGTCCGTTTTCACGATTTGACCAGCACACAAAAATGTGCTGATCTCGCTGTTATGCCCTTACAGTCTCAAGTTTAGTCCGGCTGAGGCTTTTTCAGGTCTTCACCACATTAGAGCAATCGCCAGCCTTTGTGGATCAGAGAGAGATTACCACTTTGCGGAGAAACGGCGGTCATTCCTGGTACATGGTACGGTTCCTTCTAGCTATAATTTCCAAGCGGTAACGTCGACCTCGTTCTTGGCTTGGACCGCCCTGTTGGGGGTTGAACCTCGGCTGTACTTTGCAGTCCGACATCTAGGAACACATCCTAGCTACGATGAGGCAGTAAATCATTAGGTAGGAGAGGGAAATTATTATAATTATATCAAGCGTCTCTTCGTTAGGGTATTAATGGTACCCTAGACCGAAATCATTACTACGACCCACAATATAGGGTGTGACCTCTGAAGGTTTTGACTTTACGCACTTATCATACTGTGAAAGTTGACTCGCCATGTGGATGTTCAATGGCGTGGCTCAATGATCAACTTTACTCCGCCCTTTCATCGTTATTTCTATCAACACCTCGGCTAAATTCCCTTTATTTTATCCACTTTGTAATTTCTTCAATTTCAGTGGTAAAACTTTGGAAATTCTTGAAGCTTGTCCAGATTTGAGCAGCGATTATCTAAATCATGTCTGATCCTTTTTTTGTGCCATTTTTGACTCATTTTCAGTCCTTGTAGTACGATTATACACTAAAATTCTGTAATATTTTTCGGTAAATTTCATAAGTGTTCAAAACTCATATAATTCTATGACGCTCAAATCAGAATTGAAATCTACCAGATTGTAAATGCGAAATTCCAAGTAACTGAGAGCGTGTAAAGCACTGGTTAAAGGTGCACCGAAATATGATCATAGCTTTCGGTTCGACCCCGTAACCCCGTAAGCAATTTCCAAGTCTCAGGACAAGAATGGAGCCACACTTGATATAAGAAGGTAAAAGTGTTGAAACAACAGAAGAATTATGAGCAAAAAAGCAAATCAAACCCTACGATATGTCGATATAACATCGTAAGGAATTTTAAAACCGAAAAATGCTATCGCTCTTACGTTTATGAACATCTAAAGAAGATTTCTAGTGAACAAACCAATTGAACTTGCCAAATGATGAAAATCAAGTCCATGTGAAGTGAAATTGAATTGATTGCACATGCCTTTCTGAAGACTCTAGTAATTGACTCTGAAGCGAAAAAATGGCTCACTCTATCAAGCTTCCTCCTTATGTTTCATATTATGTAACGCAAGGTTCCACCATTTTCTTGATCGTTTTGCTTATATGTGCTCTGATCCACATATCAAGATGACCGCAATGCCTCAAATATCGCGTTTGCGTCGATGTCTTATTCATCATCGATGACTAAACATAGATCATTATTTCAATTTGTCCATATCTGATGCCAAGCTGCTTCTGCTTTACCTTCTTTGAGTAAAGTAAGCATTTTTTTCAAAATAAGAACCACGTTTTTATGACAAGCTTATTTTTTCCATTTTGAAGATAATCTACCACCTGAGTAAGATCCAGATAGACAGGTTGTAGTCAATGCGCTTCCGGTCCTCATTAAGTATGGATGAGATACTACTTTGGGATGACCTCGAACCGCTCCCCTGCTGCTTCTTAATCACTTGATTATAGGTTTTTTCCTTGCTGAAAACAACCTGAACGGTGGTATCCATTTGCACTTGGATATTTTTATTCTGTGAACAGACAACTACTAGATATAGACTCACCAGTGACCAAAAATTCATGTTCAGAACTTACCATATTTCAAGATTACTTTATGGTCGGTCTTGGACTAGAGTTAATTTCATGCCATCTAAATGTGAACGATCTAAATGTAACTAGCTTAGGATTTTTCACATTACAAGAGACACGAAAGATTTCATAAGTGCAATTACCGTAACTGCTTTTTTGAACGATATGCTACTCTTTATTAGTGAACAGTCAACGTGACATTGTAATTTGTTTAATCAAATACTCATAACATTTCTGCAAAAGAGGAGGTGTAGTAGCACCTGCTGGGCACTCTGTCAGTCCATCTCGGCTCTGTCGGTTGCCATTCATCGCACGTGACGAGTTCAACAAAATTCTTCCATTATCATTTCTGTTCGTTGAGTCATACGTTCGGATTCCTACAATTGTTCTTATGACGTAAATATATTCTAGCGAAATAGATATCACTATTTTTCTGTAAGTACGTTCTAGAAAATTGGTAATTAACTCATATTCTTGATTGTATCTTTTGTGATCATCAAAAAAAAATTAGATTTCTTCAGAAATAAAGAGAAAAAACAGTAAGAGCTACACTCATAAATCTCAATGTCAACTACTTAAAGATGCGATGGAAGCTTTCGAACATTGGGCTAATACTTGTCTTCTTCACCAGAATGTCGTCTTAATCACAGGTTCTGTCACGGTCCTACCAACTCTATTATATAACTCTGAGCCTCTAGCTCCACCTTACTGATTCATAGCGGTCACAGCTCCTCCCTCTAATTTAGTGACTCATGAAGATTTGAACAGGTTCCCCTCTCTTTTCACTTCTTCGGATGACCAGTAAGCATATGAGTTCGTAGGTCAATGTGATCCTACCTATGACCTCTAGCCATTTTTCTATGGGTCCACTTTAGGTCAATCCCTTCATTATATTCGCGCCTTAGTGACTAGTCGCTAATACTGTATCTGATTGTATATCTTCCGATCAAGTCATGTTTTTCATGCTATCTTATAAATAATCTAGAGCATCTTTTGGATGTCTATAACCCGAACACGGAGAATTCAAGCATAGTTGATTCGTGTTGTACTTTCGCTCCAGTCAGCAGCCTTTCAAATCTCTTTCAAATCTGTTTGGTGCTGTTTTCTTCGAATATGAACCATTTTTCTTTTTCGACTTTTTTTCTCCTCACTTCGTTCAATTGTACCTCCGCGACTGCTGCGTTCGACAATTAGGTTTATAATAAAATTCACTCCAGTTTTCAGTGACATATCTAAACTTTTACGGATTGTCTTCGATTTCGTGTGTACTCCACTTTGACAATCACCTCCTACCGTCCAATATTTTTTCTTTTCTTAGTATTTGTAGGTGATATCGATAGAAGCTCTTATTTCTTCTACTACGAGAGAATTTAATTTGCCTTGAATCAGTCGAGTTATTTAGTAAGTATATCTATCAACTATCAAAAGGTCAGTATTACAGAATATGCACAACTTCATTCTTGTTGCCCTGCTCGCTACAGTCGCTCTCGTCTACTCTGCTCACACGCTTGACATCGCATCAGGTGACCAATTGGTGAGTTTAGAATCTGTTCATAACAGGTGGCAAAGTGCAGCTCTTCTCTCCGCTGCAGAGTTACTGCTTGACCTTCCTCAAACAGATGACGGAAGGTGTTAGTCATCTTCTGAATGCCGATGATATCAAACAGAGAAACTCAGTGATAAAAAAATAACGACAAGCCCAAGTTCTTCCTCTGATTTATGTGTTAATCACTAAACAGCTGACGCTAAGTGTTCAGAGTTGTGTCAGAACAACACGTGGTTTGTTCCGGGTGCCAGCTGACTTTTATAAAGTTCTCTAATGACTGCATAAGAAGCTACTTAGAAACATAAGAATCCGATGGTTTGTTGACCTTGAGGATCGCGTGAGAAAAATGAGAAAGGCATTTGTAAGACCAATTTTAGACATCAATGAAAGGTGTATCTATACGATTCTTGCAGATACTACTAGATTGAAGGAAAAGTTCCTTATTACCTCGGAAAACTCAATTTTAATGTTTTTTCACACAGTATCGGTCATTGCATATCAATAGGAACATCTTGAGAATATTTCCACAAGAAACTCCCAATGCGTTGAGGGTAAAGTACCTGACACTGATTCGTCGGAAGAAAAAGCTGTTTCAGCAAGGCAATGCCAAAGCTCTCACTGCAAAGAAGAGTAAGGAAAAGCTTAATCAAACTGGAGGGAGTCGAGCTCTTACCGTATCAAGCCTGCAGTTCAGATGCTGCACAGTCCGCTTCGAGGTCTTTTCCGCTCAATAGAACATTTCCTGCGTGGACGCCGATTGGGGACATTTGCTCATCTTAAGAAGGCCATGTCAAGAGTCATTCAAATCGAAGCCCACTATGGTGGTTGAAGCAGATCCGAAAGCTTGCAGATCGTTGGGAGAAGATAGTGGACAATGATGGTCTTAATTTTGAAGAATAACTATTGTTGTTTTTGATCTAACTCATTTAGAAACTTTGAATTTTTAACGGGTACTGAAGAACCTTAATTCAACCTAATACGCTTGCGATTACACTGACAACACCGGTGCTTTGTCGGTTCTTATCAGATTTTTACTTAATATCCTTAGAACTAAACCTTTGGATAGTGGATAATGCTCTCTGCGTTGATCGATCCTCAAGGGATGCACCATGCATTCGTCATGAATTTTTAACTTGGTTTGAGGTGACTGAATGCATATCCACCCTTTACAATGACTCGAGGTGGCCTCCTGTTGTGTCGCACCAGTGCTGCTTAGCCTCCCAGACAGGTCTGCGACCACTCCAGTGGCCAGTTTATCTTGACCAAAAGGCAGAGGAGCGGCAAGCTTTAAATTTTTTCCTTAGATCTACGTCTTGTACTGCTGATAAAGTGGTGCGAATTAAACTAGTTATAGCAATTCTAAATAGGATGAGTATTTTAGCAAACGATCTTTCCTGTCAGATCATATCCACTTTCAATCACGAACATAGTTACCACTGAGTGATTGGATGAGAGGAGGAGAAATCAACAATAATCGCAACGATTTTAGCTAACGCGAGTGGCCAGAAGTGGTGCTAAGAGTTCCGAGGAAAAGCATTCCAACGATAAGCCGTTTGCAAGAAAGGTTATTACCTGTTCAACAATTACACTCTTTATGCACTTTTTAATATGAAACATTGAATGATATCCTTTTAGGTTGAATCGAATGAGGATGAAGAGGGATCTGGTCAGGTGAATATCAGTAAACCTCTAGCTTCTACAACCAAATAACTAGTTAATCATCTTTCTAGAAAGGTCACAAGTCCAAATCAGGCAAGGACTCATCATCATCAGAAGAGAAGTCGGATAGAAAGGTGATTCGAATATTTTTCGAATAGTCCAACGAATATACTATGAATTCCTTTCGTTTAAAGGACTATTCACTAAGAAAGATTTCATCCAGAAATATGTTAACCAGGTGTCAGCTGT
Source organism: Parelaphostrongylus tenuis (assembly GCA_019055375.1). NCBI lineage: Eukaryota > Metazoa > Nematoda > Chromadorea > Rhabditida > Metastrongylidae > Parelaphostrongylus > Parelaphostrongylus tenuis. The sequence continues at coordinate 67,155 of JAHQIW010007299.1, forward strand.
ATCCTTCGTAACCCCCGTATTCACACAAATCATCGAGTAATAAGAGCTATCAACAGTAATGCTTCCGTTCGTCCAAGTCACGCGCTAACCTCGTGGACTTCTGCTGCTTTGAGGGATAATGGAAAAGTCACGTTTCTCATAGAGAGATGTTTGTTACAATTTTAGCGAGAGGAGAGGCAGCCTGTCAAGCCATGTCGTAGAGTACACTGGCTACAATCTCGAACATATGATAGACATAAATTTTCGTAATATAAAAATTCATAAAGCTTTCCATCACGAGTTCGCAATGGAGTAACGCCAATTTTAATAGTTATAACAGGAGTAAGATTTTGTGGAACGCAATAGTGAAATATTTGACGTAATACGCTGACTTACAGCAAACGAATGACCTCGATGTAGTTTGACTCTTTTGAGGCGGTTGATCGATCGCACAGCGCCTTGCGCAAACTGAGCGTGATTTTCGTTCTTAGGAATACAGTTATTTATTTCCGTTCCATGAAAAGCTCTTGTGCTTTCGTATTACCCTGAAACTTTATAATATTTTACACAAGGTTATATGCTTTTTGTGCATATATAACGCTGATGTGCAAAGAAATTCTCAGTGCCATACCTAATTTTCTTTTGGGCCTTACAGCGGTTCATAAAAAACCAATTTGGAAACCAATTTGAGCTTTAGAACTTTCAAAACATGAGCTATCGAATGAGTGCCACAAACTCAGCAAAAAGCATTCCCAGGTCCCAGCCGAGCAAACAGAGCAAAGTGATTGTGAAACATAATATCAATTTCGCTGCTACAACGCAATAACAAAGGATTCTCGAAAAACAAATGCGCATCAAAATGAGATTCAAGCTCTCCAGTGGGGTAAAACAATGAGATTTAAGCTCTCCAATGATTACTAAAAGTTCGAGAAGAACGATTTTGTATGAGAAAGACCAAAAAATCGTGTATCTAAATAAATACGTGCCGTTTCGAAAAGGTTAGTGCTGTGTAACGTAATGAAGATGAACATATGATTATGGATGATATCTTTCTTAGGAAGCGATCAAAAATTTTCAGGTTAACGCTAATTCTGAAGTGGAAGGATCAGGAGATGTAAGATATTTAGATAAGTGTGGTTTTTATTGTCATTTGATATGCAAAAAACCTTTTTTCTAGTTGGTGACATCCTCAGTGGTCCGCATGGCTCGCAGCGCTTCTGAGAGCAGTGAGGAGTCTTCGGGCGCAGTGAGTTCAGAAGGATTTTCTATCAAGATACTTGTACATAGCAGTACAAAAACGTTAGTTTTCGGACGAACCAAACTAAGGATAAAGTACTCTTTCAGTTGTACACGGCAGTGCTGTTGTACTTAGTTGTACTGAAGAAAAAAAGTTGACTTAGCGGCAAAATTAAGGCATCTGATTCTGATAAAGATCGCTCTAGGCTCTCTCGTGTAAAATTGAAAGACTTCAGTTGTTCGTTTAGTAGTTCAAAATTTTGTCCATCTCCTTTTGTGTAGAGTATGCGAATTAGTCAGTTGCGTATCGATAACAGAGTAGAGGAGGACTGAGAACTAGAACTTCCACCCTAGTCATAAAGGCAATCGCAAGGCTCGGTGTCGATTTCTGACTCACTGCTGATCCTCTGATTTGCACATTATATCTTCCGCAGCGCCTGAACATTAAATCACTAAGACGCTTTTCCAAGGAAGCCGTAAACGTTCTCCCTTAGAGAAACATTTTAGTTCGATTTTCATTATCTTCAATCGAACCATTAACTCTACCATTTCCCTACTCAAGACGATTCCTTTTAGGTGCCTTCTCGCTCAGGTCGTTCTGCTGAAGGATCCGGCGAGGTATTTCAGTTCCAAACATTCGATATAATTTTTGCAACACTCGAATTATTGGAGATCTCCGAGCATATTTTTCAAAATGTTTCTTTAATCAAGAAGCAAGAAGAAAAACATCAGCAATAATTCGTGATGAACTGACTGTGATTGTTGGAAATTATTCCCGTTTGATATTTTCAGGAAGCGATTAAATTGGATGCTAACGTGTAGGCATACTGACTGAAGGCCTCCAGACTTTACTGTATGCATCATCAAGCATCAATGAGTTCATGCACATCTTTTTCTATAATTGTCATGATTTCACTGTTCTGCATTCATAGTACGCCGGGATCATAATCCTATATATCATATTTTTTCCAACTATTTTGGCATCTTGTTAATATGCAAACAGATGCTTTTGTTTGTCAAATAATGCAATTACGTACAAATTGTGTCTTCCATTGACTGAATGATGCTGTATGTGTCTTGGTACCCGCGGATTTTGTAAAATGATACCATGGTGCAATAAAGTTCGTTGTACGTATCCTTCTCTACGAGAGTGTCAATACAACAGAGAAGTCAAACACCGGGAAATTCCAGAATACTGATTCCGATGGATGTTAAATTTTGTGCTCTGGCTTGATAGAGAAATGAGCACCGTTCGTCCACTACCTAACCAATGCCGTAATCAGATATTCTGCTGAAAGATTATCAAAGGATAAAAGGATAGAGCTGTCATCGACATTTAATCCGTAAGGAATGAGCCATGCATGTCTTCGGTTTTTGAATTTGGTTTGAGGTGAGTGGATAATCATTTGGCCATTTACAATGGACCGCGGTCTTACTGATGTACCAAGTTAGTGCTGCTATCCTTCCAGAGAAGTCTGAAATCAATTCATTCGACCTCGGAGGAATGCAAGGCTTTGTAAGCCATGAGCACGGAACCGAGCCATCGACCATCGAATGATCAATCATATTCAAATCCAAAAAAAAAGAATGGTTTTAGCCTTTTTTTGGATTTGATTTTGAATGTTTATAACGAGGTTTTAGAAACAGTCGATTCAATGGATCAATCATATGTTTCACAAAACACCTCTAACCACTGCGTCCCACTCGCCTCTCAAAGAAGTGGTCATAGAGGTGTGATGTAAATTCTTCCATAGGCGCTTTCTCTATATTGTCTATCTATAATTCTCTCTGGAAAACCTTGAGTTTCTGAATGATGTGATTTGCATTTAAAAAATGGTGTGCGTGATAGCACAGTGATAAGACACCCTGTGCACATCGCATTCCTTCTGGTTCCATCTTTTGCGCTTTTATAGTGCTATATCTCTCTAGAAAAGCTGATAAAGCATTGACATGATATCGATGAGCTCCTAGAAGTCATGAGCCTATGGTCAAAATACACGTTCAAGCACTATGACGATGACACCAAAACGAACTAAAATTCATGGCTTAGCAGTTGCTTGAGCTTTTGCAGAGGAGAGAAAAATATTGTTAAGAGGAAAAAATCTCGAAAATCTGTTGATCTCAAAGCAAGATGTGGAAATGAATCTTTATTGAAGCATAATTGTTTTAGAGTAGTAATATTGCAGACAATAAAGTCCTCTGCTAGTAAGACTCGCTCCTCGCTGTCGTAAAAAGGCTTGGGTATCACCTTCAAAAGCTGAGAAAATTGTAAAGTCATGCCCGGCTCTTGTTGGCATGAATATGTCTGCTTTTCTCCCTGTTCTTTCTGCTTTTTTTTTTTGAATTATGCGAGCAAATTCTCGCTTAAGGATGATTCTCACTCTTCCCCGCTGATCGATTTATGGACTACTCTCACCGCAAATGTAAGAGTTTGGATGAAAAATAAATAAGAAGCGAACTCAACAGAAAATGGATCAAGGCACAATAGGAAAGGCACATTTCCAAAAAAGGTTAGTTTGATGAATGCACTTTTCAAAGAGTTCTGCCGTTGATTGATATTGTGCCCTACAGATAAGGAACTGTGTATCAAATGGACACACTCCAAGGAAAAACATGAGAACGGATACTTTGAGGCCAAATTGCACGAGGAGCGATATTTTTCCTTAATTTTCTATCTAATTGCGTACTTTTCAATTTTTGCAGATGTTACTTCCCTTGCGAATCAAGTGACTAAAAAGGCCCTGCACTTGGATGCTACGAAGATAAGTTCACGCTCAATCGGCGCACGAAGGTTTTCAATTTATTCTGCATTTCGTTGAATTTACATGCATACCTTATAACCATGTCTTCATCACGAAATTAAACGTGCTGAAGAGAAACCAGTGTATAGCCTTTATTTGAAAGAGACTCCTCGAAAATGTCGTATAAAGGGTGCTAGGCCATGTACGCCAAGCAAATTTATCGATTATAGCGCAGATAATGGGCCGCTTAGGACCAGGTTTTTGTCTTTTTTACTTAGTTTGCACGATTGGCCGACAGGAAACCCTTCATTGCGGTTAGAACATTGTTCTAAAGTATTACTGCGAGATAATTCAGATAGCGCTTTTGTGAATAAATGAGTATACGTTCTTAAACTTTCTCTTAGTGTGTTTTTTTGTATTCTGATGAGGATCAAGAGAACAGAAGTGTCCCTGTTTCTTGGAGTGTAGTCGAAATCAAAGGAATGCAAAAAACCGACTGCAAATCATATCAAACCCAGCCTAGTTGATATAAGGGACTCGTATTCAGATATAGCCAGATGCACATGCAACGATATCTGTTTTGACTCATATCGCGCTCGAATTTTTCGAAAAAGATGAGGACACCTTGAAGACTCCACCGTCTGATATCTATCGCGATTGATTATTCTGCTCTGGAGGCCTAATTTTCTTCGCTATATAGTTGTCGTTCATTTCGTGTCAAGATAATAATTGTATATTGATCTCCAGCACAAGTTATTATTTAATATCTACTTACCAATAATCAAATACTGTTATATCCAGTGATGTAGAGTGACGTGCAAAACTTTCGCGTCGGCCGGAACTCAAACCCGCATTTCTATCCGGGAGCGCTTGCTCTAACCAGTTACACTACTGACGCCTTTTTTGACCACCCCAGTAAGAATGTTGTTGATCTTGTAATTTGCAAATTTACTACACAGCTGAGAAAATCTGCTTCATTTGCTGCCTTTTTTCTTTGGTTTCTTCATATTTCATGACCATAATACATTTCAGTGAAGAGTTTTTCAAATTGAATTCGCTGCATGCATTTACCTCGAGGTCTGCTGAATGCATCATCATAGAGCAATTGCATAACTTTAAGTTCAGTAGATCTATTTGAACATGAGTGGATTCTGAGTGAAAGAGTCTTTACCACCAAGTTGTCTCAACTATAATGACGAAATTTGGAATTTAAGGGGACACAAATATGGAAGAAGCGTTTTATAAGGATGAATGTAGTTTTTTTGTCTTACTTTCTGTGAGATTATTAGTGTGGTCCATATTACAATAGCTCTTATTGTTAAGAATCAGCGTAGGAGGCCACTTATTTTTGTGGATGATCGGCGAGAAGAAATCTGCATCGTTTGGTCGCCTATCCAGAATTTTCATGTTAGAGCTTAGATCATTCTTTATTGACAACAAGGGGCATACAGCGCAGTGGTCAGAGGAGCTCTACGTCGCACACAAGATCGATGGTTTGGCCTCTCGCTCATGGCTCACTAAGCCATCCATCACTCCGGGGCCGACAAACTGGTGACAGACTGGTCCGAGACTTATCTGAGAGCATAAGCAGCACTGACTCGATACAGCAGTTAAAGCCACCGCGAGTCATTGTAGAAGGCCACATGTGCATACATTCGCCTCAAACGAAGCAAAAAATTGGACGAATGCATGGCACATGCCCTAGGGATTGATCAACGCCAAAAGCTTTATCCTACTGATGCATTCGTTTTGTCGAACTGCAAACCCAGTACCACTCATCTGTAGATAGTTATCAATGGCATATAAGAGGAGAACTGATAACTTCTTTCTTTTATCAGTTGGGGTTTCTAAAAAGGTATTGTATTGTACCTCATATTTGTTCGTCTCCTTCATAAGTGATCTCCGACGTCACAAGCAGTCCATACAAATATGCTGGCATTACATTCACTTTGCCCTCTCTCCTGACTTCAGCAAATATATTAATCAACTGATAAACTTGATTCTTTAGACCTCTTGAGCCTCATTTTCATGTACGTCCTAACTTTTTATAGTCACCCACCATTAGACGTCGAGAGAAACCGAAGTTTATGCGGTATTATAACATGCTACCCATTAGTGTTCGAGTACTGACTCTGTTTTATTCAATGAAAACTAGAAAAGCTAACAGAGCAGATAAATTTTCTACATTAAGATTTTGAGCATAAGACAAGGTTAATGTGGTCAAAGCAAACGAATGTTCGGCAACTGTCGGAAGTCTCGGCGGAGATCGGTTTCTCTGTCTTGATGATAACGTGAATGTATGTCTTATTCAAACTGAGAATTCTGAAAAATTACACTTCTATCATATAGTAGAAATTTCACTTAAGTACAGCTGTGTACGACATTGACCATGTTCTTGGATTGTTCACACACACACTGCAGCGATATGATCGTGATAACTTTGTTACAATCGCTTTCCAAAAGTTATTGCGAGCTTTTACGAATCTGGAATAACCATTGCGCAGGACAAAGAGCATAGTTTAGTCAGATCATGTCGAGGAATTCAATATAATAAGCAAAAGTGTAACAGATGTCTAGGGTCTTTCATACGATTACGACAGCAGTATGCATTATGGAGAACTGAGGTTTGCTCGATGCACTTGCCACTGTTTCCAATTATTTTGTATAATAACGTGTCTTACAGCTTTTCTGCTGACCATGGGCGTACCATCACTGTAAGGAATGAGCTCTATCAGAAAAAGGGGATCTGATTTTCTTGCCTTCTCGGACATTTACACGATTAGCGATCACCACGGATGCAACAGTAACGAAAGCGGCGATTTCGAATTAGAACTCGAGAACAGTTTGACAGAAAAACTTTTTTTTAAAAGTATGCAGCAAGTCGACATCCGTCAAGCGCTAACAGGGAATTTCCTCCCTGAAACTTGTTCCATTCATATTTGTCCGGGTGGCTACGGTGGCACTTTCTGTGATCAACGAGTGGTAAAGATGCTATGAGCGAGCGTTATTGCAAAACTAATATAAAAGTCTTTCCAGCCACCGGGCTGTGGAGCTGATCTCACGGCAGCACCTATGGAAAAGATTTTCATCGTCAATTTTGGCCATGGGACCGGTTTCACGGATGAATTCGAGTTGTGGAATTACGTGATCAGAATTCGCTGGTATCATTCCAAAGTACTTTCAAGGAGGACATTACTGCATGCAAGCTCCTGAAGGAAAACAAGTCGCCATCACACAGTCGTTTTTGAGGGCTATGACAGTGCTGGATGTACCAGAGGAGGAATCGAGGTCAAAGCTCAAATTGGTCAGAAGATGACAGGCTATGGGATATCGGATTTCATTGGCTCAAGGATTGAGCGTGTATCTTATAAAGAGAGCATCGCTGGTTCGATTCTGGCATAAACTGTATTACTTAGTGATACAATTACGATGCAACCTCGTTTTTTGAAAGCTAAGACAAGTGATAATTACGGATTCTCACGTTGTTCATCTTAAGTACAAAAGAGGAGCAGTGAAAGCTAGTTGACAATCATACTACATTTGCTTGAAGTGTGACATCATCTCAGATTATTTCTAGAAAAGTTTGCTCGCCTATTCAAAGGGCGAGGTAGTTTTTCTGGCTATCACAGCTATATTCCATGAAGTTTAAGGCTTCTTTTCTGTCAGACGAAAACATTTAAATAAACACTTTTTAGTTGAAAACTTTCCATAAAAGTGTTAGCGATCATTGGAAAGTAAATCATGGAGGATCCCGCTACGTGATCGTTTTTTGAAAATGCCTTTTTATAGCGCCGTAGCAGAAAAGTTTCTCTTCCACATGCGTATGTAGCGCAGTTCACAGCTCCTCCCCTGGATTATACGCAATCATTCGTATCGTAAGTTGCTATAATTCCAGCGCTGTGATTATTTTTTGAATAGACCGCTTCAATGCAGTGTAGCAGTGAAAATAAGATTGCGTTCACATACGCCGTTCATTTGCTTGTCGCCTTGTGCGCGAGCGTGATCGTGGGCGATACACGACCAATCAGTCGCGTTGACGTGATTCACATGTGTAGCGCGTTTTTTCTTTCTTGTATTTATGATTTTCTACGATTCGAAAGAAGCTATAAGTAAGACGTATGAATGTTCATATGTTTTTCCTGCTTCCAGCGATGTAAGAGTAAAAGAGCGTGACGTGTGTAAAGTATAATTTTATTTTGTGTTATACAGCACTATAAAAAGGCTTTTTTAGAGACGATCACGCATAGCAGTCTCCTGAGTTTCGAGCTCTCGAATGATTTCTAGCGCTCTTGTGAAAAATCCAGCGAAAGGGGTCATTTCTTCATCTATTTTCTTCTAACAGAAAATTATCAGTTCAATTACTTACTCAACAATCAAAAAAACCTCTTGGAGTTGTCCTACATGGGATAGATAAAATATGTTGAAGCAACCATTCAACCGCCAACACTGTAATATGGTCTAATATCAACATATTTCAAATTAGATCTCCTATACTCTTATGTTGCACTCTCTATGGGCATCTGCAAACCGTTGAATATTATGCCCTTATGAGTTGAGTCAACACGTCCTTTATTCTCTATATCAAATTCTAGTAAGCGTTCGGTGATAGCTGTTCTTAGAGATGTATGCAATATTTCCTTGACTTTTGAAAGCAAAAGGTTTCAGTATAAAACTGTCATTGACGAAAATAGGAATCACTTGATAAATGATAGGCACACAAATTTATCATGTTTTGTTTTCTGCTCTTTTGAGCTTTAACATATTGCTATCTTTCTTTTTTGCTTCATAATTTGGAACTTAACGGGAAAAGTGAATAATATTGCGTTAAAATGTTATGCTGGTTATATTGATTCCCTTTTGATCTGGTCATTTCTATATGCTGGATGAAACGATGCAATCTGTTATTCATTCTCTTTGTTAGCGCAAGTTTTCAAGATACTGTACTGTTGGCAGTCAACTTCAATAATATCAAATCACAATAAATCTACTCAGTGATGTAGAGTAATGTTCGAAACTTTTACGTCAGGCGGGACTCGAATCCACATCTGTCTCTATCTGAGGGTGCGTGCTCTAACCCGTAGCAATTCTGACGCTCGTTGCGCCATCACTCTTTCTAGGCGACAATGCCTCTATTTTTCAGCAACCAGCCATCAACGGTTTGGTCCACGTAGTCGTTATCGACACTGAACCCAGTCACGCCAACAGATATTGTGCATCGAATGAACAAACAGAATTCTTTTCGAATTCACACCCGACCAAACTTGTTCGAAGTTGGTGGCTAGTAGCTAACATAGAGATATTCAAGAATGAGTAGCGCAAAAGTACCTCGGTGGTGTAGTGGTAGCACGCGTTCCGGTATGAATGAAAATCGGGTTCGACTCCCGTCTGAGGTTGTATTTTTGCTCACTCACCTCTCAGTTCTCTTATGTGTATTGGAAACATCGTACCACTAAAAATAATGCACACAAAAAAGTTAAAAATTATGAGATTTCTTTTCTTTTGATCGCTTTTAGCTGTGGTATGATATGATAGATATATACCAAGTAACGTAGAATAATGTGTAAAACTTTTGCGTCGGGCGGGACTTGAATTCGCATCTCACCTTCTCCGGGAATGCGTGCTCTGACCTTCCAGATGAAAGGAATTTTATGTGATTATCCGGTGCCCAATATCTGTTAGCGTGACTGGGTTCAAAATAGATACCAAGTACCTGGGCCAAACCGTTGACGGTTGGTTGCTGACAAATAGATGCGTTATAGCGCAAAAAGAGTGGTAGGAAAACGGGCTTAAGTAGTGTAGCGGGTGAATTGCGGTTCGAGTTCCACCTAACGCAAAAGTTTTGCACATCACTCTACATCACTTGGTTAATCTATATCATCATATCACAGCTAAAAGCGTTTGAACAAAAAGATTTCTATCTGACCACTATAAATTTTTGAGCAGATTGAACAATTATAGTGAGCATGTACATCAAGTCTGAGCCACTTCTGTAATGTTGCGTGAGAGTCATATTGCTTGCAAGCCTTATTTCTTTGAATAAGGTGCGACATAGTTATCTGGTGTAATAGTTAGTCATTTACTTTTCTTCAAGAAAGGAAAAAAAAACGGCCAGAAAGCTCATGGCTGAGAATAATGTTTCTATCATCATTCCCACTGTCTAATAACCTCGGCATGCTTCAATATAATTCCTGATTTTCTTCTTTAAGCAAAAACACGAGGTGTTGTATTAAACTTCATTTGGGAGCTGACGTTTCGGCAGTTCGCCTTCTTCAGAGTCTGGAAAGGTCATATGATATGCTATGTCTATGAGAACAGATTCGTTTCTCATCTAAGATTAACAAGAAGATGTCTACGAACAGTGAAGCGATTTTGTTCAAAAAGTTTCAGGAACGATGACTCTATTTTGGAACTCAGTGGAGGAACTGCGTAAACTTGTTCTAATTTAACATTCATCCCATTTAACTAACGCAACGAAAATGCAGATGTTCTATCAAGCAGTGACTAAGAGTCATCAAATACTTTGTCTCAAGAGGAATGGTCGCAATATGGCGTTTTATGCATTAGAGAGGGAAACTTAAATTAGACTTGAGTGAGTGATGAATTAGAGGCTTTCAATCGCATGCATGAAGCTAACATAAATTAGGTGGCTCTGAACAACTCTGTGTTGAAGATTAAGAATATATGCAAGCTATATCAAATACACAGTCGATCAGATAGCTAGATCTCTTCACAAAACTTTTGAGAGAAGAATATGATGTTTTCCGTATTCTTCTGAAAGCAAAACTCAGTGGCAATTGTGATTTTCAAAAAAAAGAAGAAGCACAATTTTTGCAGGTTGTCATCCAATCACATAAAAGGTTATGTTCTGGCTATTCTGGTTCAAAATCTTCTCAAATATTGCATAAGTAATTGAAGAAATTTTTAGTGGCTCCCACTGTGATCGGAAAGCGGATGTTTTTGCTTGCAGCCCTGCTGACCATATGACAGAAATCACGACTACGTTGGAAGAAGTTGCTTCTAAATTGTTATACTGCTTTCGGTTCAAGAAATGACGAAGACTGTTGGCTACAGATAGTTATAAGCAGCTTAGCAGAGATATCTAGTGATTCCAAAAAGAAGAATTAAAGTTTCTACCGCCACCAAGATTCTGAGCAAATAAAAATTTTCCAACAGCCGTTGCTATTCATGGAAGTGTCATTCGTATATTTCGGTAAGTGAACAAATAGAGATCGTTGAATGAAGCAAGTTACGCTAGATTGGGATCCAATCCTTCCTCTCCGGTTCAAACTGGAACTGCTGGCGCTCTTTCGCCGGCTCGATAGAAGATCTCGCAAGGATTGGCAAATAACAGATTGTGATCTGTAAATTCAACAGAAAAGGTTTGTTTTATACGTTCACAACATTCAAAAACAGGCACACAATATAAGTGAGAGTAAATAATGTTAACGTTAACTTAAAGGTGTTCCGATCTGTGTTATGAGATATGCTGCCACACTACTGATGTTGATGATCACGTTGATATAAAACTGTCAGCGAAATAAATGTGAAATTAGAAAACAAAAGCGTTTGATTCTCATCTAACCAGGAAGACATTCAAGGACTTCTTCTGCAGTGAGTCTACTTCTGCAGCTGCTGATAAAATAGCTGATACGTGAATCGATCCACTTTCACACTGACATCGCGATGACGCTCATCTGAATCAACATT
>JAHQIW010007300.1:0-98378 GCA_019055375.1 Parelaphostrongylus tenuis
AGAAGAAGCGGAAAACGAAGAAACGTACCATCAACGGGACCCACGACGCACATTGGCTAGAGACATCACCCCCCCCCAGAGCATCAAGGAATTACAAACGCGGAAAGAAGAAAAGAAGGAAAGTATAACAAGAACAACAGGCCCGAAATCCATGTACAAATTGGCTACCCCCAGAGGATTCCGACTCCCGATTACTCCCCCCCCCCCCTCCTTACCCACCTAACGGAGCAGAAGATTGCAGGTTCGAATCCTGCCGTGGTCGTGAGGTTTTGTTTATGCTAGACGTTTTGATACAAATATAATCTCCAAGCAATCTTCGGAAACTGCATAACATCAGCATAGTCGTTCTTTATATTCTCTTATACTATTTGGAATGAAGGCCTTACAAAGGGAAGAACTATATAATGCCATTGATACGTACCTGCAATGAAACAGAAAGTTGTGAATTCAAATCCATCGAACCTCTGTTAAAGTCGCATTTTTAACACCGATAATTCATTCTAAGTAATCTCCACAAACACCTTCTCCTATGCGAGAAAAACAAAGTTTAACGCAAGATCACTTAGTCCCATTTCGAAGCGTAGTATAATTTAACACGAAATGCCATGAGTATACAGCTCTGATATAATCTTAATTGATTGTTCTCCGGACACTTCTTGCTTCCTACGAAGGCGAAGATCACGATGAGCGTAAGTTTTGTTAAGAAATTTCGCCTATAAAGATATTAGAATTTCATTCTTCAACTTACATTTGATCTCTCAAGATTACTGTTTTGAAGTATAGAGGAATAACCGCTACAAGTACAATTTGAATTATGACACATATGCGCAATCACATGCACATGAAACTAAATAGTTTTGTAACTTTATGAGAAAGGCATTCGAACTTTTATTTTACGTTAAGCTTAAGTCACCGAAAAACGTTACACGTGCTTCACAGGTGGAGTGTAACGTAGAAAACATTGATAATAAAATTAAGCGCAAGAACCATCCATTTCTTTCAGCACAAATTTTTTCTGAATTTACTCCGAAATGATTTTAGATTTTCTGAAATGAATCAGTTGAAACAAAAATGCCTCACTGTTTTATTTATGAAGTCAAATGTGCACATCAAAATTATCAAACACTTCGCTAGAAAACGTAACCCGACCAAAAACTCTATTAACCAGGCACTCATCACCTGAATCACCTGTCGTCCCGTTGATCGTCGAGTGACTCGAGCGGGTACCAGCAACTCTTCCATTTTTCCCTATCGCGTGCAAGAGTAGCCCAGTGGGTCCTCCTCGCTCTAGGAATTCGCTGAGCATCATATCTTTCTTCCATCGCTTTCGTGAAGAAATCGGACCAACGGGTCAGTGGTCTTCCTTTAGAGCGCTTGACGTCCCGAGGAATCCAGTCGGTAACGGCTCTCGTCCATCGGTTGTCGTTGAAGCGCATCACGTGTCCGGCCCACCTTATTTTCGATATCCTGGCGTGTAGAACGGCGTCTCTGATTTTCGATCGTTGACGTAGGTCGGAAGTTCGGATCCTTTGTCTCATTTGCGAAATACGAGATACTCCTAGCATCGACCTTTCGACTGCGCGTTCGATAACGGCAAGTGATCTTTCATCCTGCTTACGTAGCGACCAGGTTTCTGCTGCATACGTTAGGGCAGGGATAATTGTCGAGTCGAAAAGGTGGGCACGGAGTCGGATGTTCTTTGTCCTCTTCACTACATCTTCGATGCTCTTAAACGTTTCCCAAGCCGCTCGTTTCCTCCTGCTCAACTCTGGGGCTAGGTCGTTCATCATGTTGATTTCACGACCTAGATAGATGTAACTGGAGCATTCGGAGATTGTCGTTCCGTTGAGCGTGAATGGGGCATTAGAAACCCATCCGTTCCTCATGAACATTGTTTTCGTTAGATTCAGTTGAAGACCGATCTTTCCACAGGCGTTATCGAAATCAGTCAACATTCGTTCCGCTTGGCTGATGTTTGGTGTTATGAGAACGATATCGTCAGCAAAGCGAAGATGGTTTAATTGTCGACCGTCAATTTTCACTCCCATTTCGTCCCATTCTAATGTTCGCATGACGTTTTGTAGGGTGGCAGTGAATAGTTTTGGCGAAATTGTATCGCCTTGTCGAGCCCCTCTTCTTACGTCAATGGTGATATTGTTGTAGAATGGAGATATTCTGGTCGTGAAATCTTTATAAAGCTCACGAAGGATCATTATGTACCGAGTAGGGACGCCCTGGTTATCCAGAGCCTCTATAACCGCTTCTGTTTCCACTGAATCAAAGGCTTTTTCAGATCGATGAAAGTGAGACAGAGTGGTTGTTTGTACTCTCGTGAAACTTCAATGAGTCTTGTGATCGTGTGGATGTGGTCCATGGTACTAAATCCTTTTCGAACCCTGCTTGTTCGCATGGCTGTCCTTCGTCCAGTGTTCTGTCAATCCTGTTTAGGATGACTCGAGTAAAGAGTTTATAGACAACGGACAGCAAGCAGATTGGGCGATAATTGCCTATGTCGTGAAGGTCTCCCTTTTTGAACAACAATACGGTCTTGCTGGTTTTCCATGAATAGGGACCTTGCATTCTGACAGGTAGCGAGTGAAGAGCCGAGCCAGGGTGTTGATGAGAACTGGCGGCAGATTCTTCAGGTGTTCTGGTCTAATCCTGTCTGGACCGGGTGTTGTTCTGTTTTTCACCGACGATATAGCATGTCGGATTTCGGAAGGAAGGACCGGTGGAACGACATATTCGTCCTCTTTCAATTTATATGACGGTAAGAGGACATGGCTAGCGAAGAGATCCGAGTAGTATTGGTGGATGATTTTCTCCATAGCCCTTCTCGAAGCTGTAAGTGTCCCGTCATGGTATCGGAGTGCAATCATCTTGGTCTTATAGTTGGCGAAGCCTCGCTGGGCTTTGCGAATGCTCTTCCCAGCTTCTGCAGCTTCTGCCATAACTGCTGCTCTTCTCTCTTTAAGGTCTTCTTTTATCGCTTCTCTGCAGCGTTTCGCAAGTTCGGACGTAAGTTTCGGTTGCCTGTAGCTCGTGCGATTCCACGTTGACGTATCAGCTCGAGTGTCTGCGAAGACAAGCGTCTCTTCGTGACCTTAGGACTCTCGGCTTTCATAGCGCTAACGCGAAGATGTTCAACGAGTCGATCGTATTGTTCGTCGATGTTGTCTACAACGGTATCTCCCAAGAGCCGACTAATGATTTGAATACATCCCAGTTTATGGTAGTTCCGGGACTTCGTTGTTTGAATTTAGCGGCTTTCTCTCCTCTCATCGAAAATCGGAATGTTGCGCGAAGGAGGCGATGGTCTGATCCCGCTGTAGAACTTAGGAACAACAGCGACGTCGGTCAGGCAAAACCTTCGATTTACTATGATGTGATCTATTTCGTTATGGTACTCTCCATTGGGAGACTCCCACGTCCATCGCTGAGAAAGAGGCTTTTGGAATTGCGAGTTACCATGGATGGTTTGGGTCGTCATGATAAACTCAGATAGCCTCTCACCCTGTTCATTCCATTCTAGTCCGTGGGTCCCTATGTGACGTTCTTCAGACGTTCTTCTAGATCCAATTTTTGCGTTAAAATCTCCGACAATGACCTTGAAGAATGTATGATCTTCTCTGAAGAATTTTTCGAGGTCCATATAGAACGCTTCGACTTCGTCTTCGTCATAGCTTGATGTTGGTGCGTAAGCAACGAAGATGGTCAAAGCCGGCATAGAACCACATCGTTTCAACCGTAATCGTCCGATACTGGTTGTTAGTTGTTCGAACGAATCAATGCTCACGGTCAAATTCGATTTGACGAGGACGCCAACGCCACCGACACCTCTGCGATCGCATGTATCCAAGGAACAGTTCTTCTCCGGTGTCATAAACAGCGTGAAAAGGATGGCGCCTTCTCGTCTCAGCCAGGCCAATGACGTCGTACCTTATTCTTCTTGCTTGAATCAATAGATCTTCTACAGCGGATTCGTGAGCAAGGGTTCTTGCGTTGTAGGTACAGATCGTCATTTTAGTCCGTTTCGATCTTGGCAGCCTAGTTCGGCCCTGAGATTTTAGCAGCCTCTCCATACTCGTCCTACCTGGCGCTGCCGTACCAGGGGCTCTTTCGGGGTCAGGGGAATGAGGCCCATATTTGTTACTGTTTTTGGCATTTTGATACCCAACGTATAGCTTGCCAGAGCTCTAAACGTGGGGGCTGGGTACTCACGAGTAGCTTGCCAGTCTCTCTCGGAGGAGCGGGAGGAGCTTATTTGTTGGAGGCGACTCCTAACCGCCTCCCATGTACTTCCCAGCCGCTTGATTGCAGGCTTTTGGCCGACTTGACTCGTAGAAATAGAGTTTTTGTCAAGTCGGCGCTGCAGAAGCAGGGAGCTCGTCTCCTGGAATACACCTTCGTCTCTGGGAAGCACACGGTCGCTTTTGGTTTGCGTTTTATTCCGCTATCCACCACCTGGGGAACGCGCCACTGTGCCCTCGCGACTAACCAGGCGGGATCCCTCAGAGAGGGAGGTCCGTGGTCTCCACGCCAGGTTATAGAAAATCAGGTGGGTCGGACACGTGATGCGCTTCAACGACAAACCGATGGATGAGAGCTGTTACCGACTAGATTTCTCGGGACTTCAAGCTGGCTACAGGGGGGCTGCGACCCATTGATCCGATTCCTCACAAACGGTATGAAAGGAAGATATGATGCTTAGCGAATCCCTAGAGCAAGGAGTACCCACTGGGCTACTCTTGCACGCGATAGAGAAAAATGGAAGTGTTGTTGATACCACGCTCAAGTCAAGGTCTCGACGATCAGCAAGATGACAGGTGCTACATATGATATAAGCTCCAGTCCATAGTTTTTCGAACTCTGTGCTACGGTATATACAAAGACGGATGTAATCTCATTTACTTTACGAAGAGAGAGATGCACAAATAATGCAAGGTGCTGAGGTTAGTGTTTTCAAAATGGGAACCCCAACTGAGATTAATTTCAGTTTTTGATATTTCAAAAACCTTATGGAAGTGGCTTCATTGCAGTGTGGTGATAAGAATAAAGCTATTAGAAGATATGTTAATTGAATATCCACTAAACCCTTGCACACAAACAAGAGAGGATAGTGTTGTGGTGGCACAGCCATTCATGAAAGACTGAAACACCATTTGAAACTCATCCCAGACTCATCAAAATTTTCCATCTATCTCTTCAAATTCGGAATAATCGGTCTCAGAATAGTCTGGAATCATCTCATCCCTCCAGTGCAATTGGGGACGTTATTTCACGGCTATCATAGGATTTTGGATAGAATACACGTCAAGCAAACAAGGCTTTTGTGAGAAGTGTTAGAAAGACGAAAAATTCGCGAAAAGGGGATGATGAGGAGGAAGAATGTGCTGACCGAAAGTGTAAATACCTAATTTTAAAGATATGTGATTCAGTGCAGCGCTGCTTAGGGTTGGCGAAAAATTCGCGCCCACATATGATATATTTAACGGATATAAGAAAAATCCCATTCCATTTGCTTTTCTTTTCTTTATAACAACTTCAGTCTCAAAGCCATGCTTTCCGATTTTTTGCTATCACGTTCTACAAAAATTTTACAAATATTCCACTGTGGTGTCATGAGATATTTTTATACGGGGGTTCACCGACATCCTTGATTACAGTAAGGAAAAGGTACTGAAGAAAGTGTTCCTGAGATTGCGGTAGCAGAACTGTAAATTTGTGATAAATCAGAATTCATTTTATTTGACCGCCTTTAGCGGTAGTGTAGCGCAGAAACAGCGATATCAAAACAGACGTCGGTAGTGGAAACGGTTCAGGCATGCGCCTCCGGATAGAATGAACTTTGGGTTCAAATCCCAGCTGATGCAAATGTTTTTGCACATCACTCCTTATCACTGGACACATGGGTAAATATTTAGAAAACAGACTCTGTAACCACAATACACAATAAAATATTATAGTAATGCTTATTGTCCGAAATGAACTACAATTTCTTATGGAGTGTGTATCAAATTAAAATGTGCACAGAAGTCGCTCCTCCCCAACAGGATCACGAACTCTAAGAAGAAGTTCTCCACTACCAAAAAGAACATCTTCTAAGAGTACACCTGTCATCGCAGAGATCGTCGAACTCTCCAAGGGCAACCTTCCCTTCAAGAACTATGGAAAAACTGGATTCTTACGAAAGTATATAGCACTCTTTGTGTATCTAGAGAATTGGAGCTTAGTTAGTGGCCTCTCAGCACGACAGTGACCAAAAGATTTTTTGACAGCCAATTAGGTTATTTGTGACTAATGAAATACCAGACTAGTAGGTGAAAAGTTAGGTTTATTTCTGTTATAAGCCAACAATTACACCATGTGTGGAAACAATTAATGAGAATGTCATAGCAGAGGAAACATCATAATACAAAAGCAGCGTCTTGTGACAATTGGCAGCATTTGTGAGCATTTACTTACAAAATGATCCGGTTCATATTTCAAAATACGTTCAGTTAAGAAATTGTGAGAGTTGTTCAGTGTCCATAACTAACCGATCTGCCGATCAAGGGCGTCCTCCTTATTCTAAATGAGTTCATGGGACTTGTTGGCCAAAACCAGCAATACAGAAAGGTCAACACTGGAAAGAACTCGATTTAGTGGCGACCTTAGCGGTTTCTGTAGCACATTTCTCTACATAATTTTTTCCTATGTTTCGACGACTAATAATCTCGCCAAGCTATTAAGGTGCTCCTCATTATAAATGTTCACCTAAGTCTACCAAAATTGATGGTCTGACGGAAGTCATCCTCAAACGTGCCATTTTCCCCTTATGCACTAAGGTAGACGAGTCTTGCTACAGGAAGTCAGATAGAATTAGGTTTATCTAACCATTTCACCCTTAATAGAGCATTTGATTATGAAGACAAACTACCTTGATATTCTAGTATCCATATTTTCAGTAGTCACAGTTTTAAGAATTTTCGAGAAGTTGAGAGGTTTGAATAAAATTCAAAAAATTGTGGTAATAAGTGATAATTATGGAAAATGTCAAAGAATGAACGAAAAGAAAACAAATTTGATTGAAAACACACACAGAAGGAGTATAACAGCGCATATGCTCAGTGTTATCAGGAGCCCTGTGTAGATTGGAAATCGACAGCAACTCGGAAATGAGTCTCCCAGATAGAAGAACTGACAACAGTACACGTTATAGTCCGGATCCGAGGGTGATGGACAGAACGGCAAATGACCTACAAACTTATTCTCAAATTTTTTCTTCGAATCTTATGATTTTAATAAGTATCAAATTATGTGCCTTCAATAAATCCTTTCATTATTATCTGAGCCAACATGTCATGTGGTCTGCTAAGGGCTCTTGTACAGCCCGATACACGTGTTGCGACCTTACAGTCTTGTCAGTCGTGCAGATCCCGTCGTGCTTCGATCTTTTCTAGCCAGTTCTCTTGAAATCCCTGCTCTCCCAACACAGAGGTATCGAAGACAAACGCTTTACACTGCAAGTCAAGTGAAAATATCACTGAACTTACAGTGTTGCGCACTCGATTGCTCTTTGGCTGGTATTTTTATTATGTTATACCTTTATTTCGAGTGTTATCTCAAGACGACGGGTTCTCGCAGACTGACGAGACTGTGAGGTCGAAACACGTGTATTGGGCTGTACAAGAGGCCATACCAGACCACATGACATGGTGGCTCAAATAATAGTGAAAGGATCTATTGTATTTTGAGCATGGTTTTGGGAAAACACTCGAAATAGAGGTATAATGTGCCTACAGTGTTGTGGTCTATTGACAAGCTTACACGAAGTTAATACAAATCTTGGTTCTTTCTGATTAGGAGTGGACAAATGATAAACCGAACTCATTCGCTAGAGAGGAACTTTTCACAGGAGTGTTAGTAACCATTCGAAAGCTAAGAGTTGAAGCTACAGCCCAGGCCGATCTTCATAAAGCCGATAAAAATGGAAGTAAAATCATGTTTCATAAAGCCTCAGCTTTTTTTCCTCTTATCTCGCTTATATTTCGCTAGACAAAGCTCATTCCTCAGAAAGCTAGTACTCAAACTATGGCACAAGCTTCAAAAAACTCAAATATGTTTGCTTTGCAAAGCTCCTTTGGTCTTTTGATCTCCGCTGGTATTATGATTTGTGCTTTAAACTTCGCCGGACAGAGCTCTTTCTTCAGACTGTTAGTAATCACCTGATGGAGCAATGTTTTCTGATTTTAGCAATGTGCAATGTGATGTGATTTGTGATTTGTCAATGCGATTTGCAAATATGTTCTCGCCTTGTCGAATAGCCTGTTAACAACGTTACCAAATATCATATTGCTCACAAAAAAGCCCTTATACAAGGCTCCTCTTTGATAAACAATAAGATTTGTAGTAACGTTGTTAACAGGCTGTTCGACAAGGCAAAAACCGTGGCTGAGGGCGTGGCAGGGGTGGGGCATGGCAGGATGATCGAAATTTCAATTCAATTGAGACTTTTTCCTCTGCTTTGAAAGAATTTCAGGATAAAATGATAGATTAAGATATTGCGAAGTTTTCCTACACATTGATATGCTTTTCGGCCTCCAGCGAATTATATGCGTGATAAAAAGAAGGTGAAAGCAAATTTGAAACATCATTTTTTATTTGGATGCTACACCGTTATAAAGTGGTGTTTTGACAAAGCCGCGTGGTAATGCTGTAGCTTCAAGTCTCACTTTCGAATGTGATGGTAACACGCCTATAAAAAGTTTCTCTTTAGCGAGTGAGATCGGTTTTTCATTTGTCTCCACCTAATTGGAAGGAATCTAAATCTTTGTCATGACTAACGTCTCGGCACTTTCACCTTCTTCAAGACCACAGTTGAAAATTCATAACAACTTTCTGGAAGCTCAACAATGAAGCAAAACACTCAATGTCTGCCTCGAAATCCAATGAACGTGGGAATTAAAAATTTATCTGTTCGATTATATGCATCACTGTTTTGTAAAATTAGTAAAGCGACATTGACCTCACATCAGCAGTGAGACTCTGCTTCAAAAGTCCAGAACTCTTTGCCAATCATGATTTACTTGTCACTAACGCATTCGTGATCATCGACTCGAGAGCATCATAGCATCATGGTATCTATGTAAGCAGAATTTAGTCTATATTTTCCTCGGGACTCGAAAAATCCAAGACTTACTAGCTCTTCCGTAACAACTTTTTCTTATTTCAATTCCCACAAAGGAGAAAGTGAAAAAAAGAAATGTTTCAGATCAGAAAAAGGGTTAATTGGGCGGCCCATTTAAAGAATCGTCAAATCACGCTATATAGTACAGTATCGTTAATATATCATGCCTTTCGTTTTAAGTGTTTTCTCAAGACTACGGTCAAGTTTCAACAAATCTCATAAGTGTCATTTGAAAGAACATGACATGTGCTCAGTTAAAGGCTTCTTCTACGACCCGATACAAGTGTTTCAGCCTTGATCAGCCTCATCACTGGGACAGAGCCCTTTGTCTTTGGTAAATCCTATCGGGGTGCTCTACTCTCCCATACTGAGAGCAAGCGACGAAAAATTTTTACATTGCCAAAAGGCAAAAGTTTATTTGAATTGCCGTCAAGCGCAAAATCATTAGATCGACGGCTTTGTGCACTCAATTATTCGTGGCTGTTATTCGCCTACTCTTAGACTGGAGCACCCCGAGAGGATGGGCTAAAGACGAAGGGTTTGCCCGACTGACGAGGCTGCTCAAAACCGAAGCTCGTGTATCGGGCCGTAGAAGACCCCGTTAACAAGCCACATAACATGTTGGCTCAAATAATAATTATGAGACATGTTTTATAGTGTTTGTGCTGTCAGGAATATGTTAGCAATCACCTGCCGCGTATATCACCTATCGTC
Source organism: Parelaphostrongylus tenuis (assembly GCA_019055375.1). NCBI lineage: Eukaryota > Metazoa > Nematoda > Chromadorea > Rhabditida > Metastrongylidae > Parelaphostrongylus > Parelaphostrongylus tenuis. The sequence continues at coordinate 9,884 of JAHQIW010007300.1, forward strand.
TCAACAATCGTCGAGTGAATATACCTACACTAATGTTACCTATATCTTCATCTACCCTTATCACTACGAGATCATAAACTCTTTAAGCGATCAAAGTGTTAAAGGACACCTCACACCTAACGAAGTAGATTAGCCACAATCTTACACATTAGAGCAACCCCAGCGTTTTCGATGCCAATTTGCACCGTAAGCTTGCATCTGTAATAAGTGAATGAACAGTTCCTACGATATAGTTCACGAAACACCAAGAATAAACTGGCTGTATCACCCTTGTTATCAACTCTTTTGTTTCTCGTAAATCATGTATGATAGACCGATTAACGGGCCTGTGAGAAAATTTGCATTAAGCGCGTCCCGTCCTCCTTATGTGTAAAATTTAGGCTTCAAGGAGGCATTATCGTCACTGAATGACGGGGCATCAAAGAGGAGACTTCTATAAGGATTTTTTTAGTAGAAAAAAGAGGCTATCTATTGAAAATTTTGTTTTGTTTCAACTTTAGGACCGTGTATCCCTCAAAAAAAAAAAAATCTGCAGCTGCTGTATAACATTTTTCTTCATTTTACCTGTTTTTCTTTTAGTCATTCGGTGGCTTTGAAAATTTCTGTGTTGAAACGAAGGTTTTCCAAAAGATTCTTATATAGTGCGTTCTAATAAATGATAGAAGATAAGGTTTTGATTGCGGAAAATCTAGCTTTGTCTCAACCCCACAGTGGATCTATCAGTGGTTTTATAGGAAAATTTTGATCCTAAGCAATCTCAATCGGTAAGAAAAAATTGAGTATCACTTGAGAGACTTTTATAAAGTTTTTTAGATGGAAACAATGCCCGCTTAATTTGAAAATTCTTATTTTTGACTGCGAATTCTGCGGAATATGCTCGTGTTTCATTTCCCTATAAAATGAACGAAAATTTTTCAGTAGACTGAAAATAATCATTCCATAGTCCAAAATTGGAGATTTTAACACTGGGCTCAATAATCATTTAGAATACATTTTTATTTGACCTCCTCTTGCGGTGATATAATGCTACAATATGCCCAATGATGTAGAGTGGTATGTAAAACGTTTGCGTCAGGTGGGATTTAAACCCACATTTCACTCTATCCGGGAGCGCGTGCTGAACCGTTGTTTTGGTTAGGCTAGTGGCTTAGGAGTTAGTCGCTAGGCTTACTGTACTAGGCTCAGTTTCTGAAAGGCCCGTCAGTGAGCTGTAATAAATGATAAGAGGGTTAAGCTTTGTTTTCGGACTAGACAGCTTGTCGTTTGAACATTGCAGTGGTAATTTTAAAAATTATACATTAATAATACTTCTAAGGTCACCTTATCGCAACGAAAAAGTAGAGCATTACTAAAAGGTCACCTACAAACGTAATTTCATTGAAAGCGACTCCCAGTTGTTCAAAATCCCTATTTTGCAATGCGATGGCTACATCTTTGGGATAACAGCGCAGTCCCAACTCTTATATTACATTTCCTCCTATAATACTTTGAAACGTAATTGAAAACACATTTTAATACATCTCATAGAAAAAGTTGAGCCAACTTTTTATGTGGTCGGTTAATAGGCTCTTGTAGAGTCCGATACACGTGACCTTACAGTCTTGTTAGTCGGACAGAACCCTTCGCGTCTTGGTCTTTTAGTCAGTCCTCTCCAAAGTTCCTACTCTTTCTATAATGAGGTAAGTGACGGCGAACAATTTACACCGTAAGTTAAGTGAAATTGTCACCGAACATGTAGCATTGTACACTCGATTGCTCTTTGGCTGATAATTTTGTAATATTATACGTTTATTTGGAGTGTTCTTTTAAGACCACGCTCAAACATCAATATATCTCATAAATATTATCTGATATACTTATTATAATATTACAAAAATACCAGCCAAAGAGCAAACGAGTGTACAATGCTGCATATTCGGTGAAAATTTCACTTGGCTTACAATGTAAATCTTTTGTCGTCACTGAACTCTTTATAGGGAGAGTAGGGGCTCCTAAGAGGATTGACTAGAAAAGTAAAAGACGAAGGGTTCCACCCGACTGACGATACTGCAAAGTCGAAACCGTGTATCGGGTTTTATAAGTCAGCCCTTTTGACAGACCACATGACATGTTAGCTCAAATAATAATATGAGATATACTGAAATTTGAGCGTGGTCTTAGTAAAACACTCGAAATAAAGGTATAATATTGGAAACACATTTTCTTCATTTTACAACTTCTGAAAAAAAAAACGCCTTAAAGAAGAGTTTCAGTATGCATCCGGAGTAAACTTGATAGAGCCCATATTTGAGAACTTGAAGAGAACTTCTGTATGAGTTAGACCGTCTTTTCTTACTCATTATTGTCCTGAACACCACAGATATTTGCCCAATCTAAAATCAACCCCAAGCGCCGGGCATGTGCAATTTGTAGATACCGATCGGTTCCCTACACCTGAGCATTACGTTGCCTTGAACACCTTGTGTCGTCTTCAATGAGCAGGGAAGGATTCTGGGTGACGGCACCTTCTCTGAACACACTTCCAAAGGCGAAATTCCAAAGAAGGTGGTTGCTGAATGATTCAATAGTGGAATGCATGAAACACGGCTTTTCGAGGACGCGTATAATCTAGTTTTATATCATTCTAAATTCTATACCTTTGACTCAAAATATTTTGGGTGTATTTCTCCCCACATTTTGTACGACTATCAGTTTTACAAAAGTCTGCGCTGTACCTTCACCTGTGTACACCAATATTTTGTAGATGTACAATGGTGTAAGATCGGTCATGACTAAATCATAGAACTCGACTAGTTCTTTACACATGAGCAATGCCTCGTCTTGAACACCTATTTGTAGATCATCATACGATGGGACTTTTAACAACAGCACTCTGAAGTTTCACGAATTATCTCCCATTTTTGAAGCTGGATTATTCTTTGTCGCTCGAGTCACTATCCAAAAGTTAGCATATGCAAGGAGTGCATTGTTTTCTATGGTGATGGCGGCCTTGTCACTGACTTGCTCGTTGTCAATTTTACCAGAAAGCAGTCAAGTGCAATTCGTGGTCTTTATACGCAAACATAACAGAACCTTTTGTTCAAAATATCCTACTACTGAGGTTAGCACTTTTGCTCTAGTCTGCAAAGATTTGGCAGTTCTTGCATAAAAGTTCTTGGCTTAAGTGTAGAGGCATGCTCAAAGAGAGCACTTGAACGGACCAGGAGGTCTCTAAAGTACTGTTGGCTTACCAAATTAGCTGCATATGGTTACACTGAAGTTATTAGGAAAGGTCTGAACTGGACAAAGTGCAGGAAATCGTCTTGAGGGCATTCAACTGAAATGCAACATGTAAAGCACGTGAAACCACTGCTACTGATCAGTGAAGAAGGTTGCAGGAATAGTGTTCGTGGTGACGCACACTGATAATAAATAGTCATTATTCATAGAACGATATAGCAAATGTTGCTCTACATTTCTATAAAGGCCCCCACTTCTGAAGTGCACATATGCTCGAAAATTTGATAACATATTCTGAATCTTTCATGAGGTCTAATGTGGCAGTAATGCAGTGTAACACACGTGCTTCGGCAATACAGCCTCGTCAGTGTTCAGTCAATTCCGCCGGAGACATCTCCTATATAGAGTGACCGACGCCAAAATATTTGCGCATGCCGCTAGTTGATAGAATCATCCAACGGGTAGTGTTGTACAGCCGATTTCTCCTGGCTGATGAAACTCGTAGCTGGTAAAAAGGATTACATTGTTCTGAGCGAAGTCTTAAAAAAATAGGAGAAAAGAAAGGTAATCGATGGTTTATTGAGAGTTATCGATAAGATGGCATCATATGCAGTCTGTAACATTATTTTGCCAAACTACTTATTCTCGTGCAATCTTCAATCACTATGATGACTTATGGATGTGATACGGAATGGGAAGATATCAAAACTGAACGATTTATGTCGTAATACTGAATTCAAAAGTACAAGCAAAATATAATCGTTTATGTGATGATATATTCTTTTGCGTCACTGTAAAAAGATGAACTATTGTCGACACATTATGTGAAAGGTAACTTTGATTGAGATATTAATAAATATAAATAGGATGGTATGAAAATGTCCGATAACAGTTCGCAAAATGGTCTTTTAGGAGCATTTTGTTCTCTCCTTGAGAACAGTGAATTTAAAGTTTGGGTGTTGACGTTGTTTCTATTATCGATAGCCTTATTGAAGTCCATTCTTTCATATTCTGTCATTTACTGACGACTAAGCTCCTTTTATTGACGACAAAAGCGCCGAGATGCAACATCTTGGCTTTGTAAATGGCGAATTTCCCGGCTGGCTTCGTCAATGCTGTTCACAGTTTCGGCTACAGCTGCCACTCTTCCCTATTCGAGAGTTTTTTCAAATTTTATCTGCATAGCGTTTAACAAGGTCGCGCGTGCGTGGTCGGTTGCCTGCTGCTTGTGCGAATCCCAAGTTGAAGCATTAGCTCGAATGTTTAAAAAAAAGTATTTCTTGTTGATTTTTGAACTCTCGGCTTCATAGCGTTGAAGTGGTGATATTGAGATATTAGTATTAGAGGGATCCCTCCGATAGGGGACTGATGATTTGTGTATGACTCAGTTCACGGTAATTTTGGATCTTTGCTGTTCAAACCTAAAGGTTTTCTCTCCCTTTTGCTAAACATGGAATGCTATACAAAGAAAAGGATCCTCAGTTAGGCAGAATTTTCGATTTACTAAGATGTGACTTTTTGGATATGGTTACCTTTTTTGGAAGACTATCACGTCCATTTAGAATTGTGAGAAACCACCACTAGTCTTGGCTGTCACGAGAAACTCAGATAGCCTCGCACCCTGTTCGCTATATTCTAATCCGTGAATAGCAAATGACGTTCTTTCGGCGTCCATCTGTGTCTAATTTTTGCCTTGAAATTGTCAATAATGACCTTGAAAAATTTATGGTCGTCTCTGAAGAACTTTCAGAAGCCCATATATAACGCTTTGACTTCGTCTGCTCATAGCTTAATGTTGATGGTAAGCAACGAAGATGGTCGACGACGGCATCAATCCGCATTGTTTCAATCGCAATCTCCAATCCACGTTTTGAGTTTTTCAAACCAGTCGATGTTCATGGTCAAACTTTGAAAATGTTTCAGGTCGTTTCGAGGTTCATGCGCTACGTTTCTTTCGTGATTCACATGTTTCGAAGGTATCGCCATCAGCAGAGTCACTCGCCCTTTATGACACCGATGGAGCGTTGAGTAATAGTGCGCTCTCGCCAAGACAAATCATGCTGCCAGCGTTCCTATAATCGATGCCTTGCGGCTAATGCATGTAATATTTATTACATTTCGATCAACTGTGTTCTACAACCTCACTTCGAAAACATTCAATATATAGTCTTTAAGAATGTTTCAGGTTTTCTCAATAATGATACGCTCATTCCGTTGAAAGTGCGACTACAGAAAACATTCTCAAAAGGTGATATATATTGCTCGCACCAGTTGCAAAGCATCGACCTCATGAATTCCGTTGGCGAGAGCATACTGTTGTTGAGGCGAGTGGCTCTGATGATGACGATGCCTCCAAAACACACGTGAGGTACAAACGGAATGTACCTCATCTTCAAAAAAAAATGAAAGATCTTACAACTATTAAAACTATAATTTTCAGGAGGGCTTGGATAGAACGCTAATAGAGGAAAAAAAACCTTTCTTTCCATGTGTTTTTAGGACCACAGCTCAAATTTCAATATGCGAAATAATCATTTTTGAGCCACGCATATTATGTGGTTTGTTATGAGGGCTGCCTTATAAAGCCCGATACACGTGTTTCAATCTTGACGGTCTCATCAGGGCGCTCAGCTTCCTATACTAAGAGTAGGCGACGACGAACATTTTACACTCTATGTCTGGTGAAATTATCACCGAACACAACAGACCACATGACATACATGGCTCGAAAATGACTAAAATGCATATTGAAATTGGAGCTGTGGTCTTAAGAAAACACTCGAAAAGAAAGGTAATGATATAATAATGATACCAGTCAAGAGCAATCGAGTGTACAACACTGTGTGTTCAATGATAACTTCACGGATATAGAGTGTAAATGTTCGTCCGCCTACTCTTAGTATAGGGGACTGAGCGCCTCGAGAGGATTGGCAAAAGACGAGAAGGGTACCGCCCGACTGATGAGACCGTCAGGGTTGAAACACTTGTATCGGGCTCTATAAGTCAGCCCGTATAATAGACCACATGACGTGCTGGCTCAAAAATGATTATTTGGCATACAGGAAAAGTAGTATCACGTTTTTTACTTGGAGTAGCTAGTTTGTCGGTTGAACTTCATAGCGGTTTCAACTGGCAGTGTGAAGTAAAAAATCAGTTTGTACCTATAGAGCGGTAGGACAAAGTATGTTCTACAATTATGCAAAGAACTTAGAAAGTTCTACGGAAAGGAGAAAAATTTTCAATGAACTACGAAAGTGCTCTCAATTGAGAAGCCTTCTTATAGCGGTAATCAAAATCGCTGCGCACCTATCATTTGAGAGGCGTGTGAGCTTCTTTACCGAAAAAAAATTTCTCCTTTTCGAAAAAATCCTAGTTTCTTTGTATTAGTATCGTATAAGAGATTTTGTTCTATCGTTCTATAGGTGCAAGCTTGTTTGTGTTTCACATTGCCAAACAAACACGCTATGATATTTAAGCGAGAGGCCAACTATTACGAGTGATCTTTTTCTAGTTCCAACAGCGCTGTATTTGAACTCTGTAAAAAAAATATGGCATCAAAACTTCCGAGATTTGGGCTATTATTTAATCGTCAATAGTCTGGCGAAAAGCCACCTGCCGAATCCAACCGAGCAAACAAAGTAAACTAAGTGTAAGACATAATATTATTTTCTCTGCTGAAACGCATTAAAGAAAGCTTCATACAAGTTTAACATATTTTTCAATATTTCAAAATCCGAGCTTTCCGATGATTACTAAAAGTTGAAGGAAAAATCTCTCTTCCCAGCGAGAAAGGCCCAGAAAATGGTGTGTCCAAATGGGTACATTTCTTTTTAAAACGCTAACATTACTTCAAAAAAATGTTCATACCGTAATGTATAGTAGTATGAAGCGATGATATTTGAATTTGCGAAGGCAGTCATATAGCTCACATAATGCCATTTTACGTGAACCTTCCTTGTTTGCTTAACTTTTCATTCCGGTATTTTCAAGAAGTGATAAATTTTCCATTGAATCGAACAAAACTACCTTCACCATCTGGACACCAATATATTGGACGTCCACTCAAGACGCCCGGAGTATAGCCCATAATGCTTCGACGACTAGCCTGCAACATCACCTATTATATTTCCGTGATTTATTTATTCAACGAACGCGAAGTATTTGACGGGCAATTTACTCAGTCAATATAGGCAGCTGCAATGTAATCTAATAGAATATTTGCTAGAACAACGTTTGACAGATGTACTTGCCGACATACTCTTTGCAAAAGATCATTAAAGTCTATTCTAACTTGTGTGATCATCGTCTTCACTGTTAGGGCACTTTATGCACTTTCTCGTTGTACATAGACGATTAAACAAGTGGTTTCGAGCTGGGTTGCGCTCAAGATTATTTAGGGTTTCAAATTTCATAACTGTATTTATTTCATACCTTTCGTTTAGAGTGTTTCTTTAGATCACGTTCAAATTTTATTATGCTTGATAGTCATTTTTGAGCCATGCATGTGTCTGTTATGGGCACTTATGCAGAGCAATACGTGTTTAGGCCTGGCAGCCTCGTCAGTTGCACAGTGCCTTTTGGCTAAGCCCATCCGTCTCAGGGAGAACCCCTTTCACAGAGGAGTCATGTAATGCACTGCATAAATGTCTGTAACAGACCACATGCATGGCTCGGAAATAACTATCGGGCATATTGAAATTTGAGCGTGGTCTAAAGAAACACTCAAAATCAATGGCTTGTTATATTTGGCGATGCCAGGAGCCAAGAGCAATCGAGTGTACAACACTACCCGTTCAGTGATTTTATCACTTATCGGGGCGTGTAAAACTCTCGTCGACGACTCCCCTTTGTTAATGGTTCTCCCCCAAGAGGGATTGGCTCAGACAAAAGGCACCATGCAACTGACGAGTCTGCAAAGCCGAAACACGTGTACTGCACTGTATAGGGGCCCATAACAGACCGCATGCTTGGCTCAAAAATAACTACCATAATTACTCATTTCGTTTGAAAAGATTGGTAGGATAAAAGGGACCATATCTCCGTCAAAACTACCGTTTGGGTGCGTGTCATTTCCTGTGAACCTATCCAAGAAAACTCATTTTCGTAGTCATTCGAAGTGGCTAATTGCCGAGCTAATTTTATTGAATGCTCCTTTTTTATGTGGAGAAACAAGAGTAGAGGTAATGAGTCAGGATAGTTTTGTTACTTCCTTCTAGTATCAGTCCATGACATAGCCATTTTCGAATAGTATGATTTAGACTTCGAGAACTGAAAGTCAGATTTCTTTCGATATCTCATAGGGAGTCTTATCTCTGACTGTTCCTTCGTGAGTTCTTGACATCTGCTCATTTCCTCTTGTGTGAACAAATAACAAGGAAATCATTTATGTATCTAAGTAGAGTTATTGCCGGAGGTCAATTACGGGGGCTTCTTTCAAGACATAAACGTAATAGCACGAACTGGTGCCATTCGCTGACCTATTACCAGCCCTCTCTTCTGTGCGAGAAAATTTTCAAATCATCCAAAGATTAAGCAGTTCAATCACTAATTTAGAAGAGCCATGAGCAGGTTAATCGACAAAGCGTACATATTAATTGCTGTAACATACTATAAAGTAGTTCGTGGATGGCTTGCAATATAGAGTCATTCGACACGTTCTTATATAGGACGATAACGTTGATAGACTCCTTTAGTACTCCTTGATACTCGTAAATACGGACTCCCTAATACGCACGCATCATTGAGAGTCACATTGAGTAGACGATCCAGCAGCAACAACTGAGATATTAACAGCGAAAGAAACTATGTTATTCTTTCCATAGTTTCGTCTACACAGCTGATAATGGGTCTAACTATAGATACTGATCCATCGATAAACGCAAGACCCTCACCGGCTACTAACTCTGAGTTTTTGTAACTAAATTTCAGATTGGGCCTGCTGGTAATTAAAATTTCAATTAGAACTAATAAGTAGTTCCAAACCAGCAGCTTGTCACCCTAATCCATCTACTGATTAATCTGTTCTATTGAATCTAGAACTCCTTTTCAGGAGTAGGTCGATAAAGGGCAGCATCTACAGAATGTTCTTCGTTGCATTGATATATAACTGACTAAGAATTGTCACAAACTTCCCAACATCACCAGTAACAAATGATCTAACGCTTTTCAATTTGATCTGCTTCCGAACATCTCGCATAGAAACGAGTCGAGATAGTGAAAATTTGGACTCGGCTTTAATGGTAAGCGTGTGTCGTTAGAAAGTCGTGCCGCTTACTAGGGTGACCTCAACGTTTCTGGCACGAAATCAACCTTAGTTTGATCATTAGAGTTTTCATAAACAGTGGATTTTTTCACTTGCAGCTAATTTATGTGAATTACATTTGAAATATTGTATGGCTTCACTCTATTATAGTAAGCTCCTTCACATTTTAAACGTCATAACTCACTTTATATTAAAAGAATGCAGCTTCATTGGCATTTTCTAGTTCCTCGCATCAAGCTCTATCTAGAAATGCTGCTTGTTTATTTGATGAAACTTTGTTGAAAAATGATAACCCTATTTTTTCCTTTTTAGGTTTAATCAGCAACATGTCCACTTGAATGTTTATTCAAGAAACTACTTAGTTAGTATCCAGTGATGATTTGAGCTATCGATTGACTAACATAAGTTCAGCGAAAAGCCATGCAGAATTCTCAGCTGAGCAAAAAAATTAACCGAGGTTTCATTTCGCGTTCGCTTCGAGTATTTTCTCGAGACCACGCTCAAATTTCAATATGTCAAGGCCGACTCACGCGTGTATTGCACTGTATAATTGCCCATAACAGACCACATGCATGGCTCAGAAATAATTATCAGGCATATTGTAATTTTATTTCCTCTCAATGCCATAAGAAGGGTTTTCTAGGCTGATCCCGCCGGCGACGCTCTGCCCTTCAAGTGTTCGAATAGTCACCAAAAGTCTAAAGAACTCTGCCCGGAAGGAAAGGCCTTTAGACGTTCGTGTCCCATAACAATTAAACGCCGTAGCGAGCGCGTTTAATGCGTCTCACAATGGTACGTACTCAGCGGAGTCCTTAACTTCATCGCCCTACGTACTAGCGTGTCTAATGACTCTGCATTGCAAGCCGTCCATGAACTCCTTATAAAACAATAGAGCAATAAATATGTACGGCTTGCCGATTCACCTGCTTATGGCTCACTTATATGGCAGTTTGGACTGCTCAATTTTCAAATGGTTTAAGAATTTTCCGAATAGACAGAGCTCACAATGGCTATGCGATTGACGCCAGTTCTTGCTATTGCTTCAAAATCTTAAGAGGGGTCCACAGTAGTTAACCTCCGGCCATTGCTGCACTGTAGATATATGGATGATTTATTGGTCATGTGTTCCACACAAGAGGAGATGGACAGATGTTTTAAACTGCTGTCGAGCAGTTAGAGTACATGAGATTCACCTGTGAGATTCTGGAAGAAATCTGGCTCACAGCTTTTAACATCTAATTTTGCTATCCGAAAGCGGCTACATTACTAAGTGGTACCAAAAGCAAGTAATAAAAATATCCTGGTTCATTGCCTAGCCTCTCACAGCTAACATAAAATAACACGTTTGTGATAACATATTTCGAATAACCGTCAGTATGTGTACTGAAGACATTAAATACTTGGATGACCCGTTTTCACTGATAGTGCAATCCCTAGCATAGTTTCCACTCGTTTTTTCTCGCGCAAATGTCGTCTTTGGTGGTGGTCTATGCTGCACTTGACGGTACGCGAGGCCCATTTCGTGATTCCAAACTCGCTGCCATCTGCGGATGCCGCTGCAAACACGTTCGTCCGCCCACTGTTTGGATGGTCTTCTGGAGGACCTTTGCATTCTCTTGAACTCTACTCCAGTGTTCTTTCGTCCATATGTTATCTGACCTCCTTTTCATATTTTGTGACCTGCCCACACGTGCTTCTCATGAAGGTGGATAGCGGAACTATAATAGCAATGCTTCTGATGGCATTTCTTCAGACTGAATCTTTTTCGCGCTGCTCCTAATAACTTTTCTGCCTATACCGATTAAATCTTCTTGGAAGGACTTACTGCAGCAAAGAGAGCAGAAAATATATCTTCAAAATCAGCTCGGCAAACAGCCAATTTCGTTGACTGTGAAGATGTAACTCCGCGAAGTAAGTTTAGAGGACATAACGCGCTCTTAAACGAAAATTCCGGCAAAAATAAGGTCCTGTTCATCTTCCTTTCTTTTCGAACGAGGTAGTATAGCTATAAAACATTGTCTGAAAAGAGTAGGCCTCGGTGAATAGGTAATAATGAGCGAGATAACATCGAATAGCTTTGGGCGCCAGCTCATCCGAAAGCGCTTGTGTGATCGTCTATGTACAACGAAAAGTGCATAGCATGTCCTGAAGGTAGAGACGGTGACTGCATGAGTACGAGTACAGTTTACTCAATCTCTTGGGAGCGTGTAGTGACGAAAACATTGGCGAAACGAGTAACCCGAGTAACCCACTCTGTGTACGTACCAAAGAACAGTTAGACAGAAAATTAAAGGTAATTCAACCACCCCACTAGGCACTCCATAGAACACAGATTTATAACTGGAAAGACTTTGAAATAGAAATAACCATCTTAGCACAGAAACGTAAGACATCAGTGCTCAAACTCTTCAAACGCTCTGGAATTGTACCAAAAATACAAACATGAAACAATGATGAGTGCCTCGTTATCACGTGTGATTCAGCGCCAAATCTGGGATCGATTTTGTGGATTTGAGACAAGCACATATCCCGCCCATGTAAGAATCGTTAACTAGTAGACCACAAGACGGCTGTACAAAGCTCCGAAGAAGGCAAAATCGCCAAAAGTTCGGTTATTGCAATTGTCTACGATGGATTGAATAAATCATCCGTCAATAGCCTCGAGTCCGCTGACTAAGGAAATTGCGGATTTACTCGATCATTGCCGAAATTTATTGATAGTCACTTTTGGAAAATATTATGAATGTTACTGCTAGAAAGCAAACACTTACAGAGGTACAAGGCGAACAATAATCTTCTTTATGTGTGGACATAAGATTAAGATTATTCAACGCATACGTCAATAAGAACAGGAAGAATCTTGATGCTTTGACAAGAGACATTGATTTTTAACGTTAGATGCAATTCGAAGTTTTCCCATAAAAACTTCATGGAAATGACCAAAGTGAGAATATGACGGTGTTTTGTATGAAAAAACCTTGGACTCTGAAATTTTCTGCCAACATATAGATGTTAATTTATTCCGGTAGTACAGAAATCTAAAACCCTGCAAACAGAGGATCTTTTAGCGCAAATTTGTAATAGTAGCCTAGGACTAATTTTTTAAGTAGAAGTCGATGTTTATGAAAAAACGGTTTTTGATTGACAGAAATTCCTACAAGCACGAAGGTTGAAACAGGGTGTCGAAGCGTGAGTGATATGAATAAAATCGTTCAGCTTTTGCCACATTAGTTGTGTGTCACCTATGCTCAAAGTTTATAGCAAAGCAGAAATCGCGTGTTTTCAAACTTAGCATAACATTGAATTATTAGTAAAAATTGTCGACTTTTTTGGCGATATTGGCCTGTTTTCTAATATGATCAAGATTCAACCTTCTTGCAATGCTTAATTCAAATGTGAACTATCAAAAATTCAAAAATTAATTAGTCTCGACTTTCCTACTGTTTTAACCGCATTTATCGCAGTGTTATGATGTTTCACATATACTCAGGAGAATTGAGTGGTGAGCAAAATCGCTGTACCAGGCGGGAGTTCAACTCGCGTTCCATTCATACCGGGGACGCGTGCTACCCTTACACCCCCGAGGTACATTCGCACCACCACTTATTTTTCAACATCTCTATGTTAGCTGTCAGCCACCAGTAGTATGTCTTACGAAATTGCTTACAAATATTATAGATCTTTCAGCATTTGCAAAATAGAAAGGTAATTCCTTGACCGCGGCATACTCCGATTTCTAACCAAAGTAAAATCACTCGCATCATCAGTCCACTCGTTGAACTTTGAGCAATCTACGTTAAATTCCATTTGTCCATGTCTCTGACAAAAAGTATTACAGAGGGATCATTTTGCTCTAAAGACTCAAAAACGCAGTATCTTTAATATCATCAGACAATTACCTACTGTTCCAAAATATATAACTTCCACACTATTGTTTAGCATTGAGCTATTTGAATGGACGATTAGTTCACCTATTTACAGAGTTTGAAAATGTGACACCCTAAAGTTTATGAGATTTTAGGCTCGCAAATGTGAAGTGTTTTGGTTCTGTCAACTTTTAAAAGAGGGCAGGCTGAGACTACGGTGGAAAGGCCGATTATGTTGAACTCAATGTGCGTAGATGATATAGTTTGAAATGCTAGACACTGATTAAGCACTCTCACAATGTAAACAACTGTTAAGGTTCTGCAAAGCACAAAACCATGACGGCATTTTAAAATAGCAGTGCCACTTTACATTGCTTTTTAAAAGTGAAAAGAAACTTTTCTGGTGATCCGCAGTAACCAGCAACTTGACTCTTCAAATGCTTTTCGCAGCGATTGTCGACATAAACAGCTCATCGACAATGTTTCGGCCACCTCAGCACTATTCGTTTGTAGATAACGAACATTATAATCGACTATTTTAAGACAGCGCTCAAGAACAGTATGAAATGACTATGTATTTTCAGCCTTTTATGGGATCTGTTATGGGTACTTGTACGGTGCAAGACGCGTATATCAACTTTCCTGCTTTGTCAGTTGAATGGTACCTTTCCGTTCAATCAGCTCCTCAGAGGCGACACCACGGTGATTGTTCCACCGTGCGTCGTGTGTAAAAAGTTCATTGTCAATTCTTCTATGTAGGGGTAGATTCTCGAGGAAGTGACTGAACCAAAGGGCACCGTGCAGCTGACGAGGCTAAAAGCCCGAAACACGTGTCTGTCGTGTACACTGTATAAGTGCCCATGATAGACCTCATGAAAGGCTCAAAATACACTATTAGATAAATTGTTTGTATATAGTTGATGACGCTGCATTGAGAGAACAACACTGAAGAAACTTCAGTTCATACGAGTGGTAAAAGAATTTTCGAAAACACTGCCACGTAGGCATGCTGTACACTAGGAGAATGAAGCAGGTGATGTAGTTGAATTTTTCCGTTAGACTTCCGGGGTTATTCATCTCTTCTGGGCCCTATATACATCATATATATGAATATATATACGTATATGTAAAAACTTGATGATTTTGTATATATATAATATATATATATATATATAATATATTATAGTATATTATATATATATATATCTGGGAGTGCATGTGGCGCAGTGCTAAAGGGCTTTGTGTCGCACACGAAGTCAATAGTTCGATTACGCGCTCACGCGTCACCAAGTCATCCGTCCCTTCGGGGCCGGTAAATTGGTACAACACTGGTCCTAGACTTGTCTGGAAGGATTAAGCGAGTCACTGGAAAGGCCAGGTATATATTCAATCGCCTCAAACGAAGTTAGAAAATTGAACAGGAATGCATGGAGCATCACTCAGGTATTGATAATTGCCAAGAGCTTTATCCTTTCATCCTATTATACATACGATTACTATCGACGTAAGAAAGGGGCTTTGACAGGACGATACAATCTCGCCAGAATTTTTCACTGGCACCTCCAAAAGGTCATGGGAACATTGGAATGGGACGATATGGGAGTGGAAATCGACGTTCCACAGTTAAACCATCTTTGCTTCGCTGATGATATCGATCTTATAATATCAAGCATTAACCAAAAAGAGGCTATGTTGATTTATATCGAGAAAGATGTGAAAAGATTGATCTCCGACTGAATCTAACGAAATCTATGGGGCGTTCGTTGTTGATTGCCGGAAAGTGTTGAGGGGTGAGGTTCGACACCACGTGCGCCGAGACGAGCCACCCGGCCACGGCTCTCCCATCTGGTCATGATAGTATATTATTGAACATGAACATATGAGCATTATATGGACATATGAACCCTTATTTAGAACATTTTTCTATAGATCTCTCAGCGGAGTGGCAGTGGTTATTGACACAGTGCATCACGAATTGAAGTGACGAGAAAGGTACTCATTCGGTATTCTCTACGAACACTCCTGCAAAACGAATACGTGAGCAAACGCCTGCAATGTTAGTTGCACAGTGTTGCAAGCACCAAATTGTCACTATGACGTTATTTCCGTGTAAATTTGTTTTGAGTAGTGCTTAGGAGTTTAATATGGTTCCCATAAGTGCATGGTACACAAGATTTGGGTTACCGAAGTAGTACTAAAAGTCCAATGAAAAGCCATATACAGATTTTAGCTGAGCAAATAAAGTACCCCAATGTTGAAAAAATTTTATTTCCGCTGTTTCCGCTGTTACACCGCGCTCATAAGATCCTTTCAAAAACCAAGTACGGTATCAAGTGAATTCGCTATTTGCCCAAGCTATATGATCATTGAACTGAAAGTTTAAGGAAAACTAGAGGAAACCCACTGTTCAGCGCAACAAGCTTTGAAATAATCGTGCATCTAAAACTGAGCCTTTCTCCGAAATGGCTATTTGATGCAAAGTCTATTACAAATGCTTCAAAGCAATAGGAGGCTCATCGTTGTTATGGTACCTACAATATTGTGACCAAAAACAATATAACTGATAAATAATTATCAAGAAATGAATTTATTAGAAAAAATTCCACTGTCGTTTTCTCTTCAATGAGCTCATGAATATTTGATTTGATATTTACATTGTGGAAAAAACTTATTCAAAAGAAGTAACATCCAAGACTATTTGGTGCGTAGGTGACCAGGAACGTGAGGAAAAAGTGGCGTTTGGATAAGAAGCCTTAAAAATACTATTTAATCATCGTGAAACCACTTAGTCGGATGTCGCTCAGAGATGCTAGAAAAAATTTCAGAGAAATGAAAAAAAAGGAAGAGGAATGAAAGGATTACTCGAATCACAGCACCATAATACCCAGAAAAAAAAATTTAAAAATTTACTGGCTCACAATTGGAGAAAGTTGTTGAGAAAAAACAATGATGAAAAAAAGTTTCCCTCCTTGTTCATCAATTTTTATTCAAGAAAATTCATTAGCATGTGTAAACACCCTAATTTAGGCTATATATGGCCAATACATAGATACATAAACAATATGCGGTGAAGCCCGACGTATCGCTGGAAGAAAAATCGATAAGAACATTATCATCGAGACGAAGAAAATGTAAATTATCGTGGACAGTGTCAGAAGCGAGTGACTACATCAGATGTTGAAGCACTTGACAACATACTGATAGCCTATCGATAATTGATAAACTAATGACGTATCTAGCCGTCATCACCATTGTCACTGTTTTCATCATCATCATATCACTACCATCACCATAATACTAATAAATGTCGCCATGAATTGCATTTCGTATCGAGCAAGCACGGAAAGGCAAGCAACTATAAAGATGGAGAACTTAGCGCTTTGGGTACGACAGAGACAAGGCGTTTGCCCACCCCGCCGCTCCACGGCGAGTAGCCCGTGTGCTGAGTGTTTGAGTGATGGGCTGGCCACTGAAAAGAAGGTTGTTGGCTTGATATCCTTTTATGACACTTAACAGAAGGATTTTGGTGTTGATTAGTGTTGAAGGGCATTCTATAGGCTGATTATAACAAAAAAGGCTCATTTGTCACACAAATCATTACTTTTTGATAAGTTAAGTGGATTTATAGGCATCAACAGAACAAACTGACTGGTTCTGCAAAACTGACTGCATCTCTTCCTATATAAGTTCTTCTAAAAAATCGTGAAATGTAGAATTTTTTTTGAATCAGGCTTTTACAACAATAGAAAGAAATGCGAGAAAAGCGTGGCTATGCGTTGTTGCTCATGGATCTATGTTTCGTATCAAGAAGTAGTAAACTGTTAGCAGCTGAGTATTTTCTTTCTATATTAATTACGTCTATAGAACAACTTTTTAAAGCTATCCGACACGAAAAATGACACCAAAGATTAGCTGTGTAGAGTCGTGGTAGGGCATGAACCTATATCTTTCTTCCCAATGGCCGGCCTCACTAACTCTGCACTACAAAGTGCTTGCCGCGAGCGGTAAGGCAGGGCTGGCCCTTTTTCTCTGTTGTGCTCAAAGGGTTAAGTGGAGAAATACTGGAAGCTATAATGAGAAGGAATGCTTTGAGCGTTAACATAGTGTGCTGAATTTACCATTATTACATTTGTTCAATTCTATTTTATTTGTTACAACGCTTTCTGAAAATTACCAGAACTAATGACGTGGGCGCCATTAGGGTTAATAGTTTATGGCAAAAGAAGTACTGTAACACTATTACACCTTGATCCGTTCGAGGCGGCGTGTACCTGTGCTGGTACACAACTAGTTGAAGACCTTTTTAGCTGAACACAAATTTTCTCTCGGTCTTACACTGTTTATTTGAAAACTCAAATCTCGCCAATTCCATAATATGCCAAATTTTCAAGAGTGTTTCACACCCAATTTGTTTCGTTCGCTCAGCTGGAACTGTGGACAGCTTTTTGTCCGACTTTTGGTAATAATTCGATGGCTCAAGTCGTAAACTTTGGAGCTAAAATTGGCTTTTAAAAAATGTTTTTAGAACGCTGTAAGGAGGGAAGGGAAATGCTTTTCACACCCGAAGTTTTTAGCCTGTCACAAAAACTTCGTATGGGAATTATTGGTCCTCTTAATAAATTGTTAGAGGTATTTTATCATTACAAAAGGATAAAATAGTGTAAGAAACTGTTTCATAAATTTTTACACAAAAAAGAACAACCATGTGTCATGAATCCCCATTATTCCACAGGAAAAGCACATCCTTGCAAAAAAGAACTCAGTTCCAGCTACTACTAGATATTCTTCTTATTTTGCATGCGTTTCTGCCCTTACTTGATAGCTTGAAAAATGTTAATTGGATATTGAGCTCTTCTGCAAAAAGTTACTGATAATGTGCTCTACTAATTAAAAGAAGATAACGTTTTGCTTTTGTGGTCTAATGCGCTCAATGTTTTAACTTCACATTGAGTTCCGTTGACAGCTACATAGCATAATTTTGATTTTGAAAAAGACTTTGCCGCCACGAAAAAATTGATTATTATTGGAGGGCCTCCTACATACGAAATAAAAGGATAAAGCTGTAGTTAGAAAGTACATTTTACACAGTGTATGACTCTTAGAAAAACTTATACGAGAGTTTTTTTAGCATAGAGCCGAAGTAAGCCTTGGTTTCAGGAGTTGGCATTCATCATTTTGTGGAAAAATATTTCAAAAAAACTGCACTTTTTCACACAATTGTTTGAAACCCTTTACTGATGTTGAAATTTTCTACTCAAAAAATTCAGCAGCCGGCTTCTTACGCGATCATTATCGGTCAACAACAATTTACTTTTGCTCATACATTGGCACCGAACAACAATTTACCCTTGTTGCGTTGAACTTGTACTTCTGACAGCAATAAGTAAACTTCCTGCTCTTTCACTGGAGCTATTGAAAGTCATTTAATAGTTGGGAAAACACAGATTTTGGTACCAAACTTGGCTTGTGAAAAGGAAATTTTAGTGCACAGTACCGAAGAGGAAAAAATACGTCTATACTTAACCCGTTAATTGAACATCACCGCTGGCTTTGTTTGAAGTTCTATAGTAAAATTTCAATGATCGATACACTTCATCTTCAAGAAAAAATAGCATATTGTTGGGATTTTCACAGAGATTTCTAACAAGAAGAACGCCTATGCATCTTGACGACCGTGTTTTTCTATAAGGAACGACTATCTTTGGAAATAAACATATATCAAGTTCTTGTTGCGCATTTTTGCTCCTTCTGGCGAGAGTGAAACCGTTTTGACTACTCAACATTCGCCCGATGGCCATACTTCTGTTCTACAATCAACTCCCAGATGTCTGGCTGTATACTTCGCATACAAATAATTTGTAAAATGCATCAAAGTCCATGTATTCAAGCGGTAAAATGTTGGAGGATCTCCAAAGGAATCAGGTGGGCGGATCAAGTTAGGTTTTATAATAAATGGCCACAACCAGTGCAGGTTCCACACTGGCACTGAAATTATTTTGAGATGCTGGGACTTGATAGAGATACAGGGAATTGCCTCATGGGAAATCAGCTAAGAAATTACGTAAAACACGAAAAATAATGAGCATTTTTAGTGGCAAGCTTGCAGCGACGAATAATGTTCATTGCAAAGTATTTGCGTATATATATATATATCTATATATTATATATATATTATAAAGAAGGAATGTCATAGAACGATAGAAGGAAGTTTGTTCTATGATTCTATCTAGAATTCAACTCCTTAAGTACACTAATAAGCCAAAAATGGTTGTTATCCAGTAGAAGGTACGGAATGAAGAAACGGCCCTTCCCGCTGAAGAAGAGGGCTTCGTAAAATGAGTAATCAATCGAAAGCTCAAATCTCGTACACCTCTACTGTGTTACATGCTTGTTTTTTGAAGAGGCCTTTTTACAGCACTGTAGCATTCAGAATGAGATTATGCTTAACATGCGTCACACTTTCAATGCTATCATTGTTACATTTTGTTGGACAAAACTACTTTTTGAACTAATAGTAGTTGTTCTATGGCCTTAATCTCTGGCAATTCGAATCGCATTTGTTTTTCATGAAGGCTTTTTTAACAGCACTATAGCAAAGGAAAATATTTGAGTCTCATCACACTTATTTCTCACAAGCCACAGCTCTTTCCTTGAATTACGAGTAACATTTAGATAGCCTAAGCTTCGACTATTTCATTGCTGCGCTAACTTCTCAAATAAAGCGTGATACTGCAGTCTAGCAGTCTGGGAAAGTAGGATCGAGTCTCACATACGCCTCTCATTTGCTTGTCGATTGAGTGTGCTTTGGCTGAGGATGGGTTTTGGCCGATCGATAGATCATGGAAACGCCACTGACATGTGGAATGCAATTTCTCTTATTCAATCTGGAATTTTTCTTCGTTATGGAAAAACTCCACATAAAACGTAGTCTGTGATACTACAAGATTCATTCTACACATTCATATGCATTTCGTGCTTCCACTCAAGTCCAAACGTCATAATAATGGAAGCGCGCGGCGCGTGTGAAACATACTTTATTTCGAATGCTACAGCGTCATAAAAGGGTCTTCTCAAAAAATAAATGTTCAGCGCAATAGCCCGAAATTTGTGCTTTCGATTGACCATAACCCTATTACGAAACGTTGTTGTCCAGCTAAAAAGGTAGTTTCTTCATCCATGCCGTTTTTCCTGCTTAGAAATATCATTGAATGCTAGTCAACAAATCCCTTCTGGAAACCAAGGATATTTCTCCTAGTGTGCTCCAGTCCTTCTGAAAAGTAATCCACATTTGCAGACTAGAGGGAGCATTTTCTGACAGTTTTGGTACGAATATACCAACCTCGTGAGGACGGAGGTGCACTTTGAAGAACCATCAACTTACGTTCATACGTGTCAGACCACAAAGAAAAGCATTTTATCTAGCCATTTGAAGGCCAACAATGAAAAATGGAGATAATCTTCTAAAAACGAAAGAGCACCAGTAGCAGATGTTTGGAAGAATGCTAAGAATGCCCGCCAAAACTGATAAAAATTACATGACCGCTAAAAGAGCGATATGGACCGACGTCTGGACAAAACAATGAGAAGATCAACAAGTAAAGTAAATTGTTTCCATACTTCTACTCTGATCTCTTTGTCAGCCACATCCATCTACGTTCAAAACATACCAATGGCGTAAAATGGAGTGTGTCCCAGCAGGCTTTCGTTCCGAAGACATGCAATCGCCGTTCACCATCACACTTGCTTGTCTTGGCTTCCCATCCGATACCTATTATTATAAATTGAAAATTTCCAAACCACGATTATCTAGCTGCATGAGAACTGGGATTTCATGGGAAATTCTGCAAAACATAGGCAAGTATTATCTAATTCATATCAAACCTTTCGTTTCGAGTGTTTTCATAAGACCACGCCGAAGATTCAATTTTCCTGATAACCATTTTCTGAGTCATTCATGTGGTCCGTTATAGGGAAACTTATAGGGCCCCAATACACGTGTTTTGGCCTTGACAGCCACATCAGTCGGGCGGAAAATCCAATCTCTAGAGGGAGTTGGTGACGACGAACATTTTACACAAATATCGCTCAATGGCAGCGCTATACACTCGACTGCTCTTGGCTGGTACCGCTAAACATATCATTGGCTCAGAAAATGATTATCATTCTTATGATCTAATTTGTCTATTGTTTGTCTTCAAGATTGGTTTTCAAAAGCCGATAGAAAGACTACCTACGGAGAAACGTGTTGGGAAGTATTCAGCACTAAGGATGGTATTCTACGATAACAAAACTCCCTAGAGTGAAGCAAGACGACCAGTGTTGACAAATGAAATTCCAAACTCGCCCTCCATGAGATACCAGCAGCATTAGTGTGCTCACAAAGGTTACAATGTCATAGTGCTCATATACTGACGTTGTGCTTTTTTGGGTGGCACTAAAAGCAGTGTCAAAACGACATCAATCAAGTGTTTAGCCTCTGGATAGATCAAGTACAACTTCCATTTTTTATAGAATATTGTTATTTCTATGCCTAAGAGACGTGAGGAATGTCACCGGTATGGATGAAACGCGGCCCGATTCCCGCTTGAGGCCGTGTTTTTGCTCACCACTCAATTCTCTAGGTATACACGTAACATCATGACCCTGCGAAAAAAGGCAGTAGAAGTACGAGGACTTTGGCGTATTGTTATTTCTGTTCATCATATTTACTACCTTTGTCATCTAAAACTACATGTTTTGTTGGTCGAAATGGTTCTTCTATTCGAATCACTGCCTTGCATCATTCATGCACTAATACCTTCCGATTCGTACATGCTGCTCAGTTGCCATTAGGATAAGGACAACACTCATGGCTACTGCACTTGTCGATTTTTCCTCTTCCTGAGACAATTACACTACAGCCTTCCCAGATCACCACCGCAGAGTAGGACACATTTATGAATCGAAGGAAGCTTTCATAGTGAGGACTGGTTCCAATTTTCCAAGCTTTGTTCGCTGTGGCGTCGAAATAGCAACGACGAGCTTATTGCTGCATAGAATCTCGAGCCACTGCGCTTTCTGCTCTCTGCTTTGTTCGAATTGAATGGAAAAAAACTCTGAATAACAGTTCCAACTGTGATAACTAAGATATTAAGGCGAAAGATATTTATTAGTAGCACTTCAATATGTATAAAGCCTCGTGACATTCGCATGTGCTCTTTGACAAACACTTATTGATGATATACTATTTCAGAAGAAGTGGAGATAATCTACATAGAATGACATCAAAAGAATTGATATTACTACAGAGTCCTAGACAACCATGACACATGATGCTAAAGTAAATTTCCCCTTCAAAGGTCAGAATGAAGATAAGCTCTAAACTTTACATTTGGTTACAAATTATTCATATCACAATGATACCCACAATAAATGACAAGGTGCTTATTACTGAACTGAGATAGATATATACGATCTAGTGCAAACGATTTATTGAGAGAGAGCGATTGCAGTTCGAAGCGCATCCGACGAGCCGACTGATTCGAAGCTCTCACCGGAAACATCACTATGGTTGAACTGGAAAAAAATTGAGCGATTAATTTGGACGAACTTTTGTAGTAAAGCATGGGACTAAATCGAAAGAAATAGTATAGTGATAGTAGAAAAGTGCTGAACATACTTCATTTTTTGTCTGGACAAAGGAAGGACAAGTCGCTGCCACATGCCTTTTTAAGATCTCGTTTTCCCGAATAAGTCGTTCAATTTCGAGCTTTTGTTGCTGGATGATTTCCTTAGAAACGTACAGTGAAGTAAAGAAGACAACTCAGGTAAAAAAGGCATCGATTAGCCAAGTATGAAATATGTACAAACCAAATGTTGCTGTTGTTGGTGCTGCCCATAAGACTTTCCGCTCCAGTTTTTCTCAAGCATATTAGATGATCTGAGATATAAGAAATTTTGCCCTTCAGAATGTCGCTAAATGCTGGAAGTGGGAAAATCATCAGACCTATCCCAGTCGTCAGGGATCACATCTATTACGGTCGGCCTTGACATAGTTGAATTTCGTGTAGCCTTTGGATTATTTCTAAATGCGGAAGAGTCAGCATGTTGAGGGGATTCATTTTAGAACAATGTTTTAAACTCTACTGGATTGAAACTGATGAACAATAAAAATAACGCGGCCCACCTGGGCAGGCTTGCTTTACCGCTAAGGCTACTCTGCTGTAAATCACAATCTGGTGGGAGAGCGTAAACCTAAAAACCATGGACATAGAAACAGAATAAATTTATACATATTGAAAAAGTATTATACACTTAACGCTTACTAAACGTACTGGATAAGTGGAGCAATGATTATACAAGTCGGAATGGTATGGGGGAGGACTCGATCGCCGATAACCCATTATTCCTGATGGACCAGGACAGATATCAGCAGATCCTGAAGTCCCGAACAACGAGGAGTTAGCGTTGAAAGCCGGATTTGTGATAAACAGCGCTGTTGTTCGATCGATCGGTGAAGAAGAAGATGAATTGCTGAAGTTTCAAAGTCTAAATGTTTGACAGAAGCTAACTTCACTAGTCAAACTAGAAATTAGTAGACTCGTAAATTGAATAGGGTAAATGTATGAAAAGATATGGGATTTAAAAACAAGTTGCCTGCTATGATTATTACTGTGATATCCACTAGAAGCTGGCTGGCTTCCAGGAGGCGAGTCGTCGCAACGACGACGAGTCTTCCGAGCACAAGCTCGATCAGAGAGCAGCTCAAATATGAATTTACTGATTGCAGAGGGCTAACAACCCAACGGAGGATTTATTTAGCATTTGCTAGAATCTCTTTCTTATTTAAAGATGCCTATTGATACTACAACGACACAATAATAGCTTACTCCTACTCCTTCAGTATCGCTGTCCGTATCTCTCGCATCACCGCTACTTGATGTCTTCTCACTGGCGTGGCTACCGGTGGTGTCAGTCTCGTCACACAGCTTTATCAGTTGTCGTCTAGAACACTGAAAGAAAAACGTAGCTCATTTTTACAACAGTTGTTTCAATCAAAATAGGTATGACGCACTTGGAAAGAATCCTTGACACATCCTTGAAATGCTGTGCTCAACACATAGTCGTCGTTGGTGAAAAGGTGGGGTGCCGGCTTATTCCTTGTCATTACCGTTGCTTGCCCAGTAGGAGGAGTAGAACGATATGCGGGTACGTTCTCATTTCGCGGTCTGAATGTTAAAAGATATTGATATTTCGTTCAGTTGATTTTATAATTGGCAAGAAATTTACCTTAAAATCTGTTGAGGACTATTTTCGTAATCACTGCTGTTTTGCTGCTGTATTGGTGATTGTGCGACTCCAGATATGGATCGCCGATGATACTCATGCAAATCTAATAGGATTTTACGAAGTTCGCCCAATCGCTTATTTGACATGCGAGCTCGTTCGTGAATCTCTGGAGTCCAAGCTTCCTCCAGGTACGTGTTCAGCAGACTCAGATCCTTTCCCATATCGACAATAACCTCGGTGGGTGGTCGAAGCGACTGCCTGGAACCATAAAAAGTGAGTTCCTCCAAGTACAATGTTTACAGCGACATATAGATGACCGAAATTTGTCTAGAATTTCAACAGGATAATAAAAAAGAGAAAGGAGACAGACAAACTGAAAATATTCAAGCCAAACAAGATTCTTGTTCTACTTTCTCTCATATATAGGTTGACAACTACTTCAGCGGTGCGTGCCCAGGTACACAATAGCACGGTGAATTCCATGATCAAGTACGCTAGAGCAGAAAACAATACGTCAATGAAAAGCAACAGAACAGCAGGTAGCAACCTAATCCACAGACAAAACCGACTCCATCCCCATGGATGCTAGGTGCAATACAACGAAACAAATCTGTGAAGTACGTCGGATTGCATGTCATAGGGGATAGTTTATCTAATTACCTAAGCAGCTAATGAGACGAGGATACTAAATCGTATGGATAGAAAACTTGCATTTGATAGCGTTTGGCCAGAGCTTGTTCAACATTTCTGAGCTTACGTAGCAAGAAAATAATGGTTATTGATAATTAGAAAGATCAAGTCATCTGATAAAGCTCACCCTGTTGATATCCGCCGCAGAAAATCTTTCATGCGTTGCCATTCTCGCTCAACGAAACCGTTCATAAACTCCATATAATGCTCTTTACCACCAAATTTGGTGAAATTCGCAAGATTTTGAAGCGTTTTTGCAATAAGCGTAAGGTTTCGCGCCATCATTCCATTAGGATATTCTGTTACCTAAAAAAACAAGTACAAAACTTGATTACTTTTAGATACTCCATTATCCAATTCGAAACCGCGTGCGCACTACATCACGCATTTTGACTTTAGTTCGTTTCAGCCTTTTCTGACTATCATATATATATATAAATATATATATATATACATATATATATATATATATATATATATGTATACATATATATATGCGTATATGCAATTTACGTTCATAGCATACATACATATATAGGCATGATATATATATATATATATATATATATATGTGAATATATACAAATATTCATTCGATAGCTAGTCAAAAAAAGATCGAAATAGAAGGGAGCAAAAGCGACGTTTTAAGTACTAATAATTCACAAGAAAACTCTCCCCAGGAAAAAGGCACTGTCCAGCATTTTTGCAAACATTTAGCTATCATTTCATTTAATTCGCTTTTAGAATCATAGTAACTGCATGGAATTTGTTGGAATGAAAAAAAAAACAAAATAGATTCAAGAAGTTCAAAACTATTCCAAATTTCCACATATGAGTTTTTTTGGCGAGGTTATATAATAGTGGATTGCAAGATAATGTTAAATGCTTCGTGAGAGCCGCGCAAGCCATCCACCGAATAC
The DNA here is from genome assembly GCA_019055375.1 of Parelaphostrongylus tenuis. Classification (NCBI taxonomy): domain Eukaryota; kingdom Metazoa; phylum Nematoda; class Chromadorea; order Rhabditida; family Metastrongylidae; genus Parelaphostrongylus; species Parelaphostrongylus tenuis. The sequence goes on from JAHQIW010007300.1 coordinate 36,109, forward strand.
CAGTCTCGACTGCAGAATCTTCGATAATTCACTTTGTCTAGACTGGTACGTCTGCGCTCACTGCTGCTGTTAGCAGAGGTGAGCCGTAGGGCATGTGGCTCTGATGAGGCGGATGAGAATGCCGAAACGTACGTCAGCGCAGTGGCATGCCATACCAACCTCGTAAAGGCTTGGAACATTCACTCAGACTATTTTAAACTTTTAAGCGAGTTTGAAAATAGTCGATTGGAAGGCAAGTTAAGTGCACACATCATCCGTAGTCTTAGAATGACGGAGAAAAGTCTCTTGTGTTGTACACAACTCTCTCTCTCACACAGCCCCTCAATTTTTTTCGTTACCGAGAACTTACTGTTTTCTTTGAATTAACAAAAAGTCCGCGGCGACGCGAAAATTGCTCGTACTTAATTGGGCCAAGCAGGAAAAAAGCGCAGTCTAGACGTGAGGAAGTATCAAATGTTGCACCACAGGTGAAGATATCGCCAACACGTAATGCGAAAATCCTCCTTTCATCAAAAATGATACTTATCACCGTAACGGTAATTGTCAAGGACATTCATACCACTGCTCTCACAGAGAAGATGATAACGGAGTAACAATCGAGAGGTCAAATTTAGAAGTACACAGTGGCCAAAGTTACCTACCAAATTGAATAGACTGGGGCTGAGAATAGCAGGACATAAATATCGAAGAAAAATCGATGATGAAATTAGTGTATCTGCCAGGGAATTACGACCTTGTGATTCTAGTCGATCGCGTAACGATCTGAATACCATTCGCAGTTCCATCGGAAAAGATGAGGTGCTGGAAATGAAAACTTTGCGAGAAAAAAAAAACGAATGAAGGTCAAACAAGTCTCTATAAAAAGTGCTTAAACAAAAAGTGACGCGTAGACATCTTCAACTACCTGCTAATGATTTTCTCCCAAGCAAGTTCAACCAATTTTGTCAGATTAACTCGATTCTTTTCTAACGTTGACGCTGACGTCCCATTCAATTTCAATGGGTCAACTTCACATGACTCATTTGAGATTAAAACGTTCTGCACGAAATCTCCAAGCACAGACTGAAGATATTATAGTTGAGACTTGATTGCACTGCAATAGATAAGATAAAAAATGCTAAAATTTACAAACTTGTAGATACTCATCAGCAATCAACTTCATGTAAGCTTCCATTGCTTTTGTGGCCAGCGAATTTCCACGAAACATCAAGTGGTCATTGTCTGCAAATAGTTTAATTTATCTAAGTTTTAGGTGAAAAGATTCACAAAGAAATGTGCCTCACCTAAAGAATCGACTTCTGACATTACTAATTCGCAGAGGAATTCGTTGGCGAGTTTTTGCTTGTGCAGTACGCGAACTAAAGCTGTCGCCAAATCTTCCTACAAGTAGGAGGATGTGAGGTACTCAGAATGAATGAAACATTGCTTAACGATAATAACAAGATCCTACTTTTGCTCTGACGGAAAGCACTGGCTCTAGATGATTGCATAACGGCAAGTAATTACAAGAAAGATAATGAAGGAAATCGTCGTAAGCACGTATTGGCAATATTTCTATACTTTGCCAACGAGCCTGAATATTATCGAATTGGAAAATCTTTGCTAAGTAAGTCAATAATGTTAATCGTCGGCATGATATCGGTCAAAATACTGTACCAATAACAACTACCAATGCATTGCTATTTTTATGAGTTGATTTCAATTCGTGTGTCTTAGAACAAAACAATACACGTTGATTTCGATGCGTTTTCTTTATGATTGCTCCCTTCCCCAAACAAACTTTTTCTGTGATTTCTCTTGTCGTAGACAAATGACCTCGCCACCACTGTTGTTGTATCGCAAGTGGTTCAAACCACTTTTAGACAAATTATAATTCACAGCGAAACTAACTATTCGAAAGAGTTTGTACATCCTCAGAAATTCCACAAAGGATTCCTGGTACAAATACATCCTTTACTATTATTTGAGCCAACATATCATGTGGTCTGACAGGGGCTCTTGTAGAGCCCGATACACGTGTTTCGTCCTTACAGACTCGGCAGTCGGGCAGAACCCGTCGTCTTTCGATCTTTTTATTAGTCAGTTCTCTCGGAAGCCTGCTCTCCCTGCAGAGCGATATCGAAGACGAACGTTTTACACTCTATATCATGTGAAAATTCCACCTAACACAGAGTGTGTACACTCAATTACTCTTTGACCGGTAATTTTATCATATTATAGCTTTGTTTCAAGTGTTTTATTAAGACCACGCTCAAATTTTAATAGATCTGTATCGGGCTGTACAAGAGCCCATTTACCAAACCACATGACGTGTTGATTCAATTAATAATAAAAGGATCTATTGAAATTTGAGCGTGGTCTTAATGAAACACTCGAAATAAAGGCTTAATATGATAAAAATACCAGCCAAGAAGCAATCGAGTGTACAACACTCCATGTTAGGTGAAAATCTCGCTTGAGATAGAGTGTAAAACGTTCGTCTTCGATATCTCTGTGCAGGGAGAGCAGGCTACCGAGAGAACTGACTAATAAAAAGATTGAAAGACGACGGGTTCTGCTAGATTGACGGATCTATAAGGACGAAACACATGTATCGGGTGTATAGAAGCCCTTACCAGACCGCATGACAAGTTGGCTCAAATGATAATGAAAGGAAGTATTGAAATTTGAGCGTGGTCTTGATAAAACACTTGAAACAAAGGTATAATATGTACAGATACACTAACAAAGAGACTTCATACCGCACGTGTTGTGAGCTGAGTGCATATAAGGAGCAAAAATATGATTTTATGGTTTCAATATGGAGATTTTCAAGAATTACGCTATCAATGACAAACTAGAGTAGGATACGTTGTTGACGCAAACGTTCAAGTTATCGTTGACCTACTCAGACAATACATTATCCTTCTCACCAGTATTATTATAACACCAAAAAAGCAAGAACTATTCAATCCCCACGATAATTTGATGTATTGATTACAAACCTTGATACGGACAGCTGGTTGTTCATGAGCCGTATTCTTCGCACTCAGTGCAGACGCTAACCGATTACCTCCATCGGTGGTTGTCGTAACCGTATACCTGTTGGAGTAAGGAGACTATTTAGCCGACAAATTTACCAAAAAATAAATTAGATGAAGGAAACTTTCTACGAGACTATAGATATCATGGAGTGCTCTGATCGGTAGAGTTCCTCAACTTTAGCGATATCAAAGCTCGAACGAGTAATTATATTTGATAGATTCCAAATTTTTATACTTAGTAAAGCAAAGGAAGTAGCACAAAGTTAGCTCTTTCTGTGAAGGAGCATTACTACCGATGTGATGTAGATCGGGAATCACTGAAAACGAAAAACGAGGGCATCAATTCTCTAAATGCCCTTGTTACAGGATAATGACCCTTTGTGACCTTTACCCAACAGGACGCCCATTCGGATGGTTGAAGTGCGCCGATGTTTCACACTGTGAGGTTCACAAAAATCGGTGCAGATTGATTCAGATATTGCGAAGGTGATCACAATAATTCGGTTGAAAAGCCGAATTGAGTACGGATTGAGCAGATTATTGGAATTATGGGAGAGAAAAACCTAAAGTTCGGTTATAGGAGACAAATCTAGTGGAAGAATCTCGTGACAAATGACTGGCGATATAAATAAAATGATAGAGAACCATATATAAACGCGTAAACAAGTCCTAAAATGCCAACTGAGAGAAATCGGTGGAATTTGTACAACTTGTACAAGAAGATACAATCCTTCAGATGATACAAAAAGCATTTGGTTTCTGTTCTCCGTGAGATCCACTTTTCTTTCGACTCTTTTTCCCAAGCTAGCGACTTCTAACAGTGAAACATATAGCGAAATTTCGCATATCAAAAAAGATTTACTTGAACGCGTCGTTAACTCATTTCGCCCATCCACTCACGGCGTGCTGGCCCCATCTCGTAGCGAGTCAATTTGAACGCGATTTTTATGCGCACGAAAATAAGTACTTATTCAATAATCAGCAATCAATAAAGGCAAATCTAGCTGGTTTTGGAGATGATCGTTCTATTGTTCAGTTTGGTACTTTTTCTTGTTTCATTTTGAACAAAGTTGAAGAGCGGGTAAGGGCACTCTTTGAAAAGGAGAGATTTAGACTGATTACTTCAAGCATGCATTGAAATCTGTGCACATGATCGTGAAAGACCAATGGGCTATGAGCTTTATAGTGCCCATATGCGGCGGGATGGGTTATGTGAGTGATCGACTCATTTACGTCAAACAATCACAGAATCTGAATTCGAATCAAAATCAAAGCATTAAACTATACAAATGTCCAATTGTTTATATACACGGTGCCAGAAAGGTTCTGTCAAATTTGTATTTTTTCAAGTCTAGCACTGATATAATATCTTTTTCTTAATGCGGATAAACTTATTGAATTTTTTCGTCAATTTTGGTGCAGAATCTGTCTAATTTATTAGTCTATTTTCAGGCATGCTCAAGTTATTATGGATCGTAAAAAATCAACATATTGCAGTAGTTGAGTTGCACAAGACAGGATGAAAACGTCTAACATTATTAACATAATTGGTTCCGACCCAAGAATAGTCCACAGAGTCGTGAAACGTTTCAAAAAGACTGAAGGGATTGAGGATCTTCTTTGAAAGGGTCGTCTAACGATCTCGTCTACTCCGGAAAACTGAGCATTCAATGCGCAAAATGCCAAAGAAGCTCGGGAGCAGCGAGTCGAGTGGAGCGCCCGACACATTAAAAAAGAATAAGCTGGGCAGCTACCACATCGCTCATGGTCACTTTCTGGGCAAAAAGAAGAATAAAGAACGGATTTCACGGTTCGCTGAATGACTCGTTTAATAGCTGGTAATCGCTTGTCGAAGGTGCTATTTACGGATGAAAGATATTCACAGTCGGAGCACTCCACAATCGCCAAAATCGACGTCATCCTTCAAGAATGGTCACTAAGCAAAAACATGGCTCCAGTTATCTTTCGGCCTCTATGATGATCTGGGCTGGCATTCGCGTCACCGGAAAAACACCGTTGGTTCACCAACAGAAAAGTCAAATCAACGCTGCCAGCTATCAGCGTCAAGTTTTATGGGGCGTATTAGAGCCTTGGATTACGCAAGCACTGTGGCGCTGACGAATTTGGCTTCAGGAGGATTCGGCACCCGCGTATTCGGCTCGCTCAACAATTTCTATCTGTACAGAGTTGCTCCAGTCTGTTGGGGCAAGGACATTTGTGCGTCGGATTCGCGAGATCTCAATCCAATGGATTATTCCGCATGGTCCATATTGGAGTAAAAAGTCTCAGATTTTTGCTACATTGTCGTAGACGCGCCCTAAAACGGCTCTGACACACGCGCTGGGACAAAATTACGGTGGAAACGTGTGTGAGAGCCTCTTGAAGTATTCGCAAGCGTCCTTCTAAATATATGAAGGACAAAGGGAGCAATTGTGAGAATTTGTTACAGACTTTTTGTTCATTGCCATAATTGTTGATCTAGTAAACGCAGTTTATCCTTCAACTGAGCATATTTGTTTATGCAGTATCATTTTACAGTCAAGATATCTGAAGAAAATTTACAAAACTTTTCTTACATCCTGTACATACATCAAGGTTCGTCACGTCGTGAGCTGTGTGCAGTAGGAATTTTCTGTTTGCTCACGCATCAATGGAAATGTAGGAAGTTGTTTGGTACATTTAGGTTCTAAGAAGACATTACCACTAATGAATGATGGATTATCACAAGTGAAACTCCGATATAGGCTGTTTTAGTATGATGAACGCCCACGTGCCATAAAATCTACTTCAAAAAGGAAACGATATCCTTCCGAAAACGAACATATTTCCAATAGTTATACAAATACTATATATATATTTACATGTCTATATATATATTCGTATTATATATATTATGTATATTATATATATATATATATAATTATGGGCGCATGTGGCGCAGTGGTTAGAGGTGCCCTGCGTCGCACACGAGGTCACTGGTTCGATCTCGCGCTCATGGCTCACCAAGCCATCCATCCCTTCGGGGACGGTAAATTGGTACCAGACAGGTCTCAGACTTGTCTGGGAGGATAAGCAGCACTGACTCGGTTCAGCGGGAGGCCACCGCGAGTCATTGTAAAGGCCAGATGTGCATTCAATCACCTCAATCACCTCAAACGAGCTTTTATTATATATTATTATATTATTATATTTATTATATATATTATATATATTATATATATTATATATATTATATAAATTATATATATTATATACATTATATATTATATATTATGTATTATATTATTATATATATATATATTATGTATATATATATACTATATATATTATATATATACACATGTATATGTATATGCAGTAAGGTTGAGTGATGCCCAAAACTCTGAACGTCGGACGGGATTTAAATCCACATTTTATCCTTTTTGGGGTCGCGTGCTAACCATTGCAGTACCGGCGCTCCGGTCTGCCATCACTCCTCCTGCGACAAAACGCACAGATCTATGAGCAACCAACCAACCGTCAACGGTTTGGTCTGGCGAACCGATATCGCACTAAGTCCCGTCCAACGTTCAAAGTTTTACACATCATTCTACTTTATTGGATATATATTTCAAACATCATACCACCGCTAGAAGAGGGTAAATAGAAAGAATTCTGATCGATCATTACACAACATTTGTTTACACTTGTTTCGTTTTTCGTCAATGTTTGTGTAGTCGTCTAATAGCTTGAGAAGTGTCAATTTTGGTACTAAGCCTAGTTTTTGAAACGACCTTCACACTACATCACTCACTCAAAAAAAAACGTTTTGCTCTTCGAGTGCGCTGTTTCAACTTCATAGCGGAATTACTAGTACTTATATAGTAAAACTTTGCTTCTAAGCAAATTGTGTCTCTATAAGAAATTAAATATTATTGGAGAAACTTCTATAAACGTATTTTTTGTGGAAAAAACGCGCAGTCGTTTTAATAATCTCCACTTTAATTACGAGTTGTGTAGAATGTAGTCGCAATCTGTGTAGTGTGCACGTTTTTCCTTGTCTTGCTTATTGAACAGAACTTTTTCACCAGGACTATTAGCAATTGTTTAGTAGCTTGAACGATGGAGATTTTGAGCTAAAGCTTGGCTTCTGAAAGGCTTCCATAAATTTGTTTTAGCAGCGAGAAGAAGGTTACGTTTTAGTTTTTTTTTTCCCGAAACGTCAGCCACAAGAAACCGCGAAAACCTATCGACGGAAAGAAGAACAATCGATTGGGAAAAGATACCAATCTCGTGAAGCTTTGAATAAAGATTAGTTTTCTAAGCATTTCTTCTCATTTTCAAGGTTCTATATTATTAACATGCCGAGGTTTCAATGAAAGTCGGTCTTTCGAGTTGTTACAAAATGTTGATTAGAATGGGACGTATAAAAAGTTTTACCCCATGATACAATAGAACAAAGCCGTTCTACAACTCTGTAGAAGCCACGACTCCGAAAATCCACTGAATAAATAGTTACTTTGAGTTATCGGTGAAATGGTATCGCCTTGTAATGTGCAATATCATTATTGACAGACAATTCATTATATTGTAGTTCTTTTAGCATGTTTCAATTAACGACAGCCTTATTGAAGTCAAATTATATTGGATACTACCACATTGTCATCATAACGCACTGCGCTCGCCGTGCGATCTCACTGCTTGCTGCACGGAGATTCAACGCGGTTCCCAAGGGGTAACGTTTAGTAATAGAAAATGCGACATGGAAAAGACATAGTCGACTTAGTACTGAGCGTCAGCGTTTCTTCAGTTATTATAAGCCAGCAACAGATATTCTGACCGGTAAAAGCATTGCAGCCAGAATTCTCAAAATTTGTGAAGCATATAAAAATGCCTCACAAATAATTACCTAAATCGCTGTTTCTGATAATCACCTAAAACAATCCTCCTCTGAATAACCATGAGCTATTAGATCAATAAGAAGTGATCGAGGCAGGGGACATCACAGCCACCGGATAACATGAACGCCACATTTAGAGGGGAAAGGGAGTATTGAAATCCCACTATTCGAGAGACTCAAGAGTTGAATCCTCGATGTGACTGCATCGTAACGGAAATGACTATTGCTACAGTCAGGACATAAATATTTGCTATTTGTGGTACTTGATTAATCGTGTGAGTAATAACTCTTTAGATGCTTTGATAACGTTTTAACTAGAATTTAGCTATATCAATTCACATGATTGAAGTTGACGACACTATAACCACAGTAGTCACCTCGAATACAATTCACTAATGTTTACTTTCAATTTCGCCTGAAAATTATAAGGATAGGGATAAAATTACGCATGGCCATTAAAAAGATGGAAGAAACTCAGGTCATCTCAATTTAATCTACAACTAATTTCATTCAATTTCGAATTTGCGAAACACCGAACATGTTTGTTTTCAGAAGAAAAAGGTGACGCTTTCAAATGGATAAGTAAAGGTGGAAACACAGCACTCCGAAACAACCACTAAAAATTTTAATATAAATTTGGATTTATAGTGTTGGAAGAGTACTACAATCTTGTAGCTCTCTCAAGGAAATAATAAGTGGATTTCTGGGAACAGCGAGACGAAAATTTAGATGTTATTCCAGTTACAAAATTAAGGAATCAGATTTTCGACAACATAGGCCTGACAACAGGACCACTGAAACAAAACTATTACGAGAGCTGTTTTTTTTTTGCCGTATTAATCAACACAATGTCAGTTGGTAGGTTAAATTTGCACATGTGACGTCGTGCGAATCACGATGAGTTTCGGTGGATCACGAAACCATCTGGATATTTCGCGATGAAATTAGTCAACACAAATTCTTTGAAACAAGTATATCAGATATCTGCCCCCATAACTGAGGCAGTTTCTCTTTAGAGCCCCTAATGTGAACTGTATACCACCATTCCACTCACTCGTTAAACCCTCTTAATCCCCCTGGTAATTGAAAAACACGGATGAACGGCTCGAGTAACGCTACGAATACCATAAATTCACGAACCATCGCTCCACTGGATGTCGACAGTTAAGTTGTTCAATCGCGATCAATATGTATCCAATCAATGTTGAGCGTTCTTTTTTCTTTTTCGGATCAGCTTCACGATACAGATTAATGCACACTTCGTCCGTCTTTTGCAGCATACTAAAATACATTTAGATGCTACTACAATGAAAAATCAAAGCCCATAACTTCTTATCTCAAAAATTGAATTCCGAAATAGGAGCAATTTTGAAAGGAAAAACAAACGTGAAGTCAAAGTGTTCTCCCCAGAAGACGTTGTCTACTAATGGTTTTGACGATGTTCTAGCATATAAAGTTTTGTCCAAACATAATTCACAGTAGTACCTCAAATATAAAGATATTACTTATGCATACTAGAAAGAGCAAATTATGATCTGACCTTCTCTTTGATGGCACTCCTTTCGCTTCAAGAACCCATAGTTGTAGGGCGTTCTCGACACGACGTTGTGCGTCGCGTCGTGGGTTCATTGTACGACGTAAACTGCAACTAACAATTGAAATTTTGAATCGACTATATATATATATATATATATATATACACATATATACGTACGTAGATATATATACTTATGTAGGTATATACATATATACATATACATATATATATAGCTAATATGTATACATATGTCTATATGTATCTATACATAGTTGCCAGTCATGAGTGAAATGATACCAAGGATCACCAATATATTAGCAATATGACTACGCTCGTAAATGAGTGAAAGTAGGACAACAATTCACTCGAACCCAATCAACATCAGAAGCATCAGAAGAAAGAGATTCCTAGCAACGATCTTATCATCGAGAGATAATATATTATCTTGATTATTGGACGGCACACGTTGAGAATGCTAGGATGCTTAATCAGTAATATTGCGATGAGGGAAGCAGGTGTTCCAGCTTGTCAGGGTCGCTGTCCCTCCTAAACGCAAATAACGACCACCACACGTCCACAATGAAATTCAGAGGTCAGCGCTGATGTCAAAGGCTCTCTTATCAAATGGCTTCGTTACTTGAAGCTATAGCAATACAATTTCTGTGAACATATGAATATGTGTATGAACACGAATTTATTAAATCCGTCAGTATCCCATGTTTTCACATGCCAACTGATTCTAGAGTTCGAATGTTGTTTGAAAGAGGAATTGAAACCTTACTCTGTAAGCAGTTAACTTTCATTAATTGAATACCTTCTTCACAGTCGGTCAATATAACACGGAAATTTAATTAGCATGTTAGCGAGACCGATGCAGAACAATTGATTGGCTAGTTCTCGTCAATCGATATGTATTAACTACACATCCCGCATTTCAGTGTTCCACGTGATGTATAGTAGTTCCACTGGATGTTTTTAATGGATGATTGCGATATATTGAAGTAGCATTCCTCGAACAATAGCCACATGTTTGCGAACAATTTTACAGAAAGAAAATGATGAAAGCATGTAAAGATTAGAGGCTAATCACTTAGAGAAAATCTAATTGTAAGAATCGTGTGGTTTATATGTAAGTGTGTAAAACTCTGCTGGTGCTATTCAACGAGCGCGAGATGAAACGATCTATCAGTATGGAAAAAGTGGTTGTGCGAAACAAACGTTCTTAACTAAATGAAAACTGATGGTGGACGATGTGAAGAACTGCCAGGAAGTTCACTAGTATGATGAATAGATAATTACTATTTGAAATTTCTAACGAATACTAGAGTGGCGTCATAGAGACCTTGAAATGTGACCATGCACTCGCACTAATACGATCAGATCGATGGCTAAGGTCTTTGAAATTGGCTCGATTTCAGGTAAGGGAGGAGAATGCGCTGTAAACCTCACATGCCAACTTATACATGTTCAAATTTCTCATAGAATGAATAAAAGATGATGACCAGGAGGAGAAGGAGGAGGAGGAGGATCTGTGGTCGAGTGGTTGGTTATGCTCGGCGTGAAGTTGATCCCTCACCTCCCTGTAATACTCTTCGGAAACTGATAAAGAACGCCTCACGGAACGCACCAGCTTGCTTATCCTCGAGATAGCAAAAAGACGTGTTTGACCAGTAACGAACCAAATTCTACAGGTTACGAAATCCCTACAGTAAGAAAACCGTGATACGGGCCATATACAATGATAACGTAAGGAAAAGATGTGACACAAAGGTTTTCAAATGAGGGTGATGAACCCGTCTAGCTGTAATTTTCCACATGCAAACATCAAGAATTTCTTATTTTTCGGGCACTGCCCTCTTTAGAATCTTGCAAAACTTTATATACATCAAAAATTCCCAGAAAGAAATAATTGACGAGAAATCTGAAGAAGAAATCGTATAACACTAAAGCATCCTCGTTTATGAACCTCAACATGAGGTGATGATTATTACTGATGAACATTTTCTCTTCATGTGAATGAATACTAGGATAGTATAATGAGACCTTTCAAAGTACCAGTGTTGATGTATACAAAGAAGAATAACATGATAATGAAATTTTGAGGAAAGTTCAATACGCGATCTTTTTCAAAAAACAGCTATGTAGCACACTAAGTAGAGATTTGAGCTTTTGAATGAAAAACTAAGACTTTTATGAAATTCTAGTCCAGCGAAGGGGATCGGTTCTTCATCCTGTGCTACTTGACGGAAAAGTGTCATTCTGTTTATGGCACACAAATCTTAGTGTTCATTAACTGAATTTGTCTGGAAGTTGGCGATTGAAATCAAACCTAAGCAAGTCAGACTAGATGTCGCGGATTATATACCTCACTCAGCACCTAATCAAAATTTTCAGAACGGAAGATATGAACCTGAAGCAAAAGCAAACATCTACGACAGCTGAAACCTTAGCGTTCTCAATTCACTAGTGCCGATCACGTCAGATCATCGAAAAAGTAGTATGGAAAAAAGTAGAGGGTTTTGGATTGACTCTCTATATTCAGAGATGAACCTTGAGAGCACGTATGTCAAAATCAAAATGGCTCGCCACATATCTTTGATCACATATCTGTGGAATTTATTCAACTTAGACCGATATATGTTCACCAACCCCCTCGATCCATGCACTGAACTCATCTTCCCTAAAGAACGAGAAAGACGAAAGCGGTGAGTGTTTACAACTTCACGAATCTCTCGTGACTGATAGTTCATAATTCCTACGTCAAGGTTATGAAACCATTCCGGAGAGCAGACTTCAAGTAGGATACGACCCTCTCAAATTCTGATGAGGGTTCAATTCATTGGCATTATCGAAGAAAGATTAGACCGATGAACTCGTGTTAATTTATTAATTCATCATATAATAGTAAGTGTAACTAAGAATGTGCCTCAAGCACTTAATGATGGTACGTGGCAGCATAATTTGTAAAAATTACGCAAGGCACTCATAAACTTAGGGTACTGTTGATGTAAACAGAAAAATTTCTTTCACTTATCGTGAACCAAGATGCAGGCCATTAATAAAACAAAAAGTTCAGCAAGTTATGTAGCTAGTCAAGCTTGGTTTGAAGTCATTTTTCGAAGTAAAGACAAAGTCATACGATTACCTGGAGCTTCAGTTTTGAGAATTATGTGAAACGAAATCTCTAGAATTTTTTAAGTCTTTCAAAGGTCTGTTATGGAACCTCGTGTGCTATACGTACGTTTCGGCTTTCCTGCAAGCCTCATCAGTAGCACATGCCACTCGGCTACTCGTTACCTACAATTATATTTTTATTGAATTTCCAATCAAGGTCAAAGCAGCCGACTGAAAGCTATACTGATATACGAAACATATTTTAGTGATTACAAAATTTCATGAAAAAAGGCTAAGAAATTACCTACGTTAAAATTTACGAATACGAATTCAAGAGATCGAAAATGGGTAGATTTTTCAACCAATTTTTGCACATTCAATAAAATGACGAACGAAAGTGATTTTTATACTTTACTTACACCAGAACAATTTAAAGAGTTGAGTTTTTGATGTGAAAATTCCACAACAAGTTTGGGTGCTGAAATTAGGTGCAGCATGTGGAACGACGGAAGGAAAGAGGACGAGAGCGTTGGCAAGACAAAACAAACATCCATCCACGTACCGTCAAAGAATGCCCACTCAAACAGGGTTACAGATAATATAGGAGTGCCACAAGCATACAAAAACGGAAATAGATTCTTGGTGATATAGAAAACGATATCAGGAAGTACCTTCGCCAGACAGTGGTGAAGCTCATATACCCGATACCACTTGAGGTGCTATCGCCAACGACCTGAGATAACTTTATGATGATTCGCACCTCCTTATCTCTTGACACCTTTTAAAACTCATAAAGGTGGATCACTGAACACGATGCGTAGAAACCATGAAACATTTGTTTCGGAAAGTCCGCTTGGAGAGCATTGGAAAATTTTATGTGAAACCAATCGCCAACATCACCAACCGCTCTAGTACGACTAACATCGAATCGGAGAAACATGTACAGAGGCGAAGAAATATCCGAAACCACTACAAAATCGATTCGAACTTCTTCGACACTTCGGTTGAACTGACAAACAAAGCGGAAGAAACACCACCCGAGAGTTCAATACTGCTGCGCCCCCTATCGTACGCCTCGGACTTTGAACGTTCTATCAGCGCTGACCTATCAAAATCTTTGCCAAGTGTATCTTCGCCACGATAGCGATAGTGATAACTAAGATTCCGAATAGCAAAGATTTGTCACATTGATGGGACCGATACGAGAATTTCAAGTCACTTCAATAGAAAAAAGGGGATGGGACAGCGGAATGGTTAGTGGTTGTAGTCTAACAACAAGTGATGTTCTGGCTCAACCCTCCCTTCCGAACATTCTCCTGTAATGAACGTGTGAGTGTCTTAGCTCAACTGTCTCCAAGACTGTGGAAGAATCGACATGACTAGCATTCCATGACACTTATAAAGAAGACAAAATTTTCAAATAGCTGGAATAATTCTGGAAATGTTCGAAAACCTTTGGGACGATGAATACGAAGAAGAGACGAATCAAATGGCTAGAATTGTTGAGAACCGCACAATAAATGTGACAAACGCTCATGCAAAATAAGGAAATTCTTTTGAACCGAGAAAATTGCTTGTAGCATGAGGTTAGTAGAAAGTAATCGGCTAGCGTTTCAACGTCTTCATTTTCTTCAAAAGCGATGATTCGAGTCGACTGCCACACAGTTGCTCATTCTCTTTGGCAATCGACTCGATTCATCGGCGCTGTGGAAGATGAAAACGTCCAAAGATTAGCTGGATAAATTTTTATTACTCTCTTTGTGTTACAAGCTTAATCAGCAAAGAAAAATGATCGACTGATGTTGTCCGAGGTTGAGGAAAAGTCGGTTTTTTGATTAGAAAGCTTTGTGAGTATCCCAACATTAGGAATCTTTTTTGCGACTTCTTAGCGACTCAGAGAACACTAATAATTGGGTTTAGGCAGTTTTTCTTAGACAACGATGATTCCGATGAAAAGAACAAGATTACGAAAAACACCTAAGAAGAATGATTGAAGAGCCAGGAAAAGGTGCAATGATATTCGACCGACCGCTTCGAAGACCTCTGAGAACATACACACTATAGATTGAGTACATAATAAAAGTACCAAAGATGAATTTAACCTAGAATCGTTTGAATTGTTGTTTGATGTCGCGCTGACGTATGAGTCATTCGATGCCACGACATGAACGGTCTAAAAGCAGCCCTACGAACGACGCTGACGAAACCAGATCTTTTAGCAAACACCATACGAGGAGTGTCTTTTTAAGCATTAAAATTCATGGATCCTTCGACACACGCACACACACACAGCATTTCAAGTGTAATCGAAAAAAAGATTAGCAATTAATGAGAAAATAACAAGTAGATGTGGAGAAGAGACGGAAGGAACAGCCGTGAGATAAGTCTGACGATTGGAAGACGATATGCCGCTCTGGCGGCTACACGATTTTCTCAATAATGAATGGGATTAGTTAGTTTTCGATGAACGACCCAGTTGCTCAACTTTAGCCATTAGTGACTGCAATCTCATCAATCGTGTTAATGGTTTTCCATCAGCATTTCCATTAGTGTGGGAGCACGAACAAAACACGCATAAGACACAATGTGAATTAAGAAGTGCTTATGTGACATGCAGCCACCACCTATTGCTGAGAGCACCCTTAGAAAAAAGGAAGACGATAAGGATTCTTCTTCCTAACTGCGACATTAATAAAAGAGAGACGAAATAAAAATAAAATAGAGAGATCCAGACCATGTGAAAACCGTAAGAAATTATCAAGAAAAACCTTTGATTACGAAAAAAAAGAAAACACTGCTTTTTGTTTTGCTTACAGTAATCGCTGAATGCAAAACAATAATCTAATTTTTATATGTTGTCGAAAATGTTATATCGCTGACACAACAGTGATTAACATTGAAGTAAGGCCACACTACACCAATTATTCTCAAATATCAATTAGAAAAAATCCATAGAAACTTTCAGGAGCCGGTCTCATAGCTTATTGTCTTGCAACCAAATGTGATACCAAAGATCTGATAGGTTATAACGTTGGATTAGCAATCAAAGCGGTTCGTTACTTGAAAAATCGCCAAACAACTCCATAGAATCGCCAAGAAATCAAATGCTTCCTTGTTCCCGCTCTTTTTTTAAAATGGTAAGCTCATTCACGAATACCAATGCTTATTCTAACTTATTGTAGATGCATAATGATGGGCATTTGCTCTACTAATTTCTTGAGCTGAAGAATTTAGGTGCACACAAAGCATTAGGATATGGATGACACAAAAAGGTGTGTGATTTCTGACAACGGTGCTCCAATGTCATGATCTAAACGACTTTATAGCAAACTGTGATATCGATGTGAATATGAAAACTGTATTCCGGCAAAAGGAAGATTTTTCTTAGCATTTACGGAGAGGAAGACTGTTTTGTTAGTTCAATGCATTAACGAAAAATCGTTAAGGTGCTAAGTATCAGAATTATGTCTATTAGGTGTTAAGTAGCGCCGTTCGTTAAAGTTTAAGCCAAATGCATCATTATTCTTCTAGGCAGCAAACGCAATAGTGGCCCCATTATCAAACCAGATTTTTTGAGGATAAGAGCTATAAGACTTTTAAATAATTTGAATAATAATAAATAATATTAATGAATAATTCGAGCAAATAAGTAATTCAATAATAATAATAATGAATAATTTGAGCATGAAGGAATACTCCGAAAACTTGCAAAATCAAAGAGCAGTTCGAGGAAGAGTAGTCTAGGCGATTTCACACTAAAATATCAAACTTCTATACTCACTGTCTCGATATGATACTGCTATAACATTACTATAACATTCGTATGACATTATGGAATCCGTCACAATTCTAATAAATCATTTTACTCGCAAAATTTTGCGAGTGATTATTACGTCTTCGATAGCCTAAACTTTAGGAAATAAAAATCATTTGCAACAAGAAAGCTACTTTGGCGAAATGAAGTCCACTACAAAAACAAAAGGCGTGTTCAACTAGATGGTTCTAAAATAAATGAAGGACATCGTACTTACATATTAGAACCGATAGTGGAACGTCGTAAAATCATTTTATGACTCACACACATCTCACTACATTCCAAATCGCGTGCCATCTGCCTTGAGCAATAAAACTCATTCAACATTGAAAAATAAGGAAGAAAAGGTTGGAGAAAAAAGAGAAAAAGATTAAACCGAGCAGGTTTTATCGGATTTTCAATTATCCCTTCATCAGCAGGAATTATAGATTAAGACTAGAGAAATTTCGAAAAACTACTTTCCGCTCATCACCTTAACGCTCGCAAATGAATTAGTTACGTGAGTTAGCCCCTTGAGACGCAAAATAACAGATTGTAGAAACAGTTCTGTCGTATTTTCGAAAAGCATAGAAAAAGTACTTGTACACCATTTAAGCTCAATGAAAGACAAACCGATAGTCGGACTAATCTCCTTCCACATCATGACAATTCAGCCATATTCAGCAGGTTAAAGATTCCGTGGCGGTGCAACTCACGATCCTTCGATTTGAAGAGAAAATTTGAAGATTTTGCTCAATTTCGGGACATTTTCGAAGCGCCAAATACGGGGCTGCACGGTGGATTCTCCAGAATCTTCTATCCATAGCGTGTCGATTAGCCTCAGAACCGTTGACATCCAATTTGAAGTGGGAGTGAAGCAGCAGACGAATTTCTTCTTTAGACTGTTTCATTTTGAAAGCTGTGTAGACGAATGAGTGATATATCGCTGGATGCGCAAGAAAACGAGCTTTCTGATGATCTTCAATTCGTAGGTGATTTTCCTAGGCAATGCGACAGAACTTTTTCTACAGTTTATCAGAAGAGACTGAGATGGAATGGCGAACAAATCCGACTTTTTCACAGTGGTGCGGTTAACGCAGTAGATACGATCACTGATGGCAGCACATCACTAGATTATAGCAATCAACTTAGGAACCAAACAACGACCATCTCTTGGTGATGGGAGACAACAGTAGAAGTAGCCCTAATATCCACGCGCATTCACGCTTGTTACTCGCCATTCCAGACAGTGAGCTTATTCTGAGTGAGTCAAATTAGATTATTGGTGACTATTCACAGCTGCGTTGTCAATGAAACGTAGTGTGAAATCAAAGGCAGTAGCATGACATCTCACTCAGCATGGTACGAAATGAAATATCTATCCAGCAAACAAGGAATGAGGCCAGTGCGTAGGGGAGGCACACCCCATTAAACGCGATCGATCGATATTCATCTGCATCCATCGGTGGGTGGAATGGGTCAAAGCGCTAATAGTGTCAGTTGGGACTCGAATCCATCAAAAAACCTCGTTTTCTGAACAATGCACAGACACATTTATGAATCAGGAAATCAATGAACAGTCACAGTCGATGATGAGATGTCTTCCAAGACCCAATCACCAAACCCTTTCAATTGATGCGTAGAGTGAAGCATTTTCCGAACATGAACACTCGAGAGCGAGACACGGCGGGAATAAGATGGATTGGCATGTGCTACTGATGAGGCTTGCGAGGAAGCCGAAACGTACGTCTAGCAGCACTCGAGGTGCTGTACCAGATCACTGAAAGCTCAAGAGAACTCTATCAGATTTAAATGGATTTTCTAAGCGAGGTCTTGAAGTATCGATCGAAAGTGTTGAAATGATTAACGTTCAATCATCCGAAGTAGTTAGAATCAAATAATCGTAGTTAAAAGCAAATTTAAAGTGGTGCCAGATACGCATAAGAAACACTTTGACGTATAAGAAAACCTTGGAGTTTCAGGATGCAAATTCAGAATTATGATTCACGAATGCACAGACGATGCTCTAAAGACGTTCAAAACGTGCCAAATGGCTAGATCAAATTTCAAAGCGAACTTAATGTGAAGAGTGCGATAAAAACTTAACTTAGAGTAGAAAATGATAAGAATATTTTGCTAGTGTTAACAAGTCATCACACTATGGTAATATGATATCAATACTGTGTTTTGCTAAGAAGTTTTCTTCCTATCTTATTGTCATGACTCTTTTTGATAAGAACGAAGAAAACACTCACTTTTCGATCCATTTTGCTCGTTCTAGCGGAGTTCGACAAGCGTAGTAGGTGTTTGCGACACGGAAACAGTTTGGAACGTCAAGTACCGATGGATGTACTGGATAAAGTCGTGCCTCCTCTTCTGGAAAAAGGCGACTTCTATGAGGGACAAAGGGTACAGCGTCTGGTGTTGCTCGTCAGCAATACTCCACGCATTCGATTAAATTCGTAACATGATAAAGATGATTGAATGAATGCTTAGCCTATCCAACATTTTACGGGAGAGCAGATAATATAATTCAGTGTTTTTGTTGTCTCAGACAATTTTGGAATCAATCTTTCGATACCCTAAAGTTTCAGGTCTCATAGAACTGATCGCAGGATCAGACCAATGACCACTTGACCGTTATGTATGTATAAGGTACTCTAAACTAAATACGCGCCACCATAACCTTAATGTCCTACCTTCGAGGATGCTCACGATTTCTAATCAGATATAGTCAGTTAATGTAAGCAGTTATAAATCACATTCTAATATTGTTGACCATCATCTTCAGGCTGATGAGAGAATTGAAAACACTGATAATTTCGCCATTTAGTAAGTCAGTTTGCGAACTAAGATCGATTTTGACTGGTAGAAACGGCTTTATCGGGAAGTGTAGAGAGTTTTATGAAAAAATTTGTTTAAGTACACGTATTACAACTGAAAATCCTCATGTATGGGTAGCGTTCAATTTGGTATTGCAAATTAACAGCTACTTTTAGATAAAGAAAATGTGTAACCATATATCCAATGAACTGTAACTAAAAGATGCTTGAATAAGTGGTGAAAAATGGCTCGTAAGTTTTTCAAGAAGGTCGCACTTCAATCCAAACATATTTAAGAACTCTCATTGAATCATGAGAAAGCTGATGCTTATGATTAGTGGCATCCTATGTTTCTAAGTTTACGAAAAAAAAAAGTTTTAGCTGATAAATTGTGAACCCACGAGATGCATATATGACTCGTATGGGCTTGAAAATAATTTTACATTTCAATTCTGAATAAGTATATCGCAGTTCGTACTGAATATTTAAAATTCTTCGTGATTTATAGATATCTGTCAGCAGAGACACAAGTTCTCTTTCTACGTTGACATCTGGTTTCTTCAAAGCAGACAAATTGTTCTTTTTCGGCTCCTTTTTGTCGGCTGCGCCTTTCGAATAGTGAAGAATTGAACTGATCGAATTTTTTTCCCAGCAATATACCTATGTTCAAAACTTAAAAATCAGTCTTGTTAGAACTTTATAAATAACTCCCATTTTCAAAAATTTTGACACTTGGGAGATTTCATGCGGTGGTATAAGTGAACATTTGGGTAAAACAAAGTTAACCGTATATGTTGGTTTCAAATTTCAAACATAATTTTCTCGACCGCTTCTTTTGCCACAAAGATTTTATTCGCCATACATATTGTGGACGGATATAATCGTCTCTTACCCAATCGATAAACATAATTCCCCATTGACATTGTCAAAGGTGTGGTCCCTAGTAAGCTCTTTTACACTCTCAAAAATTTCCAGGATCCTTTTTTCGGGCGTAGTTTTGAATGGACTGCGTGTGCTTCGAAAGATAAGCCTAAGCCCCAAGCGACCGTTACGCAAACTTAGGCATAGTCACGCAAGTGCTACATCTGAACGAGTGTTTAGATGGACCATTATACAGCAAAACGACGAATGAGAATCTTTTCTACAACTTTGGTTACTTTTCTGCCCTCCGCACCATATTTCAGCTCCTTGAGAACAAAACGCACTTTCTCTTTTTTTGAGTTTTAATAGTAATTCGATAGCTTGAATCTCGACGATTCAAAGGTGCATTCCTCTTGAGTTCTTAGTGCGCTGCAACATAAGCATTGATGTTATGTTTCACACTCAGAAATATTTCGCTGGACAGAGCTTTTCCCCTGGACTTTTAATAAAATTCAACCGCCTGAGACTCGGAAATTTCAATGGTGCACTTGATAATTTGAATCAATTTTTTTGTGCTGTAGCAGTCAAAAGAAAATTGGGGTACACTTGACGTGCGGTTCTTCTCAGCTAGGGTCTGTGAGTGGCTGTGCATTGATCGCGCAGAGCGATTCACATGTGGCGTGCGATTTTTGTCATTATATTTCGAGTTTTTTCTCCGCTTTCAATAAACTTTAGATCGAATGTATGACACTTATACTCAAAGATTTTCTCTACACGTTCAAATACTTTTCTTATATAGTGTCAGGCCCTTAGGCACGGTCTTTGGCCTTTATCACGATTACTTGGCAATATAAAATGAGAATAGTCTGAGCCCACAGAACGACGGAAGAAGACTTATTTTCCACTAACAATACTAAAATTCCAGAAGTCTCTATGGAACGGAAAAAAAGTTCTTCGAGTAGATTACAGAAATACGCGTGAAAAAGCGCCGAGTGTGAAGCACAATTTTTTCAAAGATTTACAGCGGACTAAGAAATCCTTTTCAAATACCAAGTAACCACCACTGAAATTGTCGAGATTCAAGCTACCGAATACCCAGAAAAGTGAAGCATGGTGTGAATAATAGAAAAGTACTTCAGTTTGTCTTCATGAGCTTCACGAAATAAAGAATCTTGATGATAATCGAGGAGTCAGCAGTCTCTACTAAGAACATTTCGTGCAAACGCATATCGCAAATGGGCTTTGCTTTACTATATATACGACTAACCTAGTTCCCTGTAATCCGAAAATTTTCTGCCATTGTACATTTTCAGAAGATGAAAAATGCTCTTCAAATATTAAATGTGCTTTACTTAGATCGAGAATTTACCCTGCCGTTTCCACTCATCACTTTCGACGATTAAGACCCTTGACAAATCAATGATCTAAGTCTATCGATGACTTAGTTGCGTAGAAATCATTGTGACATTGTTCCAAGATTTTCCCTATTGGTTCTGTTGTCATGTAATTGTCGCTGACAGAGGTAAAGTGATTAGGTCGGAATTCGTCTTGAACCTGAGGTTCTGTGGACATTTCCCCTCATTGATCAAGTGAATGTTGGTGAACGTTATTTTCAGTGAGAATCGAAGATAGGCGTTTTCAGACTGACATCTCAGGCTACTGACAGCTCCTAATGATCAGAGGAAAATTTGCTGTCTTGTGACTTGAATTTTCCCAAGACGGCAGTGAATCCTACAATTATTCGATTAATCCTCGAGGACGATGTAATAGTCCAAATCGATAATTGTCGATGATTTTCGACTGCTGGAGTATTTACGATTTCCGCAAATGACAAATTTCACGTTATTGCTCTAATACCCAAGAAATGGTTTGAAAAATAATAACTAAGAGTGTGCTGATCCGAGGGAGACTGTGCTACTGAAGAGTTGGATGGACGAAACAGGCATCTCTTCAGCATTCTGTGAGTGTCCTTATCAGACCCCATAAACGGCTCAAACACGTTATCATGTTAACAGACTATAATTCAGAGCTTTGAAATTTCATAGTAAACGCAGCATTCCTCAATAATAACTATATATTCTTGGACATCATTCAACATACTAGGTGACATTTCGCTCGTTCACTGGTTTCAGTGTTAAAAGTACGAGTCTTGACGGATCCAAAGCGAAGAATGAAAACGTTGGTGAGCATTAGAAAATGGACTCTAGTTGTGATATCATGAACAAACTCTTATCTTACAAACAAAATTGCTCAGATTCCGCGCTCTTAGTAATTGATAAAATAAACTGCGAGGTGAGAGCAACCAGACGTTTATCGGAATCCATGCATATTGTCGCAAATGGTTTCAAAGAAATCTCAATGAAACCTCGCTTCTCCATGTCCAACAAGTACTGCTAGACCGAAGAAAATTTAGGTTAGTATGTAACATGAAGAAAGGACACAATACTAA
The DNA here is from genome assembly GCA_019055375.1 of Parelaphostrongylus tenuis. Classification (NCBI taxonomy): domain Eukaryota; kingdom Metazoa; phylum Nematoda; class Chromadorea; order Rhabditida; family Metastrongylidae; genus Parelaphostrongylus; species Parelaphostrongylus tenuis. Next base: position 58,587 of record JAHQIW010007300.1, read on the forward strand.
TAAGTATTCGAAAAAATTTTCCATGAAATTGGTGATGAGTTCTACGTCTTTTCGTATGAAGCCCTCTGTTCGCTAAAGTTTTCGGTGACTCAATCAATCACAACTCTCTGTGCGAACAACAAACGCTTTCTGTTGTGTTATAACTGTCACTTGCTTAAATGTGTAAGAAAACAGAAATTCGAGACGTCCACGATCCTTCGCACATCAATAAATATTTGCGACAGAGCACTTTTTTAGAAATAAATTAACAGAAATTTTTTAGGCAGCCAACTATGAAAAGCTGACAGAAATTGAGATGACTGAAGTCACAATGTTAGTGGTAGAAACCAGCAAGTTTTGCCACATACCGATTAGATCTGGGCAGCTGGTGATCAGTAGATTTGTCACCAGCTTAGACAAACATGTTTGATTTTGCAAAGCGAGAATATCAGTATGATTAAGTCATAATAGGTTGGGGAAAAAGTTCTAAGAAAATGCTTGTGACTTTTTTGGGTGTCGGCCATTCTTTGTGTTTTTGGGCTCATTTGAAAGCCCGTCTTCTCCCACCTTGATTGGTATATAATTTATCTACTTATTTCAAGTGGAGTTAGCAAGCGAGCAAATTAGGTTGTTGATGATGCACGTATGGCTGTAGGGTTCAAATGCAACGGTGGCAAGTGAACGCATCAATCTGGCTTGGGGCGAAGAGACAGTTGGCAAAAGTACGGTGCACAGGTGGCTCAAAAAGTTTGACGAAGGTGAAGAAAGTTTCGCTCAATGGAGCACTGGTTGCACGACAAAAAGTTTGGTACCGATATTGAATTGCACAATTCGGTTATTCATTTCTTCAACAGCAAGAAATCGAAATTTTATGCGCGCGGAATCAATCCTTGGCCGGGTGGCAGGAAGTGCTTGAAGTTGAATGGGTGTACTTTGACTATCAGTCTTGTCTTTGTTCGGGTCTAATAGGTGCATAAATAAATGTTTGACAAGCATTTTTTCAAAACTTTTTTCCCAACCTATCAACATCTTTCTATGAGAATTTTGTCATAGAATCCATTACAACCGGTGACTCAGTCCTAATCATAACTAAAAGTTGTACGTGAAGCTGAAGATATGCGAAAAACATGTTATTATGATCGGAAACTAAAGACACTTACCAAGGTCAATTGTACACGATGTGGTGTTATAATTGAGAAGACTCTCATGAGATCGGCTTGACCTGAAATCGCGTCATTTGAAATACACTATATCAAGGGCAACAACAAGATAAATTATGACAGCAAAGGAAACACCAGCAACAAGGGAACCTTCACAAAGCAAAATGTTCTTGTATAAGCTGAGATCAATGGCGACCGGTCTCTGAATTTTTCGCGACAAATATGACCATATGAGGCCATAAATAGAAAAATGATTCTCAAAGATTCCTGGAAGGAGTCTGGAAATCTGTTATCAGAAATATTTTTTAGACCTCTTGTAAATGTAAATCAAGTACTGTTTGAATATATTTCTCTCAAAACTTCTATAGCATATCAACTTCACCACTCCATAGTTCGCTCTTTTCTACGTTTTAACACCATGTTAGTATAGAGGTAACTTCTAATTATGAACTTTTTAACACTGAACGCTCACTTAGAAGAAAAAAAATGCATTCTAAATTTATTAATATTATCAGAAAATTGGGGATTTGCCCCTGCGAAAAGGAAATAACAAAGAAATGAGAACCAACTATTGATTAACCTCGTCACGATCAAACAATTCTCTAGTTTCTTGATGAGTAGACACAAGGTAATTAGCAGTAAAATTCATCAAATACGGCATGGTACACTGGTAATACCACGCATCACATCTGAGACTGGTTTTTTCAAACCTGAGTCAAACACATCCCCATACAATGCAAAACTCTGTGCGACTTGCCTTCAATGAATCCATAGAGGAGTTGAAAACAACAAAACGGTAAGTGCCTTTAAGAAGCTGCTTATCTCAGATTGAAAAAATAATGTATTGAACTCCATCTGCTGAGATTATCAAAGCCTTTGGTTTGGGTCTGCATACCAATTTGATCTTTCTAGGTTCCAAAGAATGGTGAGACTGCCAAAAACGTCAACTATTACGCTGTATTTCATAAAATTACGAATTAAAACCGTGCCTCCTCATCAAAAAAAAGAATAAAAAATAAAACCACAGCATTCGTTCTAATAATGACGTAAACATTTTGAATTATGCAAATAGGTACGCTTCGTTACTTCACTTCTTTCGAGTGAATAAGAAGTAATGAGGTTTATCTTCGTCTTAATAGCACAGAAATAGATACCGATCCCTGTCGTTGAACAAAAACTTTTCATAAGAGTTCTAGTGATCGTTCAAAAGGCTAAATCACTGGTTAGCCCGGTAAGTGGCCGTTTTTTCAAAAAGACCCTCTTATGACGCTGTAAAATCTCTAACATAATTATGTTTCACATCGGCCGTGTAATCCAACTAGTACTTTGCTGGAAGCGCGAAAAGTACATGAACGTGTAGGCAAAATCTCTAAATAACAGAGTCGTACGTTTTATCCGCAGCTTCTTCCAAAGCAGAGAAACTATTCCTAATTATAGGAAAAAATCGCACTTTACATGTGACTCGCCGAGGTGCCTCGAATGATGGTCGTGTTGAAACTGCGTCATTCCCCTGCGCCCCGCCAAATCACATGCTAGCGTATGTGAATCAGTCATATTTTCCTTGTTGCACTGCAGAGAAGCAGTTTCTCCAAAAAAGAAGCACAGCTTTGGAATTGCTAGATCTGACGCTATCGAATGATTATTAACAGTCTGAAGGAAGAGCTCTGCTCTGCGAGAAATACGCGCGTGTGAAACAATAGTTTTTTCTTTCACTGATACGTTAGGAAAGGACTTTTTCAAAAAGCAGTCATGAGCGGAATAACCAGAGATTTGAGCTTCCGAATGATTACTGCCACTCTTATGAAAAGTTTTTGTGCAACAAAAAAGAAGTTTCGATAAGTTTTTCAGATATTTCAACAATAGAAAAACGTTCAATTTCGTGATGACCATACCGTTTGATGACAAGAATAGCACGTAGTTTGAATTCAATTGGAGCACATTACGTGTGATTTATCACCTGAGTGCCGCCTTTGAAGTGGCTATCGATGGTTTACTACCACGTTGTCCACGGCCACCGCTGCTACCGCCGTCACTAACACCAATTGAGACGTCCACATCTACAGCGGTCGCCAACAGACTTTCTTGAGATCGTTGTGAATCCACATGACTGACTGTGCTAAATAAATTGAATAAGGGATAATTATAATAGTTCTCTTCTAATGTTCATAGGAGAAAGATCTCGGCGTTGATTAAATCCCTAAGGGATGAAGCGCATTCACTTGTCTTCAATTTATAACATCATTTGAGGGGATTATGCAATATCTGGCCTATATAATGACTCGCGGTGGCCTACCAGTGTATCAAGTCAGTGCTGCTATACCGTCAGATCCGTTAGCGATTCCCCAATCCTGGAGGACTGGAAAGCTTGATGAGCTTTGAACGCGCTATCGACTATCGATTCATCGACCATGTGTATCACAGAGCACCTCTATCCACTGCGCTACACCCGCTCTATCTGATATTTACACTTCTATTTTCATAAACGCGTAAGATTGGTACGATAAAAACGCTCATGACATCACTGAAAATGCTTGGAATTCTGATTCATATAAATCCGTAATTCATCCCATAATAATTCGTGTAACGATGTACAATTCGTTTTGTAACATGTATTAATGCTTTTGACCACAACGATAGCAGCATTATCTCTTATATCAGATCTCTAGAAAATCCTTCCAGAACCATAAACTATACTTCTAACATACTTCATCTATTTGCACTTCTAACACTTTTCACAAAATAAATTGAAAAAAGTGTGACTAGTAAAATACTGATTATTAAGTAATTATTACAAGAACCTTATAACTATGTCGTCCGAAGTACCACGTGGGACATATGTGTATTTGGGATCAACTCATGAAATAGGTTCCATGAGAAAATTTGAGTTAAAGGAATTAATCAGTCAAATTCCAGCATCTCTCCTTCTGATCGAGTTTGAACCAGTATTCGTGGGTCGAAGTGCGATGCAAGACTCTTACGCGCTTAGCAAGGTTCCTGAATTTGTCAAACAAATAACATTTGCATGGAGAAATGAAATAAACCTTTCTGAATCAGCTACATATCATACAATAGTAATGGTCGTGGTGTCCACATCATTATTGTGTCCTATGAAGTTCGCCTGCCCAAGTTCATGATGTCAGATGGCAACTTATTCTAGACAAAAAGAAAAGAAGATGACATACGGAAGGAGAGGAAAAAGCACAAAATATTCTTTAATGGCAAAGTTTAGTGGCTGACTGCTAGAGGGCAATTTAACGAGCAGTAAAGCTCTCAGCATAGTGTAAATCCTTATACACATATGTACAAAAAAAATGAATAGAATGAGTCAGTAGATACAACAGAACTAACAGAGAATTATCAAACATTAGTGAGTGATTTGTGAACTGCACATATCTCATAAAGACCGTCTGCTCTCGATCTGAGGAAAATAGTTTGGTTTAAAAAAAACTAAGTGAAAAGTTAAGCTCAGTGTGATTTGGGAACGAATGAACGCTCGAAAGATATATGCAAAAAATGATGTGGCCATCGCTGCATATTAATCGTCTAACTTAGCGGTTATGTAGCGACGGTAAATCGTTCGTATTACCAACACCTAGGAGTTGTCTATGACATTGAAAGCAAAATGAAGTATGCGTAGCACACAGTCAAAAATTAGTGTTGATTCAAAACAACAAAATCATTTCTCCTTTCGACCGCTTTTTTGCAGACTCGCTCAAAATGATATAATTTGATAAGGATACAATATTTTCAGCCGTTGGGTCTGGTGCTATACAGGCGCTTGTTTCGTCCTATTGGGACTCATCAGTAGGACCCTCCTTCGGTTCCGTCGATCCCTTGAGGCTAAATAATCCTCTAAAGGAATCGACGCTGAGTAAAAAACAATCATCCGACATACATCATCCGACTTTGGGTGATTATTTTTTACTCGGTGTCAATTCCTTTAGAGGATTATTTAGCCTCAGGGGATAGGCTGAACCGAGTGAGGGTGCTAGTGATGAGTCCCAATAGAACATAACAGGCGCCTATATAGTACTAGACTTATCGGCTAAAAACGTGTTATATCTTTATCAAAAGTATTTCTTATTATCGCTTACTTAGCCGTGCAGAAAAATAGTCAGCATCTATTTGAGACAAACTCCCCTATTTCGTCAACAAATCCCAAGTTCTTGTTTTGCTGTCAGTCTTCCAATATATTATGGTGAACACCATTATTGTCATTCGCGTTCATTATTACAAAACTTAAAAAAAGTTATAAATAAGGTATAACAATCGCAATGAAAACTCACCGCTTTGACTTATAAACTATTTGACCACGCACAAGACGTGGATTTGATGGACGGCATCTTTTCGGCGAAAGACAATGCATTCTGGAGTGACCCCATCAAATTTACGAGCAGTACGAAAAAATCGAGCGTAACACATTTTCAACTCCTTAATAGGAGAGAAGAAAACGTTGTAAGAAAGAGAGGTGCGTAACTGGACGAAAGAACTGATGTGATGAAGGTATGTAGGGCACTATAAAGTTTACATAATCAGCACTCAATGGTCTGAGCTGAATTGTGGAAGTGCGACAATGGCGATGAGTAAAATGATAAGATGATAGTTATAACGTGTTGATGGTGTAAAGAGAAGCGAACTTAGACAATGTGATGATTATTTCACCATATAAATCATTTTAGCCATAACCGTAGTAGATCGACCAGTGTTATCCGACGTGCGTGAGGATGACAAATCCTAGGAAAGCGAGAAAAGAATCGAATTTTAGAATTAGTGGGACCTACAGAGTAAAAAAAAAACTGTGATGAGAGTGAAGCAAGGTGTTGAAGTGATAAATTAGTTGCACATAAAAGTCTTTTACATCAGTCTATACTGATTGCTAATCAACTTTGATATAATACTACTAATAGCTGCGAAAAGCTACAGTATCCTATGGGAGAATGTGTTCAACATACAACTGCCAACTGTCAGATGGGTGGCAATGTTCATAAACATAGACGAAACGAAACAGGAAAATTGGGGGGCGAGGATAAGGCATCCCACCATGAGGTGAAAATACGATTATTCCACACTCACTGCAAATAGATGAACGTAATGACATCGGATGGTGTTTACGTTACTTTTCTGATTCTATTATTTACTGAAACATAGGTAAATAAAGTGATATAATGAGGCACATCATAAGCTACGAGGATTGTTGCCCTTCATTCCTAAGAAATAAATGTTGCTAGATTAGACGAACTGACATAGATGATGGGCAATGCAGAGGGATGTTAGTGATGCTGGAAGAATGAGGTTGAGAAGAAGCTAATGAAGTGTCGGGTTTATAGTGTCGATCAATGAGAATGGCAATTGCCGAGAAGCTCTTTTTTTTAAATAGGAGGATCACATCAGCATGTTAAGTGTAACGCTTTTTTTTTCGTTCGAGGCGCATCCAACAAATGGCATCTTTGCCGCGATGATTTGCTCATCTCATCGTTCAATCATCCACATTTTTTATGACTTTCAGAATTACCTCTATAAATTTGTTTACGTGGGGGGGGGTGGCCGAGTGATCGTGATGCCTGTCTTGTCGGAGAGCAGATCCTCGCCTCCCAAAACTCTCCGGCAGCCAACAACAAACGGACGGTGGAACGCCACAGCCAGGCTATCCTCGCGATTGCAAAGAAATAAATGTAAAAATTACTGGGATTTGCACAGTGGAAAAAACACACCGTGAGAGGGATCATTTAAAGAAAAGATAAAGAGCTTTACTTATTCGCATGGGCTTCATTACATGTGGATGTCGCTCTCATGGAATACCCCTACTGTGGCCTTCTCAGTTCTCCGCCATAGGCATTATTCTTTGTGGACAAGACCTTCTTTTAAACAGGTATGGAACCAGCTCGCTTATCCTAAAGAAACGAGAGGCGCAGTTTTCCTGTGTAACGTTACAGCAAGAGCATCTAGCCAGCGGCACCTGATTACCACTGCGCAATGGTTGGAGGCATTCTGCATCGTACACAAAGTCGAAGGTTCGATTCTCGCGCTCATGGCTCACGAAGCCATACAAGCTCTTCGGGGTCGGTAAATTGGTAGCGGACTGGTCGCAGACTTGTTGGGAGGATAAGCAGAAGTGAATCGGTACAGCGGGAGGCCAGTGCGAGCCATTATAAAGGCCAGCTATACATTCGATCACCTCAAACAAGGATGAAAAAATGAAGACGAATGCATGACATATTCCTCAGGAATTGATTAACGCCAAAAACTTTATCTTTTATCCTTTTTTTTTGATAACCACTGTGTCCCCCGTACCTACGAATTTCACATTGCGTAATGAGAGAATAAATAAATCATCGTTTTGCACATCATTCATCGCTCTTCGGACCCACAAGACAATTCATTCTTTCGTTTTTCCTCCTAACGAAAGCATGTGGTAATTCGTAGAACCGTATCGGATGATAAATCAATAATATATGAAACTGAGGATTCGCACTGTTTGAAATTGCTCTCCAGAAGATCATCTAGAAGTGCACGAATCATTCAAGTCCATTCGTACCATTTAAAGGTGACTGGTTGATTATTTGATCTACAGAGTGGATAGCGGTGACCCATAGATGTAAGAGGCAAGTTCTGTATGATCGAGAACAAGCCCTCGTACCAACTATTCAACTCGACAAAGATGGAGACCCCGTTAGCCTGTGGCGAGGAGCCAACGAAAGAACCATGTACATTGCAGGTTACCTCTACTTCACGCTGTCATTACAAAAAGGGACAGTGACTATTAATAATGCTTTCTAAGAACTTCATTCATAAAGAATAACATGTTGGTGATCGTGGCATAGGGTTTTCATGAGAAGATTCTGGAGTATTCCTTAACAAACCATCTTCTCATCCTCATCAGAATTGAATTATTTGAACGTTAACCGATAAAGAACACTACAGAGTCTTTCTATTGTGGATGCAATGAATTAGGAACAAAATTCTCATAGAATATGAAAAAAATTAATACTTTGTGGATTTCTATAAATGTTGAAAAAAAGCAAGCCATTAGTGAGAATCTTGCAAATTTGGACGGTTAAGGGTCGTTTTTGAAGCTCAACTTTCACAGATCTTTTTTTTTGCTGAACAAAGCTTTTTTCCGAATATTTCAGAGATCATGCAAAAGTTTAAAATCCATACTGTACTTGATTTACTCTAGAAAGGTGTTCTGAATACAGTGCACAGCGAAACTAGAAGCATCATTCGGAGTGCTTTGCTCGACCAGCTAGGGTCTGAGGATAGCTTTTCATTAGATTAGACTTACACCCATACAACAGTACAGATCTCAGAAATTCTGAAACTAAATTTGCTTTTTGAATGTCCTTATACGGCGTTGCAAGAAGAAAAACAAGATCACGTTTCATATTCAGAGTTTTCCTTGAACATAAGTGTTATATATGCGCAAAAATTACATGAGCGTGTGAAGAAAACTGTGGAGCATCAGACTAATACTAGGAATCGCATTTCGTCGCTGGTAAGCAAATAGTATTTTGCGCGTCAGTGAACTGAGCATAACAATGGAAATAATGAATTTTACCAGTGAACTAATTATACAATCCAGAATAAAGCTGGATCTGCCTGAAGTCATATAAATCCCTTCTAAATGTTAATTCAACAGCATCCATATACTTTATTAAGACCTTAAGCTACGTTTAACCAATCAAAGCAGATGTGAAACAAAATGAATGTAATAATGCAGAGTGGTGTGCAAAGCATTTGCGTCATCTGAGACTCAAACCCAGACTTCACTCTTTCCGGGAGCGCGTGCTGAACCGTTGCACTACCGACGCTCGTTTTTTACACTACTCTTTTCTACTCTACAACGCGTTATCTGTCAACAGCCATCCGTCTACGGTCTGGCATGGGTGGTCGCTTTCGACACTGAATCCTCTGATGCTGACAGATATTGAGTTTGAATAATCAATCAGAATTCATTATATTTGAACGCCTATTGCGGTGGTATGATGCTATAATAAATACAATAATCTAGAGTGCTGTGCGAAAAAGATCACATTTATTGTGACAAAGCCAACAGATTTTCTAAGTGTGGATTCGAAACCAATTGACGCAAATGTTTTTGCACACCACTCTACGCTATAGGGCTTATTACAACAATCATACCACCGCAGCAGGCGGTCAGAAAAAATGGATTCGAAATGAATCTCACTGCTGACAAAGAAAGTGTCAGCAATTATATCATCGTTAATGACACTACTTGTTAGCGCTGTTATCACCATTGCTACCATTACTATACTTCCTTTCATTAGCCCATTCTCAGAAGCTAATCGCATAGATATGGCATGAACTAAACTTCCATATTATCATGTAGGAGAACACTAATGCAATCTGAAAGTATAGTGAGTACATGTTGTGACATGCGGCAATGGAGAATTTAGGAAGGTAGTGTTCCGGCAGCATTACTTCAAAACGCAATTAATATCATTAGCATTTTGAGCAGCTAACAACCTGAGGGGATTTGAACTCTCTGTTACCCACGTTCCAATACATGTTAGAACGACGAGATCTCAGTTTATTGCGTTGAAGCGGCCATGCTACCACACCTGTGAAGATTCATCTAGTACAGCCAACAAAACCAGAGAGAATCAAACCTGAGATTTCCAAGAGCCAGTAATCAGTTCACATCGAGCCATTGTTACTGCTTATCCAAGCTTATAATAGAAAACTCTTAACCAGTGGAGAACGAGGAGGATCGTGTTAATACAAAAGAAAAGGGAGATCTCATTTAACATCAGCAATTGACGTGTTATTAGTCTGTAGTTCCCTCTTCAAGAACTGCGTGAGCCTCTTTCAAACCTTGGCAAAAGATCGAATGAAGAAAAGTTATGTGGACAAGCCAAGCGATAAAAAATAATAGATCTAATCACACGGTGGAGAATCCCAATGAAGCACAAAAATCAGCCTATTTCGTCTCACTTTTATCTGCTTAGAAATGGTCTCAGCTGAGCGGAAACAAGAATGGACATTGAGCATGCGGTCAATCAGGGCATCTCTTTCACTACACAAAACTATGATAAGTCAGCTGCATCACACCAGAATTTCATCGCTATGCAATAATCACCAGTGGAAAAGGAGCGTTCTAAGAAATAATACCACTTCGCAAAAACTACTTGGCGGCACTTTCAAGAACGTTGCCCAAAACAGAAATGGGTCGTAATACGATGATGAAACACGACTGCTTAACAGAAACAACACTTTGCCTTGTTTTTTGTATTATCAAGTATTAGCAAAGCGAAATCAATGCTGGAACGATCGGTAAATAATACTAACATATAAAAAATTTTGATCATGTGATGTAGTAGACAATAAGAAGAAAGGATGCCTCTCAGAGAGAAGTGTTGATAAGAGAGATAAGCTAGTGAGTTCAAAAGATGCTGAGTTCACAGCAACTAGTAGACTACCAACGTCTAGAATTCAGAAACCTTCACAAAGACTCTAGAAGAAAAGCACGGTTCTTTTTGGTTCTTAGAGCTAAGAGCAGCCATAGAAAGAATGGTACGCAATAGGGTCGAACAGAGCGTCGAACATGACGGGGAGAGTCCGAAAAGAATAGGCGATAACGCGCTGCGTTGAAATATTCCGCATGTACATGAAAATGGTGCTTAGAGTGTTGATTTGCTGCAACAGTAGATTCAAACACACTGAGAACACTGGGGAAAAAAACTCTTTGGATTCAAACAAAGTTACTATAAGGGTAACGACTGACTACGAAATGACGTTCTGAAGTTGCTCAAGCAAACATCTCAAAAGCCGACGATTAGAAACCAACAATGATTTGGTTTGCTCTAGGCGCACTTGATGTTATACTCCAATATTTCTCGCAACTTTGTGATCACAAGTGCAAAAAAGTAAAAGCAGAACTAGTTAGATCAAAACCATGCTTCAACACTAGATATTTGAGCTCACTAATTTTACTGCTCTTTTGAGCACTGTTATGGTGTTAAAAAGATCATCCAAGAGCATAGAGGTACGCAAAAGTTAGCGTTCAGGAAAGAGTTCCACCGGCATCCTATTCAACCTACAGCGGGGGATGCATTCTAGCACCACACCACCGATTACCGCTTTGATATCACTCTTTTTTCGATATGTCCTACTGTAGCTGCTAGCAACCTGCCTCTAACGGGCTCGCTCGGGTATGCAAATTTCGGCATCAAACCCAATTATGCTGATAGCTATTTCTGACAGCCACAGCTAGCTGATTTTCTGCGCACCACTCTATTCCTTGTCTTTGATTTATAGAAATCGAGAAATACTCAAGGTAATCAAAGATTACTCCGTCGCATTTTGTGACCAAATGGTTGCGGATGAGAACAAAGCATACTTAATAATATTAAGTACTTCATAAGGCTGAGAAGTAGATAATTCTTTTATAGTGAGGTGTAAGGCTTCAAACTTGAATAATGATATCATGAAAAATCAATTCTGTTCTCTACTTGTTCATCCTCGAGCACTCAGTAGTTTAGTTGCAAGGTTCGCTGTCATCAAGAATTCGTTGCTTTTCTGAAAAAATCCAAGTGCCCAGCAGCAAACTTTCAAGCTACCTGAAAATGTATTCTACCACGTTTGATGGAATGCGAACATCTAGCACGGTTAGCTGCTTTTTTGAACACGACATTCAAGAGGAAGCACACTCGTCGATTACTCAGTATTTCGGTGAGGACAGGTCTGCATGGTCCTTAGAGCAGCGATCGGATCCACACCCGTTTTCGACCACCTCTACATGTGGCACTTGCGCCACAGCGAAACGAATGGATACAGTGCTGAGGTCGATATAAGGCTGCCAATGAATAGCGGTTCAGCATTTTTTCCTTCTTCAGAGTCTGGAAAGGGAAATGGTTCATAGCCATACTCTCCAACCCTCTTATACTCCTAATGAAAAGTCAATGCGCGCATAGGAACCTGGCTATTCATATTACTCCATATTGACCCTATACTATTTACAGCGTTTAAACCGTTCATAATAATGTGTACTGATTCTGGTACAGTTAATAAAATTGACTTAGATTTTTCCTTCAAGATTTCCTTCTTCGGCCAATTTTTTCAGTGAAGACAAGGAATCGAGCAACAGAACGATTATCTCAAAAAACTAGTTCGCTGCGCCTTAACTTATTACTGATTACCAAAGAGTACTGATTTCGGTGCACATGATTATCTCGTTTTATGGACACGCTCCAATGAAAGGAAGCCCTCCACAATGTGGTTATATGGGAAGGTATGGGTTAAAGAACACTCACTGTCCTTGTTCTCCGAGGAGCGATACTGACGGTATATTGTTCCTTGTTTACAGAAAATTATAGATCTATCTTACTCGGAGAAAGAGTCAAAATTGAAGCGCTGAGTCATACTTTACAGTGTTTCCCTGCTCCTTTTGATGCAAATAAGTATTCTTTTAATTTATCTAAAATTCCAATAGCTTTGCTGTTTCGATTTCTGTATATGAATCGTAACTGCGATTTTGAAATAACTGTTCATCTCCACAGAATACAGCCACACAACAGTAAGTCCTTGCAAAGATTCTGAAGGTGGAATTCCGGGGCGTTAAACATTGAAAACCCATAGCACAATGACAGCATTATTTTAACATAATGAAAAACACTTTATAAGGACTGAGTAACTTGTTGAATTTTTGTAAGGTTATTGAGAAAATTGGTTTTTCTCAGTACGCTCCGTCCTTTTATGGTCAGAAATCACTGAAAACACTTTGTTAGCGTAGAAAATCTTGCCAATTTTTTGTACTTTTGGAGGAAAATCGGTCCAAAATGGACTAAAAAAGTAAAATATGCTAAGCCGACGATGTAGCATATGGCCAGAAATATATGGATTATTTTACAAACAGTGATTTGAAGTAGAAGTAATTTAAGCAAATAATTACAAACGTTCCTGACAAATTATTAACTCGATCAATTCGGAGTGTACCTGTGCTAGTATACCTTCTTCGAGCAGACTTTTGTTAGAAAGCATAAATCTTGGCAATTCCATTATTGTGATTCTAACAAGAAAACCATACTTGTTGCGTTGTTAGCAACATAAATAAAATTATGTTTCACACTCGATATGCTTTGTTTACTCGGCTGGAGATTTTGAATGCCTTTTCGATCAAATTATGGCAATTCGATAGCTCAAATCAATACTGTAGCTAAACTGATTTTCAAAAAGGTCCTCATAGAGTTTCGTAAGAGTAAAAAAGATTACGTTCCACATTAGGAGTGGTTAGCGCATCACTAAAAACTTCGCCTAGGATTTATTGGTGCTCATAAGCATATGTGTGAAAGGAAATTTATCGCTACAACGATAAAAAACCACTAAGGAAACTTTTATAAAGGTATTCTTAGTAAAAAGGGCGATCTCGTGCCAGAAAATTCCATTTCCATGGAATAAACACGTCCTTGCTAAAAGCAACTTTTTTAATTCCCAACTATTACTGGACATTTCTTCTCCCCAATTGTTTATATTTTTGTGTAATCAATAGCTGAAATAGCTGTGATATTCAGATTCCAATACTAAGCTTGTTTTGTGACGAAACCCCCATAATGTGTTCTATTAACGGAAAGAAAACGTTTTTCTTTCGGTGTAATTAGTTCGCCGTTTGGACTTCACACCGGATTCTGTTGGAAGTTGTAATGAAATTTCAATCCTAAGGAAGCTTTATTGCTACGAAAGATAGATTGTTAATGAAGGAAGTTTTGCAATCAAGTTTCTAGTAGAAAGGATGCATATTAATACCAAAATTTCCTATTTCTCAGTACGTCCTAAGGACACAACGCATTCTCAACTTTCTTACACACTGGCAAAACTGTAATTCGAAAATACTTTTTCTATAATGTATTATGATTTTTGCAAGTAGCAAATCTGAAGGAGCTTTCGCATGTTGTCTGTCTCAGCTTTGATAGAACCTGCTTTCATCATTTTTTGCAATACTCCTTCAAAAAGGATGCTTTTTTTTCACCTAAATTTTTGAATCTTGTAAAGATGTTGTAGATTTTGTATTCATTATATTGAAAAATCAGCAACTTATACAGTCAGCATCAGTCGACAAGAAATAATCTTTGCTCATTTTGGTACCGGTCAACTATTTATCCTTGTTGCATTGAATGTACTTCTCATGATCAATAAGTAGTACTTCCCGCATCCTATTGAACTAGTAACAGTAGAAAACTACGCGGCGCTTTCGGAGTAGTTCGTCGGTTATTTGGACATCACGACGGATTTTGTTGACAGTCGTATAGTAAAATTTCGATGTCGGAACAGTCACTGTTACGAAAGAATGAGATATTCCCGAAAAGGTTGTAATAGATAATCCTAGTAAGAAGAACGCCCGCCCATACGTCCCAGCAATCTGCACTTTTGATCAGGGAAACGACGTCTCCTGGCATTAACATATTTTCAACTTCTATTGCGCATTATTGCCATTATATCGTGAGAGTGAGACCGTCTTTTCCTAATCATCATTTCTCCGATGTTCATAGAAATGTTATTCTACAATCAGCTCACAAATATCGAGCATGTACAGGCCTTAGAAGTAGATTGGTTCCTTGCACGCGAGCTTCACGTTTTCTTAATTCGGTTGTTATCAAAGAGTAGGGTATGGTTCAGGGTGATATTGGCACAGTACGGTACAATTCTAGTCGAAGTTTTGAAGAATTTCCCTTCCGCGGAGGTTGGGAAGGTCAAATTGACTCGTAATTCCCACAGTCGACTACTTCCAAAAGTGTAACACGGTAAGCGCAAGGTGACAACAATGAACAAACGAGAAATATGCAATACTAAATAGTTTTTCCAGAAGCGATTAGGGCTTTTTGCACAGAGCTCTTCTGTGACGCAAGAGTGTTCGACTCCCCTTTGCATATACCCATAGGAAGCGATTCGGCGGAGCAGGGATGTCGTTCGCTAGTGGACGGCCACAGTGACGTTATCAAAACTTGAAGAGTTGTATCGTGATATCCTTTGTACGACTTGTTACAGTTGACTGAATGGCCGAAAACAGTATGACTGCTAGTAAACCATACTTTTCGTCACACATGATAGCTATACGTGCTCGAAAAGTGTGTGAACATGTGAACTAAGTGTATGTATCGAATTAGAACGAGAAACCTAAAGCATTTCTTCAAAACGGAAAAGAGATTCCCTCATTAAACGATAAAAGTCGCGCGGCGTTTTGCGAGTCGCGCTGCGCGCAGCGATTTCGATTGCCGTCGCGAAAGATCAACATCTAGCCGTAGTTCTTAGATAATTAGTATTCTCGAAATAGTAATTTAGGAGTTCTGAAAAAATAACAATCTCTGTTTGTTCTGATGAACATAACACAACAAAGATTTTCCTTGCCAACATATTATATAGTTAGAAGAATTATTAGTATGATTTGAATTATTCCAGGTATAGCCATTATATTTGGCACAAGTGAGGCAATTTCAAACAGTTGGGTCATCAAATGAGATAAATTGCAAGGTAAAGTAAGTGAAACGAACAAAAATTGCATTATAACTTACTATTAGTCAAGGAGTTCATGATACTTCTGATCGAAAGTTGACATGTTGAAATCCAATACAGTGAGCGACTCGTTTACAGTAGGAAAAAGAAGAAGATGAATCCAAAAAAAGGAAAGGGACCGTTCTTAGAATGAAGAAAGATAAATCACGTATTGTATCCTGATCTAACGATCATTGAGACTATAAAAAGACTACATTCTGCATTCTCACGATAAAATCCCAAAATAAAGAAAAAAAAACACTCTCGTTCTTACTGTCCAACCTCTCACTAAGAGGGTCCTCTCACTAAGAGGACATTCATAAATATTGGACAATGCTACGCACGATGGCAACTTATCTTCAATCAGTCCTACCCAAGTCGATGACGTATTTCACATTCCTATGCAAATAGTTAGTGAACAGAGAATCAATCCCTATATCAACAAGATTAGCAGTATCCAAGTTACAAAGGGGTCAACGCAAGCCTCTTTATCATCCACAACGCCTAATCAATGCCCCATCTCGGTGCTGATATGGGAACGACTTGGCACCGGTTTCTTGAAATTGCATGGAATGACAATACTTTTCCAAATCGGAAATCTAACGGCTAGCTGGGTGCGTTGAGAGTCATAAATTTTTTCAACAACATTTCCAATTAACTATCTAATCAGTAGTAAAGAAAAATAAATATAGAAAAAAATTCACTAGGGTTGAGCGACCGTTTCGAGTTTACAGACACTCTTGGCTCTTTTGAGTGGGATGTTTCTGAATGGCCGCGAGAAAAACTGCTGAAAATATCATTATAAACAGTGGTATTTAGCTGACAATACCTACTGAGTACTCTCTCAAATACTGCTGAAAAAAACTAACCGCTAATCGTTGAGGACCTGTAGAATTCACATCATCACAAGGTTGAGCCTGAAATTTTGCTTTACACAATTGAGTTTGACTAAGTTTTCTTCAAAATATTCAAAACTCATTGTTTTTTTTTTTCGTTATGACATATTTTCAAACAAGTCTCATTCGGAATATAACTGTCTTCGATTACTTTACATATAATCATTAGATAGACGTCATGCGTTACCATATCGCCCTACACTTAACGAAGCAATAGATTCTCCACTAACCACCTTGTCGCTGGAGCATCGTGACAGCGAAATATCATTGTAAGATCTTCTGAGATTTAGAGCTGACTGAGCCCCGGTTCCATTCTCTTCTGAAGGTTTGTCAACAAGTATTGGTTGCGAGGACAAATTTAAGCTGTAGGATGATGTCGCCAGACGTTTAGCATCTCGTCTACTCCTTCGATCCAACGATTCAACATTATCGTTATTGACAACATCTGAAATTTTGAAAAAGAATACTTTGATACTTTCATTATGTACGATGTAAGGAACTTTCTCAATAAGACTCTAACCCAACTGGGTTTGAAATAGGAAAAGGGTTTTTAACACAAAGCTAAAGGAAACATTCAGGCTTCCATTCGTGATCTCAATCGACTGCAGCAAGTTATTTTTGACAGATGGCAGAGGCAGGTTTGATAGAATAAACAGTTTCAAAAGAAATGAAGGTTTAATCGAATGAAGAGCTGGTTTTCGTACGATCATTGAATCAGTTATGCATGCATTATCCTCCATTTTCTCATATCACCTCTTCTTCTTTTCCATATTCACGAATTGGGGAGATTTTGAGTTAGCATAGCATTCATAGTTCAGATAGAGGAATACAACTTTATATCTCTCTCTGCGTGTTTGTTATGAAGAATACGATGATCACGGTTAAGTCCGGTCAGCCTCATCGCGCAAATAGAACTAGCACGCGCGCTCGCGCGAGGCATCCGTTGGTGTCAGGTCTCATAGAGGCCGCTAAATCCCTTTGTATACGAAAGGCACTATCCATTTGTTGTTCCGTTGTGTCCCATCAAACATCGTCAATGCTAGTGACAGCGAAGCTCTACAGCTTCAGAGTAAAGCCTTGATATGATGTCGAAAATTCATCGCGAAATTCGATCTTAAAGTATTCATCCGAGCAAACGCGTAAAAAGTCTCTTAGTGGAAGAAACCGTTTGAAAGAGCACGAAGTTATGATGATTTCGAAATAAAACAAAATAGTTGCGAAAATGATTTGTTTACCAGTTTAAAGAAGATTTCTGTCGTATTCTAATGGAAATAATCTTTGAGTTCAGTAACGTCTAGTCGACTTCTTAGCCCGTTTACACAACAGTAGAAGTGTATTTAGTATCCGTGATAATGGCAATGAAGGTAATTCATTGAAAATGCGTGGAACTATCTAGGTGAGTAAAATACACTGAAGCTGCAAGAAACTAACAGAGCATACTCTGTGGTAATTATTCACATTTATACCGTCTAGGCATTCTGTTCCTCTCATTGATAGCAAATATTCTTACTTCACTACTTTATAGAACAGCAAATCTGCCCAAGTAAGCAATTATTTGTAATGTGGGAGTTCAAATAGTATTTGATTTGAGGATACACTTTCTTACGGTATCTATTAGATTTCCACAAAATAAGATTTGATTGAGTACGAAGTGACTGGGACGTAGATGGATAGAGTAGATGACCTCGCCCTTGCTGCCTCATTACCAAACCCTCTACCAGCAATGTTTAGTAATAACCGCATCGTACGGCGATGAGCGACATTTCCAAAGTGTTATACAGTGTACGATTTTCTGTACGTCACTCATTATCGAGTCATAATTTGATAGTGACTATACGAATGACATTTACTCAGAGACGAGAATTGAAATATCAAACATCGATAATGACAAGTGGTGATGTTTACATTAACAGAAATGACGAGAAAAAAATTAAGGGGATCCGCATTTCGTTATCAAGATGCATTTTATAATAGATTATCGTAAATCCTTAGCGAAAAAAACACATGTTCAGCAAGTGCTACTTGTAAAATAAACCAGAAATTTCATGAATAACTCGCTCGAGGCACATTTTGTTTGAGTCTGATACTATAGTAAACAAGTTTGTCATAGATCTCTCAATTCACACGAATCTCATGAATTATATTTATAAGCGAAAGCAAACTACTACGAAAAATAGATATTGTCCGTGATAAAATAAACTAGTTTGCAAAATAGATTGAAAAGCTTATTTTAGTCAGCGAAAACCGCTATTTGGTAGCTATCGAGGGTGGGAGGGGACAGGAAGTAGTAAATGGATATTCATTTATATACGGCGTACACAATATAAAAGAATTCAGAGGAACGACTAAAGTGATTAGGAGAAGGGTGCAAAGAATTTGAACGTCATAATTCAAAATGTCTTGAATAAAACGTATCATTCAGAGAATACCAGTGAATGGATTATTCATTAATTGTTGCTTGGTTGACGAAAAGAGAATTCTAGTCGAAAGAATGTTTGTAAGAGATAATAACTCTTAACTAAATAGAAGTTTCCTATTCTAGTCATTTTAAGCCTTTGCAGTAGGGTTGAATCCAGATCAAAAATCACATCAAGTAAACCGAAATGGCAGATCGACTCAGCCTGACAAAGAGATTCGAATATTGTGCTTACTTACCGTCGTAGTCGGCCGGTGGAATGTGCTCTTCAGGAATAATATTCAATGAGTATGTGCTTTGAGTGTACCACGGTGGAGCAGCGATTCGTCTCATTCCGCTTAGAGCCATTAGAAGAAACAGTTCACATCAATCATTGGAGTTATAGAGGTGTATAAACTAAATTATACGGGCTACGGAAGTGGCTACAGAAGTGTAATGAATTCTGAACGAGACGACACGTACGTGATGGTTGCGGTTCGCTCGTGGCCAAGACGGTCCAGTCCGCCCACCCACAATGAAACCATGTCGGCTCTACTGCCCGACTACCACGCTATTTTCCGAAATCCCCTGTCTGCGTTACTTATTCTGTCACGCTCTCTTACATCCAGAAACACGTCTGATAGCATCTCCGTAATCAAATTGTCTCTCAGTCAATCCTTAGTGGATGGCCACAAATCCCGTCATGCTCTCCGCTGTCTTTCGTTACCGACAATCCTGAGTAGAACTCGGATATCTGCATGTCGACCGGCGTTGACAGATCATCTCTCATCATCTTCTGTCTTTATTCGACATGTATAGACATTTCTCCCGGCATCTAATCTATTTACGATGTGACGGTTTTGATTCATTTTGTCGATGGTTGGTTACAATGGACGAGTGAGAGATAGAATCCATTTAAGTGATGGTCATTGATGACTGATGCGAATTGTAGAATGCGAACACGCCACCATCATTTCTAATGAGAACTGCTTCGACTATTGGACATGCTATGAAAACATGAAATTACTGACGTAGGCTTATTATTCCATGGCTTATGAATAGCTGAATGCAAGACAGTGAAATATTCTGGAGTAAATAATGGAATACTTAGTGGAATTTGGAAAGCAATAATAAGTTGAGATCTTTCCTTTTAAAACTGAAAAGCGATAGCTAAAGAACATGCACAGTAAATGTCAAAAGTAAACTCTTAAGTTGAAGATCTGAGCGATTTTCTGCAAATGCAAGCAGTTGTCGCACAGCATGTTTCTATATAAGTGGACAACATAGTACCTTATCTATTCCATATCTATGATCAGCTTCATCCTAAACTGATTCGACATCGGACGAACAGTCATAGGGTCTTTTATGACGGACTCGTTTGAAAAAAGAACGCCGTTCGTCAGAAAATTCGTTTCTAAACGGTGAGATCCAGTTTTATACCGGTCATTGACAGAACAGGAGATTCTATGAAAAGCAGTTCAGGTGAAATTCAATTCTTCATTCTCCCAGTTTCCTATCTATCATAAAACTAGGAAAAATTGTCGAACAGCAATTCGGAGTACGACATCGTTAGTTCATCAATTATAAATGTACCACCTAAAAAACAGGGAAATATGAATGAGATAAGAGAGGAAATCTGTTCGAAAAAGCAAATACCAATGTAGTCAGTGATAGTGATCGCTGCTGTTTATGAACTATCCATTTCACATCAACTGCTTTTCGTATTATGAAAAAACGTCAAAAACAGCGAAATGACGAAATATCGAAATCTGTAGGGTCGTCATAAAAATTCACGAACAATATTCGTGTAATCAAATGCTATTACGAAAAATTCATAATCAGCAGAGGATCGAGATTTTGTGAGCCACCCCAGTTCTGCTGCTTTTCTCTTTCCGTTTTGTCAGCAGAACATGTAGCATGATCCATCTGTCAGTAGAAAAAACTTTTAGAGTAGATTTTCAACTGAAATGAATTTTACGCGAACTGTATGTTTTTGGTAAGTGAAGCGCTGAAAAAAATTTTTCCCTCTGACTTTCTTTTCAAAATTGTCCTTATTTCCGCTTGTCTTAGGAAAAAGTAGCATTCTGTTTTTGCCTTCCTTTCATTAACTTCTTACGGTTACCGATAAAAAACGTGGTTTTTTTTGAATTACTTTTATCACTCCTATGTAATGTCCCAATTAAGTTGATAGCAGTAGTAGTAGCTATCAACTCGAGTAGGATTGTTCCATTCTGACGCTCAGATCCTTCCACAGTAAATTCATTGGCGAATTTTCTGGATGAAAGCAGTCACTATTATGCAGATGTATATATCATAAAATTAGAACTCGTTTCTGAATTTCAATTCCTCTGTGAGTCTCAAATAAAATTATCTCAACAGATCCAATCAGAAATATCAGAAAGATAATTCTGCTGATGAATAAATGAATTTGAAAAAAATTATTTCAAAGTGAGTTTTCTTATGAAGAGCTCTCATGATTAACTAAATGTTACCGAATCAACGAATCTACTCTGCATTTGTTTCCATTGCATATTTAAGTGTACATTACATTGTTATTCATGAAAATTAACAGGACATGAAAGAGAAAGAAAAGAACAAAAACGTAATCCTAAGACAGGGATTGCTGGAGAAAAAGTTATATGAGAATTGAGTGAATGAAAAAATCTAATGCCGCATTATTTTTTAAAATTTATTGCATATATCTCTTCGAGTATGGTTATTTAGTATTTATTCATTGAACAAAATATAAAATGCACTTATGTAGAGTAAAGACAATAAAAATTTTTGGACCCAGGTATCTGATGGAGAAATTTGGAAGAGTCGTTTTATCAGTGCTGTTGGGGTCCAGAAAAGGAAAAAAATGAAGAAAAAATACTACATTCGGATTTGCTGCACAGGATAATGTGATGACCACGCAGCAGAATGAAGGACAGTAATCACGGCTATTATTTCAAGATAGATAAAAGTAAGTTAATCAGGTAAAAGAGGCCTTAATTCACAAGATGAAAAAACATTAAGGACTTTAGAAGAATTTCAAATCGCCAAAGCGATACTGAAGTGACAGCTTACAAGTTAAATAAATCGCTTTTAATGAAGTGTTTAAAGTTCTCAATTGGGAACCTATTCAACGTTTTGTCTATTGAATTGAGTTTGGCATAAAACGACTTTTGTATCATGATAGAAGAAGAACCTCGACAAATGATGATTATCTATCACAAAAATATCCGGCATTCTCCAGTAAATCTTCTCATGTATTTTTCTAATCTTTTCCTTCAGAACACCATGAGAACAATTGGGCGATCAAGTGTAAGCCGAGATGGTAAATTCTGGCAAAAGGTTTCTAGAGAGGAACATTGTCTTTCACTTTACGACGATTTCCCGTAAATTGTACTGTTTCACACTTTCCTTATCCAGACAGTCGTTTCAAATTTTAATGGGCCCGTTTTATTATCAAGGTGTGTTATGTGCAAATCAAATCCTTCATGAATGATTGGTGTGCACCTGTGCACAGAAGTAATACATAAGAAAAGGAAGAAAATACTACACCGAAGTCATAAAATAATAATACTAAGCTTCGTAAAATCAAAAGATTCTGGTAGTGTTTCTGAAGTTTTCTCGAAACTGATGTCCGACCAAGATCTGTAAACTTTCTGTGCAGTTTATGGATAGATGCTAGAGTATTTGATAGAATATCTAGACTATTTGGACAACTCGCAATACTCTCTTTCTCTCTCTATACAATGATGTCTACGATGAAAGTAAACCAGTCATGAGTCAAACAATTGAATTATGATATGGATTAAGTCCAATGTATGCAAAAACCATCGCCAGTCTTCTAGATTCCTCAACATTATTGAACAACCACACGCAAATGGTACTGAGTATTTTGTCACAAAACCATCGAAACATAAAAGGTCAAACGAAATTCTTTTTATCAAACCGCGCTGTAGCGTAGAAAGAGTGGTGTACAAAATGGGCTTCAGTAGTGTAAAGGGTTGGAGTACGCGCTCCCGGATAGAGCGAGATGTGGGTTCGAGTCTCGCCTGACGCGAAAGTTTTGCACATCACTCTACATCACTGGGTACATCGAAACATTATTTTTTCACTAGCACAGAATTGCAAATCCGTAGGGATGATATCTAACAAAATAAATATTCGACGTTGAAGGAGCTCATGTACATTTGCATCCTCGTCATACTTGTTACTGTCTGTATAACTCAAGACAAGAAGAAACAGTAAGTTTAATAACATTTTGAGTTGTTTTAAAATCTTTATTCACTTTCGGGAACTTAACGAGCGCAGGAAACTGCAGTCATTGGAAAAGAATAGACTAACCAAATCTTTCAGTTAAACAATCGGAATACAAAAAAATAAGGTCCGGTGAGTAAACGTATATAGTGTAATTAAGCTAGATTAGCTTACCAATATCTAGTAATGGAACGTAAGTGAGCAGTAACTTGTGCGATTCTTCATACTCAGGTCGATGTTCAGTCTTAGTACATGTGATTATCCAGCTTAAATGTTGAACTAGCCAGTACCATAAGAGTAATGGGAGACGAATTAACCAGTCCGCCATCAAACAATGAGGACTTTTAGCCAGACGATTGCACAGGACTTCGCCGCATGATGTTTCGCTTGTCGGCGACGTATTATTCAGTGATGATCAGTCGCTCCGACATAAGTGACACAACACGGAAGACAAGCACTAAGTCGATGCAGTTTTGTGTTGACAAAAATATTGATCAGAGTAGCGGATCGATATTCAAGGATGAACCGGATCTTCGTCTATGAGTGGGGGAGATCAAGGCAGGTGTTTGAATCAAAGAATGTGAATTGCTTGTTGGCGGCTAGTTATTGTGTGTGTGTCGGAAAGACCGAAGCGAGAAAGGTGAAAACGAGTCCGTGGCTCGGTCGGATGATGGTCGTAGGCGGGTTCGACACAACGAAAAACGACAATCGCATAACGTCGCGACTACTGCGATGCGCATACAGAACGACAGTCTCGATCTGACTAATCAAATCCAGAACAAGGATCTCGACTTTTCCTGTGCATAGCTAGCTCTGTAGAGAATCGTTCTGCAAGAAAAACAAAAATTTTTCATGGTCACTTACAGAGCTGCTACCTATATCTACGAAGAGCAGACGACTCTAAAATTGCAAGATATACAGCAAACATTGAGCAAGAGTGTCTAATAGGTTGGGGAAAAGTTTCGAAAAAATGCTTGTAACTTTTTTGGCTGTCGGCCATTTTTTGTGTTTTCAAGCTCATCTGAAAGCCCGTCTTCTCCCGCGTTGACTGGTATATAATTCATCTACTTATTTCAAGATGGAGTTAGCAAGCGAGCAAATTAGGTTGTTGATGATGCACGAATGGCTGTTGGGTTTCAAATGAAACGGTGACAAATGAACACATCAATCTGGCTTGGGACGAAGACACAGTTGCCGGGGAAGTAGTAGGAAGTGCTTGTAGTTGAAGAAGAGTACTCTGACTATTAGTTTTGCCTTTGTTCGGGTGTAATAGGTGCAGTAAATATATGTATTGTAAGCAATTTCTCAGAACTTCTCCCTCAACCTATTTAGACACGCATTGTATTCAGACGATTACTGAGGTAGACTATGAACAGTGGAACGAATGCATATTCTAGCGTCTATGGGACCTGACAACTATAAGTTTTCTGGGCGAGAAAAAGACTTATATCACTCTGAAGATTATATACGGTCATCAGTGACTAGTAAAGGAGCTGATATTTCGTACTTAAAATGCAATAGAACATTGTGAGAATTTTTTTTGTTTGGTTGAATCACTTATTATGATCGGGATACTAAACGCTGCTACACGTCTAGAGACCAATTTCTTATGCATCTGAAACTTCATAGAACATTTCAGTATTTCATGCGATATGATGCAAGCTGTGTGAAAAACTCTGCCCTTGTTATTTCTCGTGAATGAAGTGCCTCATACGTTCCGAGAAGAGCAAACATCTTGATTAATGTTAAAATAAGACGAAATTTGTAAACAGGATAGTGAAACGAACTTTTGGGATAGATTTCATCTTCGAAAGCAAAATTTATTAGAATAAAAAGCTAGGAAAAATAAGAGAAAACGTTGTAAAAACCGAAGATATGAACAAAACTCGTGACGCCACTCACCTCTCACACTGCCAAATCTTGATGGACTGAATTCAACAGCCTCCATTCTAAAAAGCACACTGAACGAGGATTATACGTTAGAACATTTGATTATATAGCGAAACAGATCCACGTGATGGCTTATAAAAACTATTTCTCTCAAAGAAAACCAGGGATTTTCGAAACAATTCTGAAGCAATCCGGTTTATTGTAGTGATCACCGTCGAAGCCGTAAAAAAAGAGAGGCCTTACATTTGAATAGTACGCAAATGACATTACCTATGTATCCGCTTTTTACTATTAACGAGTGTTTTCTCCGAGTTCATCGTTGTTCTTTCAACGACTACTGGATAGGCGCTTTGAACATAAAAAAACGCTAATTCGAGCTTTTTATTAGCGATTAACATAGAAAATTGACTAATATCTTAATCGATGATCAACAACTTTGCAAGAGTTCAAAGAATACGGCTCTTGGAAGAAAACAGCTTAATCCACCTTGAGTCATGATTATGAGTTTCCTTCAGCATGGACCTCATTTGTGGTCATTGTAGGTCGTGGAGAAAAAGAGTTGAAATAGGACGGTTATCACTTACTTGGGTAAGATAATCGACTCGTTCCTCAATGAAAAGCTCTCACAATGTTTACGAGAAAAAGTAAAAAGGTAAGTAAACGGCAGTTAACACAATGATTTGATAGTGATGTCATGTTGTGGAATGAGCATGCAAAAGTCTGAGAATAATGACTTTGTTCACCAAGAAGAATTCGCGTTATGACCTACACTTCAGCTTGTACAGATTATCACACATACGCATACACGTATATATATATATATATATATATATATATACGTACACATACACATACATACACACATATATATGTGTCCGACACATAGACACATACAACACGTATATAGACGCTTGATAGTAGTATCATTGGAAGCCACATAATAGCACGCGACAAAACTCGATTGCAGGCTTGGCTCTGACGGTGAAATGAATGGGAGGAGAGAAGAAGAAAGAAGATTTCAAAACAAAAAAATGCTACTTCCGTTGAGATACAATGTAGCCTTCTAGGCAAAACTATTGGAAAGCAGCTCCTTATTAAGCCAGTGGTTTATTTTATCTTATAAATGAGAAAAAAAGGAACTCGTAGATCTTGTACATCGCCTTTTTCTGTTTTCGTGCCTTTTTCACATCCACCTACGGTATATCTGAAGTCAAAATTTTATCTAGTGAATCATTTTCCTACAAAATGTTACTAAAAGCGGCTGGATAATCAATGATCAGAAAAAAAGTGGCTATGCTGTTTGAATTTGGGATGTTCAAAAATGATTATATATGTCATCCACCTGAGACCACTTGCTACGGTAGCCCCTCACAGCCACATGAAAATAAGCGAATAACTTTTCACAAAAAAAAAAACGAATTGAAAAAGTAAACACAATGTTCAATACGCATCGTACGATATTCAGACGGAGAGCGTTAAATAGTTATGGTGATCAATTGAAATCCAGAAAAACACCAGCCGACATTTAATTCTTTGTTCCGATGCTAATTTTTAGAAAAGCAACGAACTCCTTTTTATTTTTGAATGTTGCTCGTATTTCTTTGGGATACTTGTACAGCAATTTTATTCCCCTCAACTTTTCCAGAATATCACAGCTTCCTAGTTGTAAGCTTAAAATCGAACGACTAAACTATTGAAATCATTAAATGTCATAGTCGAATCGCTAATAGATTTGAACATTGTTTGATCTTCCATCTACTCTTATCTATTTATGGAAAAAAGCATTTCATCAATAAAAGTAAATGAAAGTTCGAAATGGAATTGTACAACAAATATAAAGCGGCTTTAGTTGTTGGTGGTAGTCGGTTGATGATGGTCGGAAAAGAGCTGACGTGAATCAGATAGCTGTCGTGAGTGCATAAGAGAGGAGAGACCTGATATGGTGACAATTCGTTACAGTGAGAAGTCGACGCCCGGATCAGAAGCAGCTGAAGGTCGTTCGTTGAGCGGCGGTATTGAGGACGATCAACATACACGCGTCGGCCACGCGTCACTTACATTAACCACCTGCTCGTATCCGAGGGAGTCAGTCAACGGCAACGTCTAGTGATTCCTATTCATATGTTTCATATAATGCTGTCCCTGTATCTATTGACCAGACATCGTAGTCGTACTTATTACCAGCTGCGAAAAAAAGTTTTGTACTCAAGTTTTTAAAAACATATATGCATATAAGCGCATGCATACATACACATTAGAGTTCCCAACGGATTGGCCGTCGTAAGCATCGTACCACCAGAGAGAAATTCATCCACTATGTCTTTTAGGTTATTTGGAAATAAAGCATCTTTTTGCCTAGCCGTCAGAACTATCGAATTCAAGGTTATAAGTGAGCACAAAGCAATGAAAGATCTCTGGAAAACCTTTGAAATCCTCAATAGCATAGGTGAATAGGGTTGACGATGAACGCTGGAGACATTGAATTCATTTTGCGTGATTATGAATGAATGGATTGAACACGGTATTGATCTGTAGAAAAGTCCACAAACAAAAGCCATAGTGCTATTGAATTTGCAATAATCATAATCACCGCGATTATCATCACACCATCGTCTGGACTCCAGGAGGGAACTCGCACTCAGTGATATTGGCATCTAAGAAAAACATTTAAACTTTTGCAACAGCGAATGAGTCATTGGTTAACGAAAGTTATTAGAGATGAGAAAGAGAAATTACAGTAATATGGTACTAAAATCCACCTTTGTTTCATTTACAAATGAATTTCCTACGACGTTTCGCAATGGAAAGCCGTTTGCACAACCGCATCGCGTCAAACAATACGAATTTCTGTTTTTGCACCAACACACTTATACGACGATAGTACTACTTCGTAAATTTTTCAGCAGGGTGATTCTTCAAAAAACTGAAGAGGAGAGACGTATCGATACTTGATGTGATTACGTTGATGACCAGAAAGAGGAAAAAAGAGGTGCAACTTGAAGTAAGAAGGAAACTTGAAATGATCAAAATGTCTTCTTAATAATTGCTAGCATGAAATGATTGAATGAATAAGAACATCTAAAAAGAATGACATTTTTGAAAAAGTCAACATAACTGACATAAAATAACGACGATTTTGGAAAAGCCAAACGGTAGAGAACGATAGAGGTTGAGAAAATTCGATTACCGACTGATTGTGGCTCGATTAGTGAACGTAAAAAGAAATACAGCTGAATGTACAGACACTACAAGAATTACAAAATGCCGAAAAGATGCAAAAACTGTTGTAAATGTCGTCGTACTAGCAACACCATCGACGATGTAAACTGATGAGCTGTATGCATGCATTTTTTGATGTCCTAGTTCCCCAGATAGATGAGGAAAATTTGAAGTGTCAGGAACTCATTGCAGAATAGATATCCACCATTGTCAAAGAATGACGGCGAGGTGCTGAGGATCACGTCATTTGTCTTTGATAGTGTCTTCACTAAGTCATCACAGTCGATGATGACTATAATGACTCATCATTAGCATTGGTGATGCAAAGCGATTTTTCATAAAATATAAATCGTCTTATTAAGGGTCGGCGAGGGTATGGATATGTAGGACAAGGTTTAAATATAAGTAACAATTTATGATTTGCGTCAATATCTATCTTTGTTGTTTACGATACTCAAGTACTATTCCTATATCAGGTTAATTCATAAGCTTCATAAGCTGTAGCACATCCACTATAGACACCTTATTTGTTCCGTCTTCACAGTGCTTCTTCTATTGTGAGGATCGCAGTATATCTAGCATTCAATTCGCTTTTTCGTCTTCTTCTTGAATGTCGTAGAATAGTGGTTGAGCGAGTCTTTCTGCAATCTCGAAGATAGCCTGGCTGTGGCGCTCTATGAGGCGTTGATGTTGACTGCCGGAGAGAGTTGAGGGTGGAGCTCGACTTCACGCGCGTCGCAACGAGCATCACAACCACTCGGCCACGGCGCCCCCAGCTGTAGCACTAGAGCAATAAATTCAAAATTATTGACCAGAAGTAAATACAATTGTATAATTTTGGCATCGCTCAACTGCGCATTTTCTTGCGAGCAAATTGGTATACAACATCTCTATACGTGCTTTGTGATGGAGCTGTTTTGGGAACAGTACGCTTGCTACTCATGCACAGATGGCGCGTAGAGGCATATGCTAGTGAAACGGCGCGCACGATTAATGTAGCTTTCTGTGGACGGGCCGAGCGCGACTGATCCTCCAAACTGTTCTCTTTAACTTTCAAATTCGCAAACAACTTCGTAGCCGTTTTTCCTGCAACGGTATCGTCGTCCCAAGCTCTAATAATATTGCACCTTCACTCTCACTTTCTTCTACGGCTATTCGTGCATGAGTAACAAGCAAATTTGCTCCCAAGACAGCTCTATCTCAAAGCAAGTATAGGCAAGTTGTATAACAAGATTCACAAAAATTGCGCAATTGATTGACACCAAAATCATGCAACTTCACTTATTTATGGCTAGTAAAATTGGTGTTCATTGCTCTAGTGTCAAAACATATGGATCGGCCCAATAGTTCATCGTTCATGAGAAAGACAAATCCTCAAGGAATCGATGAACGGAAGAAGACGAATTGAATGCTAGAACCACTCGGCTCGCACCGTAAAAAAAACTGCGATAGGTGTCATTCAAGGATATAAAGTGGTAAAGGAGTAGTTAGAGGCTATTTTTGTATTGTTATAAAGTAGGTGCAGTTTAGAAATAGTCCCACTTCAAGTTGTAATTTGAAAAACAAACATGTCCGAGTGAAAATGCTAGCAAGTCCAAAAGCGCTTGAGATGAGAAAGAATTTTTCGAAAAACAAACAATTATGAATTGTCGACAGCATCTTCTACCTGGTTCTTGAGATCAGAATGCTGATTCACAACTCTTTAGATCACTTCTATAATATTATAAGCTGTTAAAATAGGTCATTTATTGGTATTGAGTAGCCCCAATAGTTTCTACGTCCTCTTCATTACTGGTAGCATCGAAAGGTGTCCATTTTTTTTTTACTAATCAGTACTTCTAAGAAATTCGAGTCATATGGTAGTCAGAACTATTAGTAGGTAAATTGACAGCACTATAGAAAGCGACAATTTGCAAAAGTATCAGCATAAGCAAACTAAGCTTCCCTTTGGTGGGGACGGCAAATCGCTGTCGAATATGTCTACGGACAAAAAGCACCAATTTAGTTCGTCGATAATCATTCGTGTTTTACATTGACGAAATACGCATTATTTCTGTTCCACGAATACGGTTTAATGCATGTCCAAAGTATGGTTCCATGTCAAAAGCTTCTGCTTATCTTTTCATAAAATCAAGTTAATATAAAAATCAAAACTGTATGAAACGAAAAAGAAAGAGAATTCAACGAGAAAAAGTCGTGTCAACAATATAGGTGCCATTTCAGAAGCAGAAGGTGACTTTAGTGGGGAATAATTGAATTGCAAGCAAGTCATGAATTAATTCTGATTTGGAAAACTCATCACAGGCTAATATAGAGAAAGAGAGCTTGAATGTTATTAAGAGTGCGCAAAATTAAGGTTATAGTTGAGTATTCACCATTTCGCGGAACACGCAGTGATGTCAAGAGAATGAAATAGGTAGAAGATTATATAGAGACCTTTATGCCGAACTGTCTCTATGTAACCATATCGTGCTCGGTGTTGTACCAACGAATATTTCATTACATGTCTTATACATGTTTGATCGGTGTACATGGTATGATCTGTCAAACGGTTCAGCCCCAGTACGAGACAAGTGCAACGATTGCTCAACCATTCGGTCCGTCTAGTGTCCATCGGGTGAACATCGCTCATCTTTCCTCCATATTAATATGTGTTTGTGCAATAGTTTCTGGCATTAGTTCATGAAAAACACTATGTTAAGGTTGCTTAAGTAATCCATTCATAGCTCAGTTTTCTTTAAGGCTTCTCGTCTAGTGTTGACGTAATCGCTCATATTGCATGATTAATATCAATTGTGCACTCCATGGGGAGCAGTGGTCGAATTTGTGATGCGCATCGCGGCGCGACTAAAGCCGGACTTCATCCCAACCCCCCCCCCCCCCCCCAGCTCTCTCCGGCAGTCAAGAAGAGTGCCCTATGGAACGCCACATCAAGGCTATCCTCTAGATTGCAAGAAGACTCGTTCAACCAATGTTCTACGCCGTTTGACAAGAAGGACGAAAAACGTATGGAATGCTAGAAGTACTGGGATCCGCACAGTGAAAAAAAAAACGCTGTGATGGCGGATCAAGTAAAGTGCTACAAGAGCTAAAGTGTACAATCCATACGAGATGGTGGATTGGTTTGACGTTACAGTCTTACATAACCATATTGTTGCTGCGTATACTTCTTGACACGATTATACTGCTATTTATGTTACGTCAATTGATACGAGAGTTTGCCAAGCTTGAGTTTTAGAATCCGTACAGGGTGTTCACTAAAAATATTATGAACGTAGCCTTCCAAAATTCAAGCTAACTGGATGCAGGTAGTGAAGACTGCAGTAAAAGAAGCTAGCTACTTATACTCAAACTAGTTCCTATTTTGTCGATCATTCATATAATCAGATCTGCATCACAAACAGAGTACTCTTAGCCTGATCGTATTTGTCATACTGCAATGCAGGAATTATCTCTATATCACGAGAAAAAGATCCGAATCGACCTCTTCATCCGGAAATCAAAATATTCACATGTATACATACCAGCTGGACCCCTTAGATTCTGCTTCCTCAGCCATCCCTTCCGGAAGCGACGAAGTTTTGGTGTGATGGCATTATCAGCAAGTCGTCCACAACCGCGAGGTAAACGTAGACGGATTTCTGGAACGAAGCCGCGTTTCCATGAAGAGTTCTCATCATTCCAATGTCGTGGCATTCTGATTTGACAAGGTATCAAATCGCATCTTAATGGAAGTTTCATAAAGGCGTAGGATTACAAAGAAAACAAGTGAGCTCTATTTTAAAGCAACAGAGAATTTTTTACACATTACTATTTGTAAGATGGACGACGTAGTTTCATAAATCTAGGTTGATTAAATGTAGATCTAGCTAAAGTTGCACCTGATGTCCCTCTCAAACTGCCAAAATGAATCGGCTGGTTATCAGAAACAATCTGATTACTACGACATTCGTGTTGGCAATCAGGTTATATGAATTCTAATGCAAAATCAAGCAAATTATAGTAAAAACTGAGCGCTCAAATTCAAAAACAGTGCAGTCGCTTTGCCTTATGTGTTTCAAACTTACGTTTCAACAGCAGAGCAAATGTACAGAGCCGAGCACCTTGGTAAATGATCTCGGCTTGTTCGTCGTGTCGCAGGAACACTTTTCGAGAGGACTCGACTAAAGCGAACGAACAAGCACGACAAAGCCGCAGTGATGCGGTAGACCACTTATAAATGACATGAGCCGCAGTTAAAATTCATCCGGTTTGCTGATATCTCCATGTATGAAAGATTCAAAGAACGTGCGTATTCTTGAGTTTTGTGGGAATGAATGGCCGAGCTTAGCACATCTAGTTTGTGAAGGTATTCACACATTGTAATTTGCTTTTTTATCCAGGAAAGTCATAGTTTTTTTTCCTTGGGAAACCTCGTAGTTATGGTAGACTACTGAAAGGACAATTATCCGATATATATCTTTTGTTTCGAGTGTTTTCTTAAGACCACTACTCAAATTTCAATGTGCCTGATAATCATTATTTGAGCCACGCATGTCAGTGGTCTATCAATGAGGGCTGACTTATGGAGCCCGATAGAAGTGTTTCGATCTTGCGATGTCTTCAGTCGGGAGGTCACCCTTTCTCGCCTTTTTCGCTAATCCTTGGGAGTACTCCAATCCCCGCACTAAGAGTTAGCGACGACGAACGTTTTACACTCTATGTCCAGTGAAATTCTCACCGAACACAAAGTGTCGTACACTCGATTGTTCTTGGCTGGTATATTCAATATATCATATCTTTCGTTTCAAGTGTTTTCTTAAGACCACTGCTCAAATAGTCCTCATTGATAGTCCAAATAAGTCAGCCCTCATTGATAGACCACTGACATGCGCGGCTCAAATAATGATTATCACGCATATCCGATTTATAGTTTCAATATTAACTAAGTAATGCTGAACCAGCTTATCATGTGTTTCAAAAGATCGACTGTTTTTTGAAACCCCCAAAAAACATTCAATATAATCCCAAAAAAGAATGATTTAAGCTCAAAAAGGGGTTGGTACGCCAGGGTCATACACCGGTGTTTCGGAGGTTCGTCCTCCTCATCAGTGACCCCCGCCCCACATTCAGCCCTGCATTGAAGCAAGGAGGGAGGCGTATGTGGTGATGGCACAGTGTACTATGACACTGTACCATCACCACCTCTCAGTCGATAGATTTTTGCTGTTAGATCAAAACTAATTCAAAAGATCGACTGTTTTTCAAAAATGTTTATATTGAATGAATGTGAATTATATTGAATGTTTTTTGGGGGTTTCAAAAACAGTCGATCTTTTAAATTAGTTTTGATCTAGCAGCAAAAATCTATCGACTGAGAGGTGGTGATGGTACAGTGTCATAGTACACTGTGCCATCACCACATACGCCTCCCTCCTTGCTTCAATGCAGGGCTGAATGTGGGGCGGGGGTCACTGATGAGGAGGGCGAACCTCCGAAACACCGGTGTATGACCCTGGCGTACCAACCCCTTTTTGAGCTTAAATCATTCTTTTTTGGGATTATATTGAAATGTGTTTCTTCCTCAAAGTCAGAAATTGTTGTTAAACTCATCTACTTTGAATATAAGAAAGCTCCAGTTAGGAAAACATTAAACATAGTAATCACATTTTCCAGAAATACGATGGAACAACTGAACAAGGTAGAATACTGGACAAGCCGTTCATTGCCGAACAAAGCCGTTTACCCTCAACACAATCTGCTCAAACGATAATATATATACCCTCCATTCATATAGAGTGATGCACAAGCCTTTCGCCTCAGGCGGGACACGATCCCACATCTCACTCTATGCGGGAGCGCGTTCTCTAACTCGTTGCTTACTGACGTTTGTTTTGCTCAACACCTTTTTTACGCTGCAACGCATCTATCTGTCACCAACCAAGCGCTCCCCTATTGCGTGAGATGCGGGCTCGAGTTCCACTTGATGCGAAAGTTTCGTGCATCACTCTAAATCAGTGGATATATTTGTAACATCATACCATCACTAGAAGCGATTAAATAAAAGGAAACCCATGCCAAAAATTCAATCGACATTTCGCACTGGTGATCGACTTGACAAACTTGGCAAATCCGTCAGATCAAAATTGACAAATAAGATCGACTGCTTTTAAAACCTCGCAATAAGCATTCAAAATAATTTCAGAAAAAAAGAATGTCTAGAGCCTAAACGAGGTTATTACGCCAGGGCCATACACCGCTGTTTCGGAGGTTTCGGCCTCCTTGTCAGTGACCCCCGCCCCACATATCGGTTTATGGCCTTGGCCTGCCAACCTCGTTTAGGCTTCAGACATTCTTTTTCCTGAAATTATTTTGAGTGTTTATTGCGAGGTTTCAAAAACAGTCGATCTTATGAACCAATTTTGATCTAACAGCAGAAATCCATCGACTGAAAAGTGGTGATGGACCAGTATTATTGTACACTATGCCATCACCACATACCCTTCCCTCCTTGCTACAATGCAGGGCTAAATGTGGGGCGGGGGTCACCGACGAGGAGGCCGAAACCTGCGAAACACCAGTATATGGCCCTGGAGTACCAACCTCGTTTAGGCTTTAGATATTCTTTTTTCTGGAATTATTTATGAGAGCAAATCGTTTGAAAACCGACTTTCTTTCTACTTCGGCAATACCAATCAATCATATACACTTTGTTGGTTAATCCAATAGGCCGAACAATCACCATCATCGAAACGCCTTGTATGTGAAGGCATCGCCGAGTGAGCTTCTTCATCAAGTCGTGCGCATTAAGAGGATTCAATGCGACCGACAGCGAAGGCGATGTTCACAACGGCGGACGAACAACTGTAGAGAACAGATTCGAATCATCAACTCTGAAGAAGGCGAAGACGTCCAAACGTTGGCCCAACAAATCTGTTTTTATCAACTTTACGTTGTTAGCTTTATCAAAGGATTTCAGCACAAATGATTAGTGCTGGAAGAGTCTGAAATATAAACATCATACACTAACTTCAAGGTAAACGTCCGAAAACGGACAATAAAATCTTTGGCTCAAGAGAGTATATTCGAACACGTTTGGCCAAGTGTAATCTCACTGAGATGCATCGCAGATTCCGATCCACTCGTAGCGTTCTACAGACGTCCGAATGCATATTTGGACTATTCACTGGCTTACGGTGGCCTATCGACGCATTGAAAATGTTCTTAATCTCCTAGACAAGTCCGGTACCAATTTATCGCCTTGGGAAGGATGATTGGCAGTGTTTGTTCTCCGACATAGGGTCGAGCACAAGACTGTGTTTTTGCAGGGCACCTCTAATCACTGCATAAAATGCGTTTCGTCTGCGCAGAAACTAGCATTGAAATACACTGCTTTGAGTACATACTATGTTAGAAGGAAAAGATGTTTCTGTAGATATGATGTACACTGCCGGGTCATAGATGATGCCGTCATCGCAGCATTATCATAAATCGAATTTTATTGCTCAAGTATATGTAGCTGATAAGTGGTAGGCACATGTTGACTGAAAAGGGACAACTCTACACATATAAGCATATCGAACATCAGTGTAATCACTCAAATGAAACGTAAGGGTTGAGATAACCTGTCGGGAACCACATGATATATATATTATATGTATATATATATATATATATATCCACATATATATATATCCGAGAAGCCCGATATTCACACTTGGGAAGCTTAGCTAATAGTAAACAGTACCAGAATTGACCGCCTTCTTGCTGCTAGTTGCGAGGTGATAATCTTGTGATTCACAATGGACAACGACTGCTTTACTGTGCTGACGACCTGAGGATGCTCTGGATATGCTAACTTCGGGACTCCGTGAACAAAGCAGCTGAACCAGCGCATGCTCATATGCAGGAGTCCCCCGATTTGTGAAGATGGACCTCATAAGTAAGTAATTACGTAAGCATGTATATCATCGTTCGCCACGTCGCGTACCGCGCGCCCTGAGAATTGTGTAATTGCGGGAGCAGCAATGGGAATGCAGAAAGTTATGTGGTAAATTAAAGCTTCAAATAGATATTATCATCACTAAATGATGGCATATCGCACTACAAAGGCTTTTCTTCAAGCATAAAGAGCGCCCATGTCGGCAAACCTTCAATATTTTAACAAGAAAATCACATCCCTCCCTTGGAAAGCATAGTTCTAGGTGTTTTTGACACTTGTTTTTTTTTTAAATCATGCTCCTGTTGTACATTCGATAGTTTGAGAAATACCGACTCTAACACCTGGCATGATTTTTGAAAAAATCCCCATACTACGCGCTAGTAGGGAAAAAAAGAGGTTTTGCTTTCGGAGTGCGTTCTTTCAAATTTACAGCGGTTATTGCTGTTAGATGATAAAATTTCGATTTTAGAAAGCTTCTTCGCTATGTCAATATAAGCGTATTACTAGTGAGAAGAAGAGGCAAATTTTCAAAAAATGTACATTTTCGTTGCAAATTGTGTGGACAAAATCGCATTGTGTGAAATTGGCTCATGGTACCTTGGCTTTTTTACCGGAAAGTATTTTTATTACTAGATTATCAGTAATCATTCGATAGCTCGAAAAGTGAAAATTCCAGCACTAAACTGGTTTGTGAAGAGCTCTCTATATTATGCTCTGCTAGTGACTGAAAAAGATAGAGTTTCGTTTTCGTAGAGCAATTTGCTCCAAGCCTGTAGTGGATTTTTTGCTATTACATAGTGAACTTTTGTTTATAAACAAATTTGATCGCTATAAAGAAATATAATGTCACTAGAGAGTTTCCTTTGAGCGCATTTGCTCTAAACTATGCGCGGCTGTTCTTAAAATTTCCACCTTGCATTTTTCATTGCAGTTTGTATGGAATGCAATCAAATTGTGTGAAATGTGTTCGTGTCTCAGCAATCTTCCAGTAGCTCGAAAACTGGAAATTTTAGTAACGAACCTGTTTTGTGAAGAGATCTTCATATTATGTTCTACTAGCGACTAAAAAAAAGAAATATAACGTTCTGCTCTTTAGAGTGTTGCTCAAACTTTGCAGTATTTTCTGTTATAACATAGTAAAATTTTAATTCTAAGTAAACTTCATTTCTGCGAAAGGATATTGTATTATTACAGAGCCTCCTATGAGTGCAACTGTTCGAAAATGAACGTGTGATGTCTTTAAAATATCCACTCTTCATTGCTGGTTATCTGGAATGCGTTCGTCTTTCTTGACTTTTCACCGAGATGTCTTTTTCACTAAACCACTAGAAATATTCAATGGGTCAAGACATGATGACTCCAATACTAAGCTTTGATTGTGAAAAGACTCTCAAACCATGGTTTGTTAAAGAGTGCAAAGCCTTCCGAGGTTGTGGTTCATTATCTTACGCACTTTTTCGCAGTATCGCGCGGTTCATCAGAGCCACACGACCCCTTTACTGAACCCTACTTTATAGCAGGGATGAGAAGACGTCTTGATGATAGCGCGTGATAGTGTGCTATGATATTTTCTTTTCAGTCGATAGCTAACGACTGGTAGTAGATATATAAACATTGTCATCCAATCGAATAATTTTTAAACTTGTTATATACAATAGATATAGTTTATGAGAATGTTTAAGACCTTTTCAAGGTTGATACGTCAGTGGCTTACGTTCGTTTCCGCAGCATAGCCCGCTTTATGAAACCACACGCCCCACAGGCTTTAACGTTTAAGGGACGACGTGTATCAATGGAGATGCATGATTGTTCAAAGGCATTTTTTGGTGGACAAAAGTTTTCTCTCAGACAATTGGTAACCATTCGAATGCC
This sequence comes from Parelaphostrongylus tenuis, assembly GCA_019055375.1. NCBI lineage: Eukaryota > Metazoa > Nematoda > Chromadorea > Rhabditida > Metastrongylidae > Parelaphostrongylus > Parelaphostrongylus tenuis. Next base: position 96,669 of record JAHQIW010007300.1, read on the forward strand.
GAAGTATCTACAATTTTAATGACGCGCTTGATCTTCAAAAAGACTTTTACTACGTTGTAGCAGCGAAAATAAAATTTTGTACCATACTCAACTTGTTATTTACTCGGCTAGGGTTTTCTTGTAATGAATTTCTTTTGAATAGTCATTATATTACAGAGTAAGAGCTAAAAGAGGTTTGGATTTTACGTCTAAAATGTCAAAACGCCGTTTGAACTTCAAAGGTGGTTTACTGGTAGACATAGGTAAAGATTGCACGTCGGAGGTAGCTTATCGTTACGTGAAAGATGGGTTATCACGAGTGATCCTTTATAAAGATTTCTTTAGAAAAAGAGCGACTAGTTGTCTTGAAAATATTCGTTTGTCAGCAGTGATATCACATCCTTGTGAAAAAAATCTTTGTGGAGGTAACCTTGTAATGTAGCTGGAGTAAGTGTAAGAAGAGCGAACGTTCATCAATGCGGAGGACAGTTAGTTCCTTTCCTTTTATCCATACTCATATTAAAAAGTATTTTTTTCATTTTTTTAGCATTTTAGTTGTTTATTCGATATTTGAATCTCAAGAAATCGAACGTTGTATTTTATTTTCCAAATGGATTTTTAGTTGTGTAATAGTAGATTTAAAATTTAATTTCACACTCAAACGTCCTCCGCTGTGCACAACTTTTCATTAGACTTTCGATAAACATCCCATGGCACAAATTTCAGCGAATTTAGATCTTTCAATAGTTTGAGGAATGCTGATTCCACTATGAAGTTTGGTTGCTAAGAAGACTTTCATATTGTGTCATAGCAAAGAAAAAATTCACGTTTTACGTTTCGAGTTTTTAGCCTTTTGTTTACCCTCACAGGATTTTTTCTTTCTTTTCTGAAAAGATTTGGTATTACTGGAATAGCTTCCATAAATATATTTTTTTTTACCAAAAAGAAGGCCCAGTTTTTCTGAAAATCAATAATTTTAATATGGAAAGTACATCCTCAGAAGATGGACGCATTTACAATGGTGTTTTTACCAATGTGTTTGTACATTTCTTTCGGTAATATTGTAAAAGCTTATCGTGAAAACACGTTTCAGCGATGTAAAACTTTGATAAAAGAATTTCTATAAAGGAATTCCTAGTAAGTAAGCACAGTAGCCTTGATAGAGTTTACATTCTTGATTCTGAGGAGCTCTTCTTTAGAAAAGATATACATTCCTGACTCTGACCGTTTCTTTTGCTCAAATACTCAGCAGTCAATAACTTATAACAAGCAACATCAGTCCACTAAAATTTACCCCTTTTCATATGTTGCCACCGATCAGAAATCTATTTCTGCTGCTCAGAACTTGTAGTTTCGACAATCAACAATTTTCTGATTGTTTCCGGATCTTTCAGCATTCTCATAGCACTCATTTGATGGGGTTTGAGAAATGGAGATTTTAGTACCAGGCTTGTTTCTAAAAAGGCCTTCTTAGTACACAATATGGACGAGCAGGAATACACAAGTCGCTTCAGAGGTAGTTAGCTTATTGTTGAAATTGACAGTGGGTTTTGTTAGCAGTGATAAAGAAAACTCAGATGATGGATCTAGATAATTCGTCACAAAGCCATATCACATCTACCAAGGAGACCTCCAGGAAGGTATTTTGAGGAGGACGCTCATGCATCCTACCAGCCGACAATCTTCCATGAGAAAATGTCATCCTTGGAGAATGAAGATATACCTAACTCA